>CM028931.1:20216801-20319301 GCA_016801845.1 Polydactylus sextarius
AAACTCGACCCGACGAACACGGTGACCTGGCTGGAATGTGTCATGTCACCATCACACGCGGCGGGTACCGGCTGTTAGCAGTACCACTACTAGTACTACTAGCACTAATACTACGCTCCTTCAAAATAAAAGTAAAATCCTTATCGCTGCCACTCTTTCCTATCAAAATCACAAGAGAGTCACGGGGACCAGAGAGGCCTGGATGGACCTGGTGCTAACAAACAACATGAGGGGCTGATAAAGAGCGGCCATGACACCCCACACACACACACACACACACACTAAGTTAAAGTCTAGCCTCAGGTTTATCAGCCTCAGGGGGTCTGGACTTCGTCTCCAGGCTTCAAACCAGAAGGTGGTTCCTCACAGCTGATTGGACGAGACAGGATGAACTCCACGTGGAAATAGGAAGTAAAACATATATATATATATATATATATATATATATATGTGTGTGTGTGTGTGTATGTGTGTGACATCACCATGAGGTCACATGACAATCAGAGGACAAGACAACATCAGCATCTTTCACTTTAACTGTTTATATATAACTGTAGTTTATCTATTTATCTATAGTTATAGATGGATATATATATATATATATGTTTGTATATGCACAAGTTGTATATGTGTATACTTGTTTATTTGTATGATGATTGTTGTGTTTGTATGTTTATATATATATGGTTATGTTATGTATACATATATACAGGTTATGTATAGATATGTCCATATATAAATATATTTCTATACAACAACCAAACCAGCAGAACAACCGACAAACGAAGACAGAAGCAAACGTCGCCTCCTCGGTGGCCGCAGTGATGCTAAGCTAGTTAGCATTAGCTAAACAATTAGCGTTAGCATGCTACTATATATGATATCAACATATATATAAATAAACTAAAACCAGCACTGAGAGGTTGCATCTGATGGTGTCTGATCAGACATATTGATCTTATATATAAATGCAGCCCATATATTTCTACGAAATGACGCTAAGTACGCTATGCTACGAGCTACAGGACAAACCAGATCAAAGCTGCCGTTTGTGTCCGATTTTCAAAATAAAACTCAGTCTCTCTCTCTCTCTCACTCGCGATTTTGCGTTTATCTTCAGTTTTGCAGACGTAACAAAACGTGACGCTTCGTGCACCAGACCGAGAGAAAACAGCTGATCATTAGCGCCAGATAACGTCGACTCTAACTGCTTTGGTTGCCTTTTCATGAATATGTACACAAACTCAACTAATCTATATGTAAATAGACACATATACGATCATATCGAAATGCGTTTTAAGCTGAAAGTTTGCAAGTTGTTTCTGGGAAACTGACACAATCAGTGACGATGACGAGATTTGAGATAAAGCTGATACATTTTTTTTGTTATATAATCTATAATCTCGACTATAATTGCTTTTCTTTCTTTCTATTTTACATAAACTCAGAAGATAAAGATAAAAAAAACCCTTCACACTTTTTTTTTTATAAACAGGAAGAACCACGTCAACCACGGAGATCAACCAAGCTTCCAGACCAAAAAGGAAAAAAAAAAAAAAAAGAAAATAGAAAAAAATGGGGCCCATTTTTTTCTTTTTTTTTTCCCTTTTCAAAGATGCATTATTGAGTTAAAAAAAAAAAAAAAAGATCCAATTGTGAAGCAGCTATCAGGAGAAAAGATCAGCCAGGCGGACTATCTGACACCCCATCTTTTTGGGAAAAAAAAAAAAAAAAAAGAGAAGTGAAAAGCCAGAGGGGGAGGAGGGAAAAAAAAAAAGCAACGACCGCCTCAGACAGAAAACAAATAAAAAAAGATCCAATTTTAATCTTTATCTCCAGCTCACATCAGATCGCTGCTTTTTTTATCGCTACTTCACATCGCGAGAAACACTGACGTTTCCACAACAGAATTAAACAGGAAACTCAAAATGGCTACATTTCTACAGACGGAATGGACAGAAGAATTCTTTTATATATCAATAATAATGATGATGATGATAAAGAGGCTAATAAATTAATTAATCTAATTAAAAATAAAACTTTAGAGCCAAAATGGCGTTTTCATGCATTAGAAGCATAGGTGAGATAAGTGGGGAAATATCGCGAGAAAACGCGATATTTTTGTTAAAAAACTTAAACTTAAACTCAGATGAACTTGTTAGGGTTCAAAATCGCTGATAATTATCAAGTGCGCAACACACACACACACACACACACACACACACACACACACACACACACACACACACACACACACACACACATAAAAAACAAGGATCGCTGATATTTAACTCGTCGTAAACGTGAAGTTGTTTAAAACACGAAAAAAAAAAAAAAAAAACAACAAGAAATCGCTGCCGACGCTACTTTTATAAGTTTAAAAGAAGAAGATAAAGAGAGAGAGAGAAAGAACGTGCGGCGGTTCAAAACAAGGGTGCGCGTGGCAAAATAGAACGTTCGGCGAACATCAGAAAGAACATCAAAGAAGCTTTGTAAAACAAGAGAAAACAGCGGTAATTTTGCTTTTTTTGTTGTTGTTCGTTCTTACGTTTGATCTGCCGCGGTTTGCTCTGCTTTCTCCGGGACATGGCGGCTCTTCTGCGGGGAACCAGGAGCCCGAAGAGGCGGCGGCGGCGGCGGCGGTGACGGGTGTCGGTGTGTCCTCGGTTCTTCCTCAGGAGGAAAGGTTGGTTCAAGTCTTTTTCTTTTGGTTGTTTTCTGACGTTTTTGGGGTTTTTTTGCGTTGTTGTTTTTTTTTTTTTTTTTTTACAGCTGCGACGCAGCGACCGGTCAAATCCGCATGACTCGTCTCCGTCTCTTCTCTTTTGCACTTTGATTCTTGTGCCACGACAGCTCCAGCTGGCGCGGCGCTACCTGTGGCTCAGCCCGGTGACTTCAACCCTCCTCCGCCACCTCCACCTCGTTTTCACCGCTAACGTTATTCCTTCTCCGGGCGCGTCTCCGCCGCACCCACTCAGCGCGAGCTCTTCAGGTTGTGTCCCGTCCTTTTTCCCACCACCACCCACCCCCAAATAATAGTAATAAAAAATAATAATAATAAAAAAAAATGTCAAGGCTAATAAATAATATGCGTGAGCGTGGAGAGGGTCAGTGGAGCGACTGCCTATTGTTGTTTGTTAAGTTTCCTCTCGGCCGGTCCGCCCCCTCGTCCTCCCGCACCGTCTCTGAACCATGGAGACACTTTCAATGGAGCTCGAGCGATACAGTCAACTCCGCTTTACTACTCGAGGAGACACGACGTGACTCTTTACGGAACGGCCCCCTCAGTACGTCTGACGTAAGACGACGCACTCGCTTCTCATTGGCTGCGAGAGCCTCAGGAGGCGGAGCGAGCGATTTATTTAATCTGTGAAAGATCAGACAAAAAGAAAAAGATACAATGTATATATATATATATATATATATATATATATATATATATACATACATACAAACATACAAAAATAAAAATATTTATTAGTAAAAATGTTTCATTAAAGATTAATTTAAAAACTATTAAATTAAATGCAAATGACAATAATAATAATAATTTAAAAAATAATAATATTTAAAATAAAATATGAATAAATAAGATAAAAAATATACTGTAAAATATCAAAATTTACTTTAATCATTTTACTCATAAAATAAATAAAATAAAATAAATTTAAATCCAAAAAATAAATATAAATTAAAATATAAAAATTAAATTAATAAATTAAATATATTAAAAAAAAAACAAAAAAATCAATAATTGCTGAAAATATCACAAATTTACTATATTTTTAAAAATAATAATATTTGAAATAATAATTATATTATAAATACTAATATAATATAAATAAAACAAATATAGGTGCAAAAAAGTAATAAATTGCGAGAAAATATAATTTTATTCTGATTTTAAATCAGTTTTAAATCATCAAATAAATTAAATAAAATATTATATATAATTTTTGATAAGTTTAATCATGTTTCCATTAAATTCAGATGTAAAAACATTTTTCAAAAATAAATACATATGTATATATTTTTTTTTAATTTTCCATTTTTCTTACTTAAAAAAGAACATTTCCCACTTCTTTGGGTTCATGTTATCACATTTAAATATAAATAAATAATGAATGAAATAATCAAAACCAAACGATCAAACGATGGTCAGTTTTATTAACTTGTCACTTTATTCTAAACACGGTATTTTAACCGTTTGTGTAAAAACGTGGTATCATTGATGTGGTTTGATCGTTTCGTACTTTGATCCTTGTTCCTGCGATACAGATGTGAGATAAGCAGGAATTTCCTTTCAGACCAGTTTCCTGAACCGATGACTCAGATTGAAATTAACGTGTGACAATGCAACAATCACGCTGCAGCAAAATGACCAGTTCATGATAAGAAAGTATAGAAATGAACAAGCCAACGAGAGATGAACAAGTCGCAGAAAACTTCTATCTGATCCGGGAATTTGACCCGACAACCCACGAGGTCAGACGCTTGCTCTTCCAGATAAACGACCACCTGAAAACGCTAACGTTTAGTCACAAGATCCAGATTAATTCACTGCTGCCACCTAGTGGTCGTGTATCAAACCATTGGCTTTTAAATTTAAATGAATAAAAAAATAAAAATGAATTACTTTAATGGATCAAATCTAATAGAAATATATATATATTTTTTTTTAAATTGTTGGGTTTTGTTTTTATTGTTTTTCATTTGTTTTATGTCTGAATTTAATTAAAAAATATTTCAAAAAATTCATAATAAACCTTATGATATTTTTCTATGTATTTTTTTTTTTTTTGGTTATATGATATTTTATAGTAATTTATTTTATTGTATTTACAAGTTTTGTTTTGTTATTTATGTCTGAATTTTTTTTTAAACTTTTATCCTAAAATCATATGAAATTTTCTATTAATTTAATTTAATTTATTTTATTTTATTATTTTTATTTTATTTCATTTAATTTTTTTATGTCTGAATTTAAAAACAATGATTTATATATTTTCTATGATTTTTCTTAATTTTTTAAAATTTTTATTACTTCAAATTTGTATAGTGAAATTATATAAAATTTTCCATTATTTTCTAGTTCATTTATTTGCATGTTTTTCTTCTGGGAAGTGTAGTAGCTACTTTGGTCGTAGATTTAGGGGATTAGACAAACAATGGTCAGTCACAGTAACAAACCTTCCTTGTTCGGAAGAAAGTTTCCAGTAAAAAGTTTAAGGGCAGAATGCGTAATTCTTAATGTTGAATTTTTTTTTTTCCGTCCAGTTGTGGGAATTACCTCCGGAGATTTGCTCAGCTTACTGGAAATTTCCACCATTAATCCAAATTCCAGACTTGTTTGTTTGGCCCGTGATGTCACTGGTTCCTTCGTTCATTTCTGTTTTTATTATTTGCTCTAATTTCCAGATCACACCAGTGATTGTTTATTGACACGCGTATCCATCAAGATGATTGAATGGATTAATCCCGGCCAAGAATGAGCAATAGAAACAAAAACAAAAAACGAATGATTCATGCGACAAAATGACCTAATCTAGAGTTTGGAAACTCTAGATTCTAGTCAAGATAAAGTCCAAGTCCAGGACAAGAAGATGTCCAACGCAGCTGAATCGAAGTCGACTGGACGGTTTTAGATTCTTAAAGACGTTTTACCTTCATCCAGGAGTCTTCTTCAGTTCTGATAGGAAGTGGTGGACTCCACAGATCTAGTGGTCAAAGGTGGATTAACAAGAGTCCTTAGGGAGTTTAGGTGGTTTTGATGGTGGACGTTTGAGTACCCTAGTTCTCAACAAACATGAACTTCCTGCAGAACCTTGAAGATGCAGCTGCTTTAGATACATGAAGACGTTTCCCCTTCACCCAAGAGTCTTCAGTTCTGATAGAAAGTGGTGGACTCTAGTGGTCAAACGTGGATTAACAACAGTCCCTAGAAAGTTTAGGTAGTTTTGACGGAGGTCGTTAGGGTTCTAACAGTACCCTGAGTTCTCAGGAAGAGTCTCAAACAAACATCAACTTCCTGTTGATTCTTCTTCATCTGAGAGTCTTCCTCTCTCAGATGGACACTACAGATCTAGGTGGATTGATAACAGCTGTTGGGAACTTTTGGTGATGGACATTTGGGGTCTAACAGTCCCCTAACTCTTGGTAAGATTCTCAACAAACATCAACTTCCTGCAGCTTCTTGAACACAGTTCACCTTTGTCCAAGAGTCTTTTTCAGTTCTCATGGAGACTGGTTTATCCTCTGAGGGTTGACACCAGAGAACTGGTCTTCAAAGGTCTTAAAGACACTTGTTAGAGATCCTGGTTTGGTTGTTTCACTAGTTCTCAGGAAGATTCTCCACAAACATCAACTTCTTGTAGAGTCTTGAAAACATTTCAACTTCATCATCCAAGAGTCGTCTTCAGTTGTGACAGTAAGTGGTGGACTCTAGTGTTCAAAGGTGAACTAACTACAGTTCTTAGGTGGTTCTAACGATGGAAGTTAAGGTTGAAAAGTTCTCATGGGTTTTTTTTTTTTCAACGTAGTTGAATCTGAGGCACAACTGTTGTGTTGTTCTTGAAGTTTTCAAACAAACATTGACTTCCCGTAGATTCTTGATGACATTTCACCTTCATCTAACCCAGATATCAAAGACTGCGGTTGTAGTCTGGCACACATTTGTGAGTTTTTTTGCTTTTGTTTAGTCACAGAGAAAGCAGGTGAAGGTCTTTGGTTTGATTATGTCACAGTGACGGTTTACCACACTACTGAAAAAGTAAAGGTAGGCAAGATAACGGTTTTTGTACTCTTTTGTACTCTCTATTTTGGACTCTTTTTATTGGCAGTTATGTTTATATTTTTGAGTTTCCATAAGTAGTTTCGGGTGAGTTTTGGCCTCTTTTTGTTTTTTTTCTTTTGCACAATAATTTTAACCATAAAGACGCTGTACATCCTCCTGAAACTTTAACAAAATTGGGCAAAGTTTGGCCCCGTAATGATTTTTGCTATTTGGGAAGAGTCTTCTTCAGACCCTCAGAGTTTATCTGAACATTTGAGATCTAGTGTTCAAAGGTCTAACAGCGACCTTTGGGGAACAACAGTCGTTAAAGTCACCTGAGGTTAACTGTTCCCACCGTCAGATGACTTGTTAAGTCTACGTAGTGTAGTAGGTGGAGGACAGGAAGTGGGACGGTTACTTCCTGTCAAACCATTGATCTTTTCTGTCCGAGATGTGTCCGTCTGAGTTCTGGTTTTAAGGAGCTGGTTCTTGTCCGGGGTTTGTTTGGTTTGCCCCAATGTAGGCGTCCTTGCACTGGACTACATAAACCAGGCTGATCTTCTCGTGGTCTTCGGGATCAACCAGTCTTTGTTTGAGTGTGATTTCCTGGATATTGATCAACGTAGAGCAACCGAAGGTGGAAATCAATCAAATCTGATCAACTTAAATGGTAGAAGGAATTAACACTTAACATTTGTAGGTGATACCTACTTCTTTAAGTGAGTCTATGTCTGTTTAAGATGTATTTTAGACTGTTTTTATGGAAGACATTGATCAAAGACTCTAATTAAAGAGAGTTGAACCTTTCTCAACACAACATGTCCGCTCCACCCCAGCTGAACAGAAAAGGTTGAATATTTACGTACAGCAACACGACCTCGCTGTCTCCATTTTGTTTGTTCTTCCAACAGTGGAACACAACGTTTATCAACTACTGATTATTTAGAAAGAAAAAAAAAAAAGGCAAACATCATTGTCAAACTTGACCTCTGGGGTGAAAGACTGAAATGACAGTCGTGCCACTACTACTACCACTACTACTAAGACCAACACATAGGTTAGTCATGGTGGTATTTCCATTATCGCTGAGAATCCTGATTTGAATCTGTTGTTGTTCATTTGCAACTTTATTTTTCTCTAAATATATATGTGTGTTTTAAGTCGCCCATGGGTTGTGTGATTCCAGTGAGTGATTCTGGTTTAACGTGTTTAACAAAAATGAGTTTAGTTCAGCATTGAGTCAAAGTTGAACGTCTGTGACTAATTTGTAGGTTCGTATATAAGTATTGAACATGTGAAATTTAAGATAAAGATTCTGTACAATAGATAATCTAATAATCTTTAGATTAAAATATATATATAGAAAGTAACTATGAGTAAATAAACATACTTTATATATATATATATCTTCTCCGTCAGAGCCCCTCTGTTTCCTGTTCCCAGAAGTTTCTCAGAACATCATGTGTACAGTATGTTTTACTGTACACACACACACACACACACACACACATATACATATATAGTAAAAACACATCGTTTAGCTGCGGTGGTCAAAGAACAGAATTTTGTAATTCTGTCCTGCTGCATTTGAGGTTAAATCAATGAAGAGCCGTACTATTTCTACTCAGCTGTAGTTGTGACATAATATGCTTGTGTGTGTGTGTGTGTGTGTGTGTTAGAGGTTCAAAGTGCGTGTATTTGTGTGTATTTGTGTGTGTTGGAGGGGAGGGACCAGAGGTCCAGGGCTATTTCTCTGAAAGTACAACGAGATTCTTTCTGTCTTTTATTCTTCCAGCCTCAGGATGAGAACGAGAACAGCGCTGCTCTTTGTTTATCTACTTCCTGCGTTGACCAACGTAGCGAAGGCGACACCAGGTAGAAAAACAAAACTCTGTTTCATCTCTTTACTATGAACTAACATTGTAGCAAATCATTTAAGAAAGTTCAGAACAAACGAGATGTTGTTGTATATGGTTTTGACACAATTTTGATAAAATTTTGATCACTTATGTTAAATTTTCTGACAGTTTCCAGTTAAATAAGTGCTACAAGAAGTATTTTGTCCTTTTTTGGTCACTTAAAAGTAAATGATTGACATTTAGATTGACTTTTATTAGTGTATACCCACGTTTTCATCAACAGACGTCCACATTTTTTAAAAAATGTCATCAAATTTTGAATTTTAACTAAATGAAGACAGGTCCATTAAAGCAATAAGTCATTGTCTTATTGTTGAGTATCAAGACTTTTCACCTTAAAAATCAAAGTACTTACTGTTTGCTACAATTCAAAGTTGAACAAAAAAATCAAAAATATTTCACAAAATAATGCGTCTATTAACAAAAATGTTGCCACTGTCCTTTAACATACTTGTATCTCCAGTAGGGGGTGATGACCTCGTGGTCTCTGTGAAACATGGACGAATCAGAGGCGAATACGGGACCGTCAAAGGTTCAGATAAAAGGGTGAAGCAATACCTGGGTATCCCTTTCGCCCGGCCCCCCGTGGGGCCCCTTCGATTGGCTGCTCCCCAGGAACCAGACCTGTGGGACGGAGAACGAGACGCCACTCACCAGCCTCCCATGTAACACTGGCAAATCCCTTAATTTTACCCAAGAAACAAGCAATGTTCAAATATTTCTTTTTCGTCTTTGGTTGATTCAAACGTCTTTCTGTTTGTATCTCAGGTGTATCCAGAACCCAGAAATTATTGTGAAAGTTTCTAAGACCATGTCGATGCATTACACCCCACCAGAGCTGTCGGAGGACTGTCTCTATCTGAACGTCTACACTCCAAGTGACGCGTCGACGGGAGACAAACTGCCGGTCGGTCGCTACGACTGTAGGCTAGGCTAGCAGCAAGCTAATGCTAATAACATAACAGTACATCCGAATCAGCAAAAATTAGCCCAGAAGACTAGCAGTAAGCTAATGCTAATGAAAATGCTGAAACTGCAACCATTAGCCTAGTATGCTAGCAGTAAACTAATGCTAATAAGAAAACAGTACATCTGAATCAGCAACATTTAGCCCAGAAGGCTAGCAGTAAGCTAATGCTAATATTATAACAGTGCATCCACGTCCGCAACCATTAGTGCAGCATGCTAGCAGTAAGCTAATGCTGATAATATAACATTGGCCTTAGCAGGACAACAGTACATCTGAAACTGCAACCATTAGCCCAGTATGCTAGCAGTAAGCTAAGGCTAATAATATAACAGTACATCTGAATCAGCAACATTTAGCCCAGTGACCTAGTAGTAAACTAATGCTAATAATAAACAGTACATCTGAATAAGCAACATTTAGCCGAGAAGGCTAGCAGTAAGCTAATGCTAATAATATAATATTGGCCTTAGCAGGACAACAGTACATCTGAAACTGCAACCATTAGCCTAGTAGCCTAGCAGTAGGCTAATGTGTTTTATTGTGTACTAGGTGATGGTGTGGATCCATGGAGGTGGTCTGTCGATGGGCGCAGCGTCTCAGTACGACGGCGCCCCATTGGCTGCTTACGAAAACATAGTGATGGTTATTATCCAGTATCGACTGGGTATTCTTGGCTTCCTGAGGTAAAAAGATTTCTGACTTGTTTTTTTGGAGTCAAGTTATCCAAAACCGAGCATCTTTTGACTTGTTCCTGATCCACAGCACTGGAGACGAACACGCTCAGGGTAACTGGGGTTTCCTGGATCAACTGGCAGCTCTTAAATGGGTAAAAGAAAACATCGAGACCTTCGGAGGTGATCCACAATCCGTCACAGTCGCTGGAGAATCTGCGGGAGGCATCAGCGCCTCCATACTGGTAAAGAAAACTTCACATTCTTCGATAAGAAACTGATTAATTATCAATCAAGCGATTACACACTGTATCTTTCCTCTTGAACAGACTCTGTCCCCTCAAGCTAAAGGATTATTTCATAAAGCCATTTTCCAAAGCGGAGTCGCAACAATTGGGACCTACACTACGAACCATTCTTTGGAGTATGCCAAGGTACTTTAATATGACATTTTATGTAAAATCTATCAATTAGGTTATTGATTTGGACTCTCGCTGAGCACAGTTTTGCATGAATTGCACAAATAAGAGGCAGCTCCCCAAGAAAAGGGAATGCAAAACTAGAATTGCATCGGGGTCGCCACAGTACCCGACTTGACTCGACTCAGCTCCACTTGGTTTTTGGGTAATAGGGGTAATAAACGATAGAGACAACATAGAGCGACAAGAAACAGGAAGGAGAGTCTGGGAAAGACATGTAGGATAGTTCAACCTGGTCAGGATTCGAACCGGAGAACAGCTGCATGGCATATATACGCCAACACGGTGCAGCATCACCATTCAGCTTATCCATCCGCCCAATTAATGTTTACTAATGTTTTTGTGTCGCAACATCATTGGTAGTTTTGACCCCACTCGGCCCATTCGCGTCAAGTGTCCTTTCTAAGACATCAAGGCCCCATGTTAACCTTGATCTCGGGGGAAAATTTGGGATTTTAGAATTCGGGGTAACATCCAAATAAATCTTAGGACCTTGGGTTTTTTCCCCTAATGGGAACTTTCCAAGTTTTGGTTATATGTTACATAAATTCAGCCATTATTTCCAAATTTTTTACTTCCTTCCGTACAAGGACCCTAACTTTCCAAACATATCCTCAAAGTTTTTGACCAACCTTGAACTCTTCTTCATCTTGGATCCCTTCTTGATATATTTTTTATAACTTCTTAGCTTTATTTCTTACATTTGTGTTATGATCTTGCAAGTTTTTGTCCATTTTCCAACAGGGTTTGCACTGGAAGTGGTACGGGACGTTCAGCCGATTAAAACATGAATGGGAAACCATTTTTTTTTGTGTGTAACTGTGCCCTGACATGGGTGGACACAATGATAATAAGCATCAGATTTTTGGTTTCATTTAGCTTTAAATGAGTGTTGCTCATGTCTCCTCCTTTAACCCAACGTAATGTGGGAACAGGAGCCAGAGTAAGTTTGCTTTGGCGGTTTTCCAACTCAGTGGGCACTTTCATTGTCGGGTAGAAAAACACAAAAGGTTACGCCATTGTTTAATATATGAGTCAAACACAGACACTTAAAACAATGTTTGGCTTCAGGACCCAGACGACAAGTGTTGTGCAACTCAGGCGCTGTCGGAAATGTGATGTGTGAGCTGATTTTATCAGGATTTTTTTTTTTTTTTTTTAAATTTTATTTTCACACGTGAGAAACAAATGAGGAATGATAGGAATGTTCGCGAAATAGTTTTCTGTCTTTGGCGACAATTATAAACAAGATGGACAAGTTTCCGTCCCTTACAGATAAAACATTGAGGTCCAACAGATAAAATATGCTAAATATTGTATCTATCTTTTTGTTTTGTCTCATTCATTGATTTCTTCTTTATTTCTAGATTGTTGCCAACCTCACCGGATGCGACCGAAGCAGCACAGAAGAACTGGTCCGATGCATGCGAGAAAGAAGTAAAGACGAGTTAGTCGCAGCTACGAAACAGGTAAAAGATCTCGTAAATGTCGGAGATAACGGGTCCAAGTAGACGACGGCAATGTTTAGAACAAACAGAAAAACGTAGCGTCGGAAAAACATACTTTAAGAAAATGTAAGGGTCCCAGGATAGATAGATAGTTGACTAGCTCGTTTGCTAATTACCATTAGCATTCTGAAGCTTTCCTATACCTCCTACAGGCAGGTTTAGTGAATTTATACATAAAACAAGAAAATAATTAATCAGAATTTATAATTCTTGTGTTTCTATCTGTGAGGACTAAGAAAATAAACCCAAAAGTTAACCACGTACACTCCACAAACATAGGGTAGTACATGCATGACTAACTTTACTTACTTTACTAACTCAGCGTCTTGTTTTCATAACAACAGGTGGTAAAGGTTGTTCTAAATCAGCAGATTCATCATTTTCCTGAACAACAGGCCGAAAATGATGAATCTGCTGATCTGGAACCACCTTCATCATCAGAACTGAATCCAAAAATGTTAAATGTCTCCCAGACTACAACCACAATCTTTACTATCTGGGATAATACATGTTTGTTTGATTTTTTAGGTTTTGTTTTGTTTGTTTGTTTTTTTCCTGAAAGTGACAAAACAACGAGTTTAATTCGGTCCAGGTTCAGTAGACGGAGTTGAAGGTGTCGTACCTGATTTTAGCCACAAGATGGCAGCCTGTGGACACTTTTGTCTCACTAACGCCAACCTACACTTTATAAAGAACATTATATATAAACAGCAGGTAGGACCTTGATGTTCTGTTTTATGTTTTTATTTTATTTAGATGAAGATTTTCCTCAGCGCCGTGGTGGACGGTGTTTTTCTAACAAACACGGCGGAGGAACTTTTCAAGAGGAAAGAAGTGTTAAAGGTTCCAGTGATAATGGGAATCACCAACCATGAGTTTGGATGGATTCTGCCTCAGGTTGGTTTATATATTAAATATATATCAGAGTACTTGATATCGTACTAAGTATTGAACGTGGTCTCATGTTGGTTCCAGAGTTTTGCTCCTCCTGGTTGGGAGAACGGGATGAACAGAGAGGCAGTGCTGGCGGTCGTCAACATGTTCAATCCAACAGGGGTGAGATCCATCATCAATATGATCAATAGGATCAATAGGATCAATAGGATCAATAGGATCAATGAGATTCAGTGAGAATCAGATTAAAGTCTAACTTGTACATAAAAAAACAGAGTAATGGTAAAATGTAATAAATAACCAGTTTAGAACCAAAAGTGATTTATTTACATATTTTTGAAAAAAGTTTATCAAATTATTTACTATTATCAATATATTCAAGTCAAGATATTGTATATAATACATGCATACATAAATATGAATGTAATTTAAAAAAAAAACATTTATATAATCTTCAATTGTATTTTTTCACCTGCAAAGTTTTCGACTCTTTACATTTAAATTTGATGAAACAAAACTTCAATTAAATGACATCATCACTGACGAGGTTGTGACGTCACAGCTCAACCTTTTTCCTTTTTTTGTTGTTTTTTTTTTTTTCAGCGATCCGCCGCCAACAGCCTCATCATAGACGAGTACCTGAAAGACGCTAATACGCCGGAAGAAATCCGCGACGCTTTCACCGAGATCATGGGCGACTTGTTGATGACGCTGTCTGTCGTTAAAGTGGCCGGATACCACATCGGTCAGTAAGGAAAAAAACAAAAAAACTATTACATCACAACTCTGTTTGCTTTTAATTAAAACAACCAATAACATCTTCATCCTCTGAATGGACCAGACGCAGGTTCACCAGTTTACATGTACGAATTCATTCATCGAGCCGAGATCCACAAATACACCAGACCCGCTTTTGTGAAGGCGGATCATGCAGATGACGTGGGCTTCGTGTTTGGTGGATGTTTCTGGAACGGACACATAACAATCACAGGTAGAAGTCACTTTATTACAGATCATCACTGTTTATCAATGACGTTGTGGTTTAACCTTTTGAGCCCCAACGTCTTCAGTGCCGAGGGTAGAGTGGGTCACATCTGATATCACGGCATCTGACACCAGCTCTGCTACATAAACGTTGACAAGCTCAGATAAACCATTTCTACAACAACTAAACACAACTAAAACAACAAACAACTAAAAGAGCAAGTAAACACTCCACAGAAAGATGTACAAGTACATTTCCCAGGGTGCTTTGTGAGCAGTCCCCCATCAAAATCTGCCTGGGTTAAAAAAACAACTGGGCCATTAGATCAAAACAAAATATTACAGAGATAAAAATGTCACTTTTCACTGAATTTCTTTCCCTCTCTCTTCCCGTCTGAAGAGAGAACGAGGAGCAGGTGATAAAACTGACCAGGTCAGATATTTTCCTAGGTTAGCGTAGCTGCTGTTAAGCTAACGTCAGCCGTCAGAGTTTGACGGTGACGTAAATGTAGCGAGATGAGTGTTGTAGTCCGCTACGTGGTCTCACACTAAACCTAAAGTAATGTTTGCTGCCTGTAACTAAACAGACTTATCTTTAACATTCACAAACATCACATGTTAAAACCATGACACATTTCAAACGGGACCAGAAAATCAATTTTTTTCTCTCCATTGACTCATAATTTTTACGATCAGAGGACCCGTGGACCAGAAGTAGATGTACGAGACTTAGCCTTTTTTTTTTTTTACTGTTCCATCATCAATAACTTTGACACGGTAGCATCTACTGTGATGGTTCCACCTCACGAAGTCTCACGAATGTTTCGAGAAGGAACCTCAGAGGTACCCTCAGCAGGAAAGAAGGGGTTAACTCACCGTGATTGTTTCACATCTTCTAGGAAACATCACCAAAGAAGACGAGACATTTTGTCGAACTATGATGTCATACTGGGCTAATTTTGCTCGAACTGGGTGAGTTATCATTAAAAAAAAAAACCAAAAATATCATAAAACCTCCTCAGTTTGAGAAAATACTCAAGTCTTTCTGGTGTCCAGGTCTCCAAACGGTCCCGGTCTGGTCAGCTGGCCTCAGTACTCCAGTCAGAAACAGGACTACATGGAACTGGGTTTGACACAAACGGTGAAACAGAAACTGAAGGAGGACAAGGTTCATTTCGCTACAGTCACTCTGCCTCAGAAGCTGGAGGAGTTAGCGGCTAGCGGCTAAAGCTGCTAACTGATTTATTTTCATGTTGTTTGTGTAAATCTTAACGTAGCCGATATATGGTTTGTATGGTTAATTCTGTTGATTCTGTTTTAAATTATATTTTGATTTATTAGGCTTCAATTCAATATAAATGTCTGTTTTTTGTGTGTATTTCACAATTAAAGGAAATATTAAAAAATGCAAAAAAAATTGTCTCTTTGGATGAAAAAATATTTCTCGTAAATTAAAAAAAAATGTTTTGAATATATTTACAGTGTTGTTAAAATT
The DNA here is from genome assembly GCA_016801845.1 of Polydactylus sextarius. Lineage (NCBI taxonomy): Eukaryota > Metazoa > Chordata > Actinopteri > Polynemidae > Polydactylus > Polydactylus sextarius. The sequence continues at coordinate 20,232,494 of CM028931.1, forward strand.
ATTACATATTTTGTTTATTTATTTCTTAAATTATTTCATTGTTATTATTTTTAGGCAGTCACACTTTTATTGTTTTTTGTTTATTTTTCATCTTGATTAGACGTCATGCTTTTTTTATTTTATTTTATTTTTATTTTTCAACTTTAATTTTATTATCTATATTATTTTGGGGCAGCTTTTATTTTGATTTTTATTTATTTATTTTCATATTTATCCATTTGTTTATTTATTAGATAAAGATAGATAGATATTTTAGTTAATATAATATTTACTTTAAAAAATATTTTTCAATTAATTTGTTTATTTAGGCAGTTTTTATTAATTTATATTTCAGTTTAATTTTAATTTTAATAATTAATGTTTTAAATAATGTTAAAGATTTTTTTCCCCCAATTGATGCAGTCAGGCTTTTATTATTATTATTTGTTTGTTTGTTTGTTTTTAAAAGTATCATTTATTTATTTATTTTCACAATTATTAATAACGGGCTTTTATTTTTGTGAGGCTTTTATTGTGAAGGGACGAAAAAACAATTCTCACGTTGTCCTGACGCAGCGCCACCGCTGCTCGATTCCCATTGGCTGAGTCGCCTGTCGACGTCATTGGGTTCCCCCCTTTCGTCGTCCTCTTGTGTCTGCGCATGCGCAGTTGTACCTCTCGCCGTCCACGGTACAGGAACATTTACGACGCACAAACAGAGGTGAAGAGCAGCCCCCCCTCCTCCGTCCTGTCGGCAACCCGGGGGGTCTCAGGTAACGAACATCTTTTATTTATATATTATATAATATAATATATTAATTTAAACAATCTGGAGGAGTTTAAACGCTGCTTTAATGGCGGTTTTTCCCCAAACAATTTCAGTTTGTTGAATGGCGCTGAGATCAAAGCGCCAGAATTCTCTTCTTCGCTTGTTTATTGGAGGTTGTGCAAATTTTTACTCGTAAAATCAGCGTGTTTTTTGTTCGTTTGTTTGTTTTTGTTTCTTGTTTATTAATTCAATATCGCCTGCGCATGAACCTCAGTGATTGACCCGTAGTAAACCCCCCGAAAATGGCTTCAGTCACGCTCCTGAACAGGAAACGTCAGCTCCTTGTTGTGTTTGTTTAACGCCGCTTCCTTTGTAAAACTGTCAAATCGACTCACTTCATAAATATTAACGTTTATTTATCATCTATCGTCTCGAATATCTGAGTTTAATCACCCGTTCTCGTTCAAATGCGCAACTTTTCCTTTCATTTTACATTTTTCATTCATTCGCAGAGGATGCGAACCCGAACCCCGTTGAGAAATTTCGCAATTTAAGATAAAACTCAATGTTTGGAAAAGTCTTTAACTGATAAAACTTAGCAAATGTGCCACAATCAATCGTATTAAGCCGCTTTAACATTCGGCGTATATATCATCCACCGATAATGTTCTATTTGCAGCAAAAGCGAGCTTTTATTTTGACAAGTCAAGCAAGCTTCCTTTGACAAACGCATCAAATTTTGCCTTAAAATGATGATTTTTGTGCGGGAGTTCTGCTTTATATTATTACTATTTTTTGGCATAATGTGACTACTTTTACTTTAGTTATGGTTTGTTAGCTTAGCATGTTTATTGAGGAATGACAAAATTCATGCTAACGCTAATTTTTGGAGAAAAATGTGCAAAAAATAACTAATAATTCAACAAATCTGTATCAAATTAGTCGAATTACTTCACATATCCTATTTAGATTAGCAGCAGCTTTGAATGTATTGACCAAATGTAATTAAGACTCTCCTGCGGTGTTTGTTTAGTTGCTTTGCAGCGCACGTTTGTGGTTTTGTAGGTTGTCGGTTAATACTTTGCAGCCATTGTGGAGTAAAGGCTTTGAAAACAACAATAAAAAGAACAAGTAGGTGGAGTGAAATAAAGGATTTGATAACAAACCAGCAAGTGTTAACATTGAACAAATAGCTCAGATGGCCCTTTTGACCTTCGTGTGACCCTGTAGCTTCAATAGGAATTGTGTTTAGACACTGTTTGTGTTAGATATAGTTAATATTGTACCTTGGACTAAAAGTGGTCTGGTTTTTTGCATCTACAGAGGACACATTTAGTGCCTGCGGTTGTCCAGATCATATCTATAAGTGCACAGCCAGCCTCAGATTTATCTCCCAGCAGCCACTTCTGCTCTTGACTTGAGGTTGTGCAGATCTGTCACTCTCTTGACACTTTTAAATGTACAATAAATGATGATATTTAAATCTAAATAATGGAAAGACCCCCAGAAGTCCTGGCTTCCAGTGTGAGTTGTAAAAATGCGACTTTATTGTTGCCATCACTCATAGAAAAGTAGTTCCTGTTCGTCAGCCAAACTGATAAAACTATTATTGCTACTGTAATCAGGTGTCACACAAACATTTCTTCCTGATAAGTCCAATCTGGTTCGGTTCCACGGTGCCAACTCTCTTCTAGAAAGAGGCTCGAGTCCAACAACATTCCTGACCTGGATCACCGTTTTAGTTCCTTTAGTTGTAACTTTAAAGAAGAAGAAGCAGAGCAGGGAGAGAAAATGGTGCAGTCATATGATCAGACAAACTTCAAACAAAGCCTAAGGTTAGACAAACTGACTGTTGTTGTTCACAGTTTATGGAACAACTCTTTGACTAATGTCTGACTAAAAAAACTGACTAATTACCATAGTTGTGTGTGTAAATAATGAGAGATCAGCAGCGTTTTCAGACGTCATCGTGTTCAGTTTTACCGGCAGATGCTCATCAGACAAACAAAACAGACTGGGGTAGAAATGGAGACCTAGTTTTAAATTTCTGTTTTCAATTCAGTTCAATTTAATATTGATTGTGTTATTTGTATCACATCGTAACGAATCATATTGAATCGTATCCTTACCTTGTGGTACGTTACGTAACCGGACCGAACCTTACGGTATCTTACAGTGCCTAAACTTGCGGAACCTTACCTAACTGGACTGTTCCTTACGGTGCCTTAAAATACCATATGGGACCGTCCATACCTTACCTTATGGTACGTTACCTAACCAGACGTACCTTACAGTACCTTACGGTACGTTAAGGCATCTTAACTTAGAATACCTCAGCTAACCGGACCATACCTTACTGTACCTTACCTAACTTGACTGTTCCTTACGGTGCCTTGAAATACCATACGGGACCATACCTTACCTTATGGTACCTTACCTAGCCAGACTGTACCCTACAGCATCTTAACTTAGAGTACCTCACGTAACTGGACCATACCTCAGTGTACCTTATGGTGCTTTATATCACCTTATCTTTGCCACCGTATTTTGATATATACAATGACACCAATGGATCCGAATCACCTGTAACATCATAGCATCAGTTGTTTTTAAATTTTGCCAATACTGTTCCTCCAAGTACAGTTGAAAACAGGAACTTTATTTTGAAATCAAAGCATCCAAAGACACCAGATGTTTCTGGCTGGATTTTTTGGGGGAGGAAGTGACACACCCCAACAGACGTAATGATGAACAATTAAACTACTTAAAACTTACCAACAATAACAGAAGGAAGTAAAAGGATTTAGGATTAATAATTTGATGTTCGATTAAACTGTATTTGTAGTGATAAAAAAGGAAATGTTTTTCTCTGTACTTCCCACACACACACAAACAGACGAGTTGTGAAACTAGAAGTGACGAGTGTTTCTTACTCAACTGATGTTTTGGTGGACGAGCGTGCTGAAAAACATTTCCTGCGGGTAGGAGATGAGTTGCATAACGGCGCCGGCTTCCATGCGAATCGCGCTACGCGTTAGCGTTAGCTCGCTGACGATAAAAAAAAAAAAGAGTAGACTCTTATGTGAATCAGCGCTGCTGATAGTAAATCACTCAATCTTTCCATCACCTCCTGCTGTTCACTGCACCTCCAGGGACAGTTTGTGCGTGGGAAGAAGCAGATTGTCGACGTTGGGTGTTTTCATGCCACAACAGGAGGAAAGAGATACTCTAATCGAGGCCGAACGGCGTCAGAAGGCGAAGAGGTGACTGTGCCACGGCCGCGTCTTCCCCCCGGGGCGTCACGACTCGCTGGATTAAAGCTGCGAGGCAGAGATGTGTCATTTAATTTTGGCTAACACCACAACATATGCTCAGTTTTCCCGCTGAGATTTGACTTTGCCTCTTGAGCTTGAAAATTTTACAAATTCAGGAAAATATCTGAGAGCAAATTATATATTAAAACAACACATGGTTCCACTACTGTTTTGCTACTTAAAGAAGTTTAAGTGGTTTGGAAAATAGAAAAATCAGTCGTTAAACTCTTACTTGAAAACTGTACGTGAAATGTTTATGACTGAATCGAATCGTTTAAACTGGTCGACTGGAGCCAAATTGTAACAAAATAGCGAATTGTAACGAAACCAAACTGAATTATGGAAAATCACATCAGAGCAAATCGTATTGAATTGCAACGAATCGATTCTAATCGTACTGAGCTGTATCGTGTCGCGTCGTTTTAATATCGCACCAAATCGTATCGTATCGAACCACGTTGTATCGTATTGCACCGCGCTACATCGTATCATTTCATATCGTAGTGTATCGAACCGTATTGTGCCATAGCATACTGCACCATATAGTACTGTATCATATCGCATCATACTGTACCATATACTATACCATATCATACTGTACCATATACTATACCATATCATACTGTACCATATACTATACCATATCATACTGTACCATATACTGTACCATATACTATACCATATCATACTATACCATATCATACTGTACCATATAATACTATACCATATCATACTATACCATATAATACTATACCATATCATACTGTACCATATAATACTATACCATATCATACTATACCATATAATACTATACCATATCATACTGTACCATATAATACTATACCATATCATACTTACTTATAATACTATACCATATCATACAGTTTTCAGTGTCTCAGTCAATAATCGTTATCAGTTTATTTCAGTTTTCAGTGTCTCAGTCAATAAGCGTGAAGTTTTACACGTGTAGACGACAGATACACTGTAGCTAACAGCTGCTGTGGTTAAAGTTGTTGTTTAGTTATAACATAACGTCTGTTCAGTCCAACTAAACGCTGCGTTATATAACCAGACCACACGTGTGTGTTTGACCAACAACGGTACAGTTGTGTGTTCAGTCAGAAGACACACGGTGGCCTTTTGATTAGCTCAAGGACTCGGTGAAGAGTGTGTGTGTGTGTGTGTGTGTGTGTGTGAAGAACAAACAGCTGTTGCTGTTTTATAAAACCAGGATCGTCACAATAAATAAACGTTTTGTTGTTGTGCAGTTTTTTTTTTTTTTTTATTGTGGGAAATACTTTGATGTTGATAAATCAGACTTACAGTTTAAGATTTACGTTTCCTGTCGTTGTGGTTTGTTTTTTTTTGTTCAGTCATTGATTTTAACTTCCTGTTATTTATCAACCTGAGTCATGAATAAAAAAGGAACCGGCTCCGACGCTTTGAAGTCTGATAAACTGATAAACATCGGGTCTTTTTTACTGTAAGGAAATCATCTTTTTTTATTACTGATTTAAAAACGACTTCCTGACAAAAAAACCCCAAAAATCTGCTTTACTCAGCGAAAATCGCACGAAAACGACAGGAAGTAACATCTGTTTTCACAACCTGACGACCTCGGCTACATTTATTACTAAATATGTTTCCACATATTTCAAATCGGCCATAAAAAAAAAAAAAAATACAAAATAGGAAAAAAAAAAAGGTAAAATATGTAGAAATATATGAGACCTTAAATAAACAAATAGGTCATTAAAAAATGTAGATAAAAGTAAAATAAATAGTAAAATAATATAGGTGAATGAATAAATAAATAAAAATAAAATAACATTTTGAATTATTATGAAACATTTACAAATATTTTAGTTAAATAAATGTGAAATAACAAAATAAAAGGTCTTATTAAAATATAAATATATTGAATCTATAATCTAATTAAAATATTACATAGGATGTTATCTATATAAAATAATATATATAATATAAAATATGAGAAAATAGAAAAAACATGTCAAGTCATTTAAATTACAAATAAATTAATTAACATAATTAAAAATGGCCCTTTGAGAGAAATAATAATCACAATTTAAAAATCCTAAAAATTATATATATATATATATATATATATATATATATATATATATGAACATAAAATAGAAATAAATCCAATTTAACAAGAAATGAACTAAACTGTCTATGTTGCTTCATCTTCTAAATAATTGTCTTTATGTTAGTATTATTATTAGTACAAGTTGTATTAGTGTCAATAAATTTGTTAATTTTCTCCTGTATCTTTCTACAGATGTGTTGGGTTTGATGTCGACAATGTTAAGGCTTCGCAAAACACCGGTGACCTCAGCTGAATCCTCGCGTTTTAGCTCGTCCTAAAAAACAAAAGAAAAGAAGGGACTTGTTTCCAGCATGGAGGGCGTAGCCGTGGACAACCTAATAGACTTTGACGTGCCCTCAGAGGCCACCGCTCTCAGCCTGGATACGAGCCAACACAAAGGCCACGCAGACATTTTCTCTCCGGAGCCGATGTCTTCTGCAGGAATCATCCAGCAACCACAGCAGCAGCAGCCGTTACTTCCAGAACCGATGGCACCAACAAAGTCCAACTCTCACCATCGGCATCGCAACCACGAAGAAGAAGAAGGAGGCAACGAAAGCGACGCGACGGAGTCGGCGGACAGCGAGAACGACATGGATCCGCCGTCTCACGTGTGGGAGCTGAGGAGGTCGTCGTCGTCTTCGGCGCACAGTCGGGACGACGCCGACGCCGAGGCGGCAGAGGGGAGGCAGTTCATGAAGTTGTACGTGGAGAAGGTGTTTCACGGAAAGTAAGTGTCCCTCCCCCTCCCGAGCAGCTGAATCCTAAAGTAGCTTAACAATGAGGCAGGTCCAGGACCCACCTGAACCATCCCAAACTAAAACAAACAAAGTTGCGCACTGCAAGTTTTCCACAGTTTTTCACCAGTTGTCGTTTCTGTTGACGTTGATTCATATGTCAGTGAACTTGCTTCCTTGTTTCGTTTGGAAGACGCAGACGCAAATAGGGAATGGAGGTACTAATGAACCAAGACTACCCAACATATCAAATCTCTCCTTTTTTGACAAAATTTGGTAGAAGTCGGGTTGACAGAAAACCGACCGCAAGGGTCCAAATTTTGAGCATTAAATCCACTTTCATCAGACAACTGTCCAGTTTGGGTTGACACTAGTCCAAACAAACCTTACGGTCGCCTTAACCATTTCATCGTACAACGTTCTGACCAGAAGTCCAAGTCGGTTCACTCTGGACAGTTGTGGCATCAACAGGAAGTTGGACCCAACTGTCCAGTTTTGGTAGAAGTCCACTTTGGCTTGACAGAAGTCCAGACCCAGGGTGAACATCCTGTTGTAGTTCATCAAGAACACCAAGTACCCAACATATCAAATCTTGATGAACTAGAGGAACAGGAAGTCCACTTTCTTTTGGACTTGTCAGCCCATGGTGGACTTCCTGTAGTTCATCAAAGTTTGATACGTTCTGAAGATGTCGTCCAACTCGTCGCAGCTATAAAAAGTTGTTTCCTGAATCACGGTCGTGTTGAGTTTAAAATCCTTGAAGGTCATCGTGACCGAGATCACGTCGTACCTCGTTCCGATGTTCGATCGTGAACATTAACCGAAGTTCTGATGCGTATCTGGTCTCCAACTGCTGCCAGAAGACGAGTGAAGTCAGCTGCTGGAAGTCAGCCATTATGGTAATGCCTGAATGTGTCGGCTCATCTAGTGTCTCTTGTTTCTCCTCCTTCCTGACTTTGGTTATAATATATTCTTCCCTGCTTTAAGGCTTCGTGTTCACTTATAATCATATCAACTGGTCTAATTTTGTCACATTGAATGACAATAAAAATTCACCCGGTCACAAATTTCCTTGAGGGACAACAGTCTGACAAACTTATGAATGTTTGACAACTGATCCAGTGTCAGTTTGGGTAAACGTTAAAAGGATACCCTTGTACTTTCGTTTTTTTAAAACATTTTTGGGGCCTTTTTTTCCCGGAGGTCTGTCGTTCCCTATTCTCAATCTCTGTCCGGTATCTGATCACTATCTGATGATAGATAGTACATTATAATCCATCTTGTCTTTAGAGAATTAATTTCTTGCAATGAGGACCCCGTGCCCTCTTCGCATAATTTAGGACAGTCCAGATATCTTTAATTATAGTGACTCATTTTGTACCCGAGGAAGTACAAATAGAAAACTTGCCTCATCTCAGACTCAAAAACTGTTGGTAAGATTTTTCCGTTTCTGGCACAGACGTATTAGGCATGCCTAAAAGGAATTTCATGGCGTGTTGCCCATGAAACATTCAATTGAACTCGAGCATGAACTGATTAGGACTTTGGTCAAGTCAAAGCAATAACATTTCTTGCCGTAAGTTCAGTTCAATTTGATTTGTGTAGCACCAAATAAAATCACAAATAAATAGTTTAATCTCAGTGGTGCAGATTAAAAATCTGGAGGAAGAGGAAGATGAGGAAGAAACCTCATGCAACCAAACTCAGAGTGGTCAAAAAGGTAGAAAATGAAAGACAAGGAATATTCATTAACCTTAATATAAGTTCCCCTTGTAGCCGCGTCATAGCAGCACAACTAAGGGAAGGTTAATGACCAACTTGTTGAAATTTAAGCACCAGGTAGTTGCAACTGGAGCCACACGGTTGTAGTTTGTTGGTTTCCATATTTAATATGATGGTCCAGAGCAACATGAACCCAGGGTCTATTTCACCATGAATATGAGTCAAACTCCCTCTCAAGAGATATTTTACGTTGGTTGAAGTAATATCGAGTTTGACCGTCTTTTGTTTTCACAACCAAATAGTAAAGTAATTGGGGCAGTCAGCCAAACATGAAGAGCAGGGAAAATGAGGAATCTGCTGATCTGAAACACCCTTCATCACTAGTTGTTGTGAAAACAAGACATTGGGTGAGTTAGTGACTAAGTTAAGTTAGTAATACTTGTACTACTCTAAGGTTGTGGAATGTACCTGGTCCAGATGTGCAGATTCGTGAAATGTTGAATCTGTGTTTGACTCGTATTCGTGGTGAAATAGACCCTGGGTTCAAATTACTCAAAAATACTCAACTGTCATATACTGTAGTTTATTGTCAGTTGCTTTTGTTTTTTTTCCACAGGGAAGACTTTACCCAGGAAGAGAAAGCTCATTTTGGAGAATTGTGCAGCGGAGAGACTGGAAAAGGCCGGGAGTGGTTCGCCAAATATGTCAGCGCGCAGGTAAAACAAAACAAAAAAAATGGGGAAATGATGTTAGCGTCATTTATCACCGAGTCTGGATAAATAAAGACACATGAATGAGTCACATGTTGTGCAAACAGACAGGAATCAGGAAGCCATATCCTTTTATTTTTATTATTTGTGTCATTAGCTGGTGGTTTTTATGATCTCTTTATGTCTTTACAGCGCTGCCACTCCAAATGTGTGAGCGAAGCCACTTTCTACAGACTGGTTCAGTCGTTCGCGGTCGTTTTGTTCGAGTAAGTTGTTTGTGGTTCGACCGACGAGCCGAGCTCTAATGGTCGTGACCCGTTTTACTGACAAAGGGTTAAAAATCTTTGCTCACAGATGCTACCAGATGGACGACTACAGTCCGGCCAAAAACCTCATGACCATGTGCTTCACGTATTACTACATCGGTAAGATGCAGTCGAGTCTTCAGTCTAAACTACGTCAGGATGCTTCTGTGGTTTCTTTTGCAGCAACACCACAGTCACATGTGGGTTGCATGAAGGTACCGCTTGTGCTTGTGAAACCAGGAAGCTTCAGTGTTCGGTCAGGTCTGCTGATGTTTTTCTTTTTATATTTTCCACTTCAGTGAATCGATACAGCGAAGATCTTTGGTAGGACTGAGTGTTGATTCAGTTCAATAAGATATTGATTCATTTAGAAATGTTTCAGGTTTAATGTCAGTTTTAAAGCTGCAAATTGCTGCAGATGTTTTAAAATCGTTTCGATTCCAAATCACGAGATCCTGAAAAAAAATTTAAATAAAAAACCTGAATAAAGAAACATGAACAAGTTATGTTACATTATGTTGCGTTACGGAAAAAACCCTGAAGAAAAACAGCAGTAACGATATTCTACATAATGCGTAACGTTACGCAACGCAATGTACAATGTACATTGTGTTTCAATTTTGCGTTTCGCAACGCAATGTACAATGTACATTGCGTTGCATAACGTTACGTTGCGTTGTGTTATGTTGCGTTGTGCTACGTTGTGCTACGTTGCGTTGCGTTACGTTGCGTTGCGTTGCGTTACGTTGCGTTGTGTTACGTTGCGTTACGTTTTGTTACATTGTGCTACGTTGCGTTCTGTTTTGTTATGTTGTGTTACGTTATGTTACGTTACGTTGCGTTACATTATGTTGCCTTGTGTTACGTTGCGTTACGTTGCGTTACGTTTTGTTGCGTTGTGTTTTGTTACGTTTTGTTACGTTTTGTTACGTTGCGTTACGTTTTGTTACGTTGTGTTGCGTTGCGTTGCGTTGCGTTGTGTTGTGTTACATTGCGTTACGTTTTGTTACATTGTGCTACGTTGCGTTCTGTTTTGTTATGTTGTGTTACGTTATGCTACGTTACGTTGCGTTACATTACGTTGCGTTGTGTTACGTTGCATTACGTTTTGTTGCGTTGTGTTTTGTTACGTTGCGTTACGTTTTGTTACGTTGCGTTACGTTTTGTTACGTTGTGTTGCATTGCGTTGTGTTGTGTTACATGCGCCACGCTTTGTTACACATTGTGCTACGTTGCGTTCTGTTTTGTTATGTTGTTATGTTATGCTACGTTACGTTGCGTTACATTACGTTGCGTTGTGTTATGTTACGTTTTGTTACGTTGTGCTACGTTGCGTTGTGTTTTGTTACGTTGTGCTACGTTGCGCCACGTAAGATTACGCTGTTATGTTGTTGTGTTATGTTTTACGTTACGTTACATTACGCCATGTTACGTTATGTTACGCTTTTGTTACGTTGTGCTACGTTGCGTTGTGTTTTGTTACGTTGTGCTACGTTGCGTAAGATTACGTTGCGTTGTGTTGTGTTATGTTATGTTTTGTTACGTTACATCACGTTGTGTTACGTTGCGTTATGTTTTGTTACGTTGTGCTACGTTGCGTTGCGTTGCGTGACATTACGTTGCGTTGTGTTGTGTTACGTTGCGTTATGTTTTGTTACGTTATGCTACGTTGCGTTGCGTGACGTTACGTTGCGTTACGTTGCGTTACGTTTTGTTACGTTGTGTTGTGTTACGTTATGTTTTGTTACGTTACATTACGTTGTGTTACGTTACGCTACGTCTGAAGAAAAAAATGTCGGCTGTGTTTTGTTACATTGCGAGAAAATACCTGTAGAAAAACATTAACTATGTTACTATATGACACAAAACAACACGATACGATTAGAAGAAAAACAGCGATATTACAATGTTACATAAAGTTACGTTACGTTTAATTTGATACGATACAAGTTTATTAGCAGACGTCAACAGTTCAACGTTGTTACAGATAATTCAGGTAGTTGTTGAGTCTCTGGTTTTTATATTTTAAAACGATCGTCTATTAAAATCATTTTCTCATTCAGGGAAGTGTCCGCCGTCTCCGTCAGAGCTGCTGGACCGCGGTGGTCCGCCGGCCGGTCTGGACTCGTACTTCAACAAGGCCAACTCGTGGCTGACGGGGAAGAAGGACGCGGCCGAACGACTCCTCAAGACCACGTCCAAGACCGACGTCAAAGGTTTCTTCGGAGGCTTGGAGAGCAAACTGAGGAGCTCCATGGCTCCGAAACCAGAGTGAGAAAACACTCGTCTCTGTCTTTATTATTCATTTAATACGTCTCAGATCCTCTGACGCTTAAACTTTCTCTTTACAGGGAAGGAGAAAGTCCAACGGAGATGAAACCAAGATCACCAGGTGACAGTCCAGTTAATCCAGACTTTGATTTAATTTACAAATGAAACAATTTGTGATTTAAAAACGACGGCCATGTTTTCTTTTTTCTTTCAGTTTCTGAAGCTCCAGAGGAAAAGAAAGGAGAAAAGGTTTATCTGTACACGCACCTGAAGCAGCAGCCAATCTGGTGAGATTCACTGAGTTCACTAAGACGTCGGAGTGATGACGTCATTACGTTATGTAACGAAACGATACGATACATCACAAAAAACCCTGAGGAAAAACAACATGTAAACGTTACTTTGTGTTACGATTGAAGGGAAAAAAACCTGAGGAAAAACAGCAGCTACGTTGAAACGACACGGAAATGTTATGTTACGTTGCGAAATAGTATGGTACGATACGGGAAACATGTTACGTTAGATGTTAAAGATGTTACGTGGTGCGTTATGTTACATTACTATATTATGTTCCGAAAAACTTTGGAAAAAAAAAAAAAAGCGTAATTGTTACGTTATGCTACGTTACATTACGAAAAACGTGAAGAAAAAGAAGATGTTGGTTGTCACGCTACGTTACGTTACATTACTTTACGATATGATACTTAACGTAATGATACGTTGTTTATGTTGCGAAACACCTGAAGAAAAAACACGTAATTTTTACGAAATAATATAATACAATACAGGGATAAAAAACAGTGCTATGTTAAGATACCTTACGTTACTTTGCGTTACGCTACGTTCCGCTATGCTAAGTTCCGCTATGCTGCATTAAGCTGTGTTAAGCTACGCTACTCTACATAATGTTACGTTACATCATGCTACACTACATTATGCTGCGTTACGTTACATCATGCTACACTACATTATGCTGCGTTATGCTACGCTACATTACGAAACGAAACAAAAAGAAAACCAGTGGCTACATGATGATTAAAAAGTGATACAAAACGACACGATACCAAAAAAAAACAAATAAAACAATATAATCTTCTGTTCTCTCCGTCAGGCACACGCTACGTTTTTGGAACGCTGCGTTCTTTGACGCCGTCCACTGCGAGAGGAAGAAGAGATCACCGACCACAAGGTGAGTCCGGATGGACGTTAACTGACGATACGAAACTATAAACCACCGAGCTACACAACATGTTACAATGTGACAGAAAAAAGAGGTTTATTATATAAAAAAAAAACAACGTAGCATCTTTTATCCCTCGTGTGCTCCTGTGTTATTGTTTCTGTCCGATAAAAGGTTGAAGATCTTCCGTGGATTTTCCGTCGGCTTCAGCAAAGACAAATCTCCTGATTCTCTGCTCTTCTTCATCGTCTTCTTTTCTTCTATAAGCTGTTGTTGTTCTTCCTCTTTTCTTGCATGTTGACTTTGTCTCCTTGTGCCTTGCTGCCGGGCAGGGGAACGCGGGATGAAGAGAAAGATGAGAGGTCTGTCTTTCTTCTTGTCCACTGCCCTAAAAACAAAAACAAAAACAAAAAGTAGAATGTTGAAATCAAAGAATAAAAGAAAAGTGAATATTAATGGAGGCAGAGAAGAGGGCAGAGGAGTCTCAAACCTTCTAGAAACTAAAAAATAAACGGGTTGAAGCTAGCTAGCTAGCATTGAGAGCTATCGCTAACTAGCTATTAGCTTCACAGGACAGTAAAGATTGTATTGTGTGTAGGGGAAACTGATGTGCTTTTATTTTGAAAATCATTCACCAGGAACGTAGAAGTGTCCCACAGGAATAGTTCTAAGAGTTTACGATGTTTTACTTTTAATCAATGAATAAGTTGATCAGTTAAATAATAACATCTGTTCAACACGTTGAAGTAATTTAACAGTTGGTGGACACGATATGTTGGAATACGTCACGATACGATACGATTTGATACGTTATGATAAAACATGATTTGATATGTTACCGTTCGATAGGATATGTTGTGATTTTTCAAAATGTTACATTATGTTACATAATGAATATAATACGTTATGTTACGATACGTTACAATACAAAATGTTTCGGTTCGTTACGATACAATATGTTACGATATGTTACAATACAATATGTTACGGTTCGTTACGATACAATATGTTACGATATGTTACAATACAATATGTTACGATATAATGTTACGATACAATATGTTACAATACATTACGATACAGTATGTTTCTATACGTTACGATACATTAAGATACAATATGTTACGATACGTTACGATATAATGTTACGATACGTTACAATACATTACGATGTAATGTTACAATACTTTACGATACAATATGTTACGATATGTTACGATATAATGTTACGATACGTTACGATATAATGTTACGATACATTACGATACAGTATGTTACGATATAATGTTACAATATGTTACAATACAATATGTTACGATACAATATGTTACGTTACGATATAATGTTACGATACGTTACAATACAATATGTTACGATACATTACGATACAATATGTTACGATATTTACGATATTATGTTACAATACAATATGTTACGATACAATATGTTACGTTACGATATAATGTTACGATACGTTACAATACAATATGTTACGATACAATATGTTACGATACATTACATTTTAATGTTACGATACAAAATGTTACGATATGTCACGATTTAATGTGACGATACAATATGTTACAATACAAAACTTTACGACGTAAGTTACGATACGTTACAAAAACTACATTGACTTCTTTTCTTTCCGTTGACTCTGGACGTGTCAGATGAGTTGACACCTAGTGGTCGGTCTGAGAACTACAACCGTGTGAAAACGACCTCCATCCATCCCCTTAGATCCCACAAACCGAACTTTAAATTGATCGGCTGGTTTCCGACTTTATTAAAACACGTCAGCGTCGTACGTGATTATAAAACGTGTGGAACGTGACGTTGAGTCTTTTGATCCTTTTTTATTAATAACATGTTTTTCTTTCATCGCATGTTGTTGTTGTTGTTGTTGATCCTCTGAAGGTTTAAATTTGTATAAATCAGACGCTTTTTGTCGAAGGTGTTTCCTGTTTCTTCACAGCTCTGACGCTCGTTCACACATTTATTTCCCCGCATGTGAAACTTCTTCCTGCTTTTTTCCTTCATCTGCACGTTTTTTTGTTTCTGTTTCTGCTCAGACAGAAAAGACGCTAACGTTCATGTGAATATGTTGCTACATTTTTAGGTTTTTGTGGTTTTTCAGTCAAACGTCGGAAACTTCAAATAACTGATTTTATATCGATTTTTATATGAAAGAACCGAAAACGACCCAGGAAACAACGTTACGTTTTTTTTAACGAGATTAAAAACAAAGAGGTGAATGAAAACATGATGACATTTATTTATTTTTATTTATTCCATCAAAATATATTTTATTATTCTGTTTTAGGAAAGAATATGTCACTTTTCTTTATTTATATTTTATTTCTAATTATTTTTACTATATATTTTATTTATTAATGTTACATTTCTTTATTTATTTTTATTTTATTTGTTTTATTAAGATATATTTTATTATTATTAATATTTCACATTTATTTGTATGTTTATATTTATTTATTTAATCATTTATTCTTGATTTATTTATTATTGCTATTTTTTACTGTTTTTTATTTTTAGATTTTATTTATTTTTTGTGAATATGTAGCATTTATTTATTATTGTGTATATTATATGAATATAATTATATATTTTAATTATTTTATTGATACATATTTTATTATACATTTTATTTGTTAATGTCAATTTAATTTATTTTTATTTATTGTATTAACATATATTTTATTAGTATAGATTTTATCTATAGATGTATTTATTTTTTATTTATTTATATTTATTTTTATTTATTTGATTTAAATGTGTGTTTATTTTGATATGATTTATTTAATATTATTATTTTATTCATTAATACACCACATTTATTTCTATATATTAATTTTTAATTTGTTTTTATAAAAATTAGTTCACATCATAAATAAATATTATCGGTTTGTTTCCGACTAATGAATCTAAACTTCATATTTTCCGTTTTTAAACGCGAAGCTGTTAAACTCATCATCAGCTGCTGCTGTTGTTGTTGTTGTTGTTGTTGTTGTTGTTGTTTACTGTTTATTTACTGTTTGTTGCTTCTGGAACAAAAACGCCTCATTGGTTTTGCTTCATTCTGTTGCCGAACTCGCGGTTTGCGGTGCTTTTATTGTGGCGGTCTGTCTGGGGGTCAGAGGTCACCGACGTTGTGGTTGTTTGTCGCAGAGAGAAGTGGTGTCACATGACGCAGGAGGAACGAGACGACAGCTCCAAGATCGACGAGAACATCGCGTTCGGTCAACTGGGGTGAGACCGACCGACGCCACCTGCTGGACACGATTAATATGAATTAATAACGTTAATACTAGTTACTAATGTTAATATGAGAAACTAATGTTAATATGAATTAATAACGTTAATATTAGTTACTAATGTTAATATTAGAAACTAACGTTAATATGAATTAATAACGTTAATATTAGTTACTAATTAGCTATAAAGTTATTAGCTACTAATCTTAATATTAGTTACTAATCTTAGGGTTTTTATTGCTGTTTTTATATTATATTTAATGTTTTTATTATTATTAAACAAGAATATTTTAGGGCAAAATTATGTAAATATAAAAATATTAGAATAAAAATAAGATAAAATAAATATGTATCAATTGTTACAAACTATACATAAGATCTATCATAAAATAAAAATAAAACATTTTCATGAAATAATAAATAATTGAATTAATAAAATAAATATTAGATATTAATAAAGATATAATAAATAATAAAATATTTGCACAATAAATAAAATATATATATAGAATATATAAGAAATAAATATTAATATTAACATACGTTCATAAACATGAGTAAAACATCTATTACGTATAAATAAAAATTTATTTATATTAAAACATCTTAATGAAATTATTTATTTATTTATTAATTATATTAAAATATTATAAATGAAATTAAAAAAATAAATGAATTTGTTTTATAATAAATAAAAATAATAATAGATTAAAATCAAATAAAATACATGTAAATTAAATAATTGTAATAATTGATTAAAGAAATATTAATAATAGAATTTTAATGGGATAATTTAATGTTAATGAAATAGATATTATTAAACATATAATAATAATAAACACATTTTAAATTAATTATAGACCTTCATTGATAAAAATGAAAATAATCAATTAATTTGTCGTATTTATTAAAATAAAACTGTATTTCTAGATATTTTTTCCTAGTTATACATATTGATCTATCAATAGATCATTGTCCGTTAATTCATGTATAAATGTGTGTTTCCAGGACGTTCACTCACAACATGTTGGCGTTCGGTCTCAGTAAGAAACTTTGCAACGACTTCCTGAAGAAACAGGCGGTGATCGGGAATTTAAACGAAGGTAAAACACTCGACCGACACGTGAGAATAAAGTTTTATTTTTGTTACGTGTTCATCCAACGTTTGTGTCTGTCGTTTTTCCAGAACAATACAAGCTACTGAGCGACCACATAGAGAAAATGACGTCGGAGTGAATCAACGAGGTTACGTTAAAAAACAAAACGAACGAAAAAATTCAGCAATAAAACGACGACGACGGCGAAAAAAAACAAAAAACCAACTAGAAACAGGAAGTGAAACCATCAAGTATAAACAGCTGTTCTTTTCCCTGATGTGTGTTAAACATCGTAGTGTTTTAATGTGATGTTCACGTCGTGATGCTAATGCTAACGCTAATGCTAATTGTTGTTTTTCTGTAAACGCTGTCATGTCCAAGTTAGCGATAGAAAATGAAGAATATGTATATTTAACTGTACGACAACAACAGGCACAAATAATATCCCAAAATGCCTTCTTTAAAGATATATCTATATGTCTATATGCTAAACTTAAAGCTACAGCTAAGAGACAGTTAGCCTAGCTTAGCATAAAGGCCAAAACAACTAGCTTGTTAATTTTAAACCATTTAAATGTGGATTAAATGAATGAGACGTGTTAAGTAGTAAATGTATAACGTCATGCTAAGATAAGCTAACTGTTTGCTAGCTACAACTGTGAGACAGTTAGCCTAGCTTAGCATAAAGGCTGAGAAATGGGTCAAAACAACTACCTTGTTAATGTTGCAAGTTAAGTTTATATGTTGATTTAACTAAAAAGACGTGTTATGTAATGAACATTTAGCTTCATGCTAACAAAATCTAGCTTCAGCTATGAGACAGTTAGCCTAGCTTAGCATAACGGCTAAGAAACTCATCAAAACAATTAGCTTGAATTTACTCCACTTACTTACTCCACTTACGGCAGTTTGCACATTTAACTTAAAATAAGCTAATTGCCTGCAAGCTATAGCTATGAGACAGATAGCTTAGCTTAGCATAAATGCTAAGAAACAGGTCAAAACAGCTAGCTTGTTGATTTAATCAACATAAAATATAGTTATATTGAACTTTTACCTTCATGCTAAGATAAGCTAACTTCCTGCTAGCCAGAAGGAGACGGTTAGCTTAGCATTAAACCTAGAAACTGGTCAAAACAGCTAGCTTAGCCCTAGCCAAAGGTAACTCACTCTTACTGTTTGTGATGATAAGTTAATTAGCAAACATTTGATTTCATGCTAATTTATGCTAACCACCTGCTAGCTACAATGACACAGTTAGCCTAGCTTAGCATAAAACTTGAAACGGGTCAAAACAGCTAGCCTAGCTTCAGCCAAAGGTAAATTAGCGTAAACACATCAAATTGGGTAAGATGTGAAGTTGTGTTAATTAGCAAACATTTAGCTTCATGCTAAGATAAGCTAATTTCCTGATTGCTACAACGACACAGTTAGCCTAGCTTAGCACATAGCTTAAAAAACTGGTCGAAACAGCTAGCCTAGCTTTAGCCAACGTTAAAACTCGCTCATTAATTAAAGTAAAAACAACAATTTTGGAAAAATGTGATGATGTGTTAATTATCAGACATTTAGCTTCATGCTAATTCAAGCTAACTGCCTGCTAGCTGTAGCTTTAACTCCATCACTCTGGCACAAATGAAGTCTGGACTTAATAATCTTTATATTTTAATCACAAACTATCCAAAGTGCCTTCGTCAAAGGTTAAAAAAACTTTTTTTGTTTTTGTTTTTTTTAAACATAACACTAACGCAACATTGTGATCTAAAATAGTTTATTGTGAAATAAATCACATGAAGAAACAGCATCAAGCTAATTTAAAAATGACTGAACTGTAGCTGTGTTACTCCATCTGACCACTAGGGGGCAGCATTGTGTCTTTATCTACAGCTGAGTCCAAACATCAGCAGTTATGTTGCTTTTTTCAGTAACAGATGTTTTTTTTTTTTTTTTGACATTTTAAAAAACATTTTTTTGTAAATATTGTAAATATTTCTTCCGAACGTGCTGCTGTGTGTGAAATTTGCGTCGTCAAATGTTATAGTTTTGTGAAAAACATAAATGTTTAACAGTAGTTTTGACCCTCAAGTGCCCCCGTACACGTTCAGCTACATGCTAGCTAATCATACAAACAAATCATATAGCAACATTAGCTTTGCATGTTCGTTTCTTAACAGTTGAAACATATTCTAGTTAGCATACGAGCTAAATAGCTACATAAACGTCGTTATTTTGTTTCCTGTCATTTGAAGTATTTGCACTACATTTCTCTGCGTCTCTTCTTCTGAATAATGTTACAACTTTGCCTTTTTTTGTTTTATTACGTATCTTCCGCATGAAACGTGCTAAAATCCTTCCTTATTTGTTGCGTAATCCTGTGAAATCTTGACGCTAGCTAAATCCGACGCTAGCTTGTCGTGATATCTTGATGATCATATTGATTCTGTGAAATTTATCATAGTTTTTGTCGTCAAATTGCAGTATTGAATAAATAAATGAGTAGAATCCAAATGTACCCAGTCGGCTCACGCTAACATTTTAGCATACACAGCTAGCTAGCTAGCGTCATTCAAAAATTAGCGCAAAGATGTTGGTTTAATCAAAAATATTTTGACCGAAATTTTGAAAATGGATAGTTTGGGTTTTCATAATCTGGTCGTTAGCTTATCGCACTAGCATTGTTAGCAAACTGTTATAAAATAAAATATGCTAACATTAGCATACAAGCTGTATTGTAAAACTTAAGCGTTCCAGTTAAATACACAGTATGCCGAGTTTCTTCCTGGTTTAGCAGAATAATGCACCATCATGTGCTGGACGTTAGCTAACAATGCTAAGATGCTAATAAGCTAACTGCTACAAACCAAAATGCGCTAACATTTTCATGAAGGCTATATGTTACGACTAAATATGAAGTATTCTATGGTAAAATTGCTAATGTAGAAGTTAGCTTGTACTCTTTGATGTTAGCTTACTAGCATTGTAGCATTATTAGCTAACTGCCACAACACAGAATTGTACTGACATTGGGAGTTAATAGAAGAGCATGTTATTCAAAAATATACCAAACAATAACATGCTGGATGTTAGCTAACAATGCTAAGATGCTAATAAGCTAACTGCTCCAAACCAAAATGTACTAACATTTTCAAAAAGGCTATATGTTACAATTAAATATGGAGTGTGCAAATGTGGTAAAAATTGCTAACGTATGCTATGCTATGATGTTAGCGTAGCATCGATAATCCACTGGGGACAAAAGGTTAATATCAGCGTGTATCAGTCACGTCTGAATGTTTCAACCATTGCTGTGCTCATATTTGCATGAACATGTTGTCACAATGTTTAATCAAGTTGATGAATATGTAATAAATTTATTTTTTGATGTGAATTTCTCTCGGATTTGTCCTTTAGCATGTTTGTTAGCTTGTAGTCCTGTTTGTAGCTGAAACAAATTTTGTGACTCATGCACATTTGACTTGTTTATACTACAGTAGCTATGCTAACTTCACCACTAGCAAAGAAGTAATAGATGCATAATGCTAATGCTAACATTAATTAGTTAGCACATAGGATGGTCTACCTTGTTAGCAGTGTTAGCGGTAGTGATAGAAATAGAAACATAATGCCAATGCTAACATTAATGATGTAGCATCTTTTTGGGCGGAGCGCAGAGGCCCAGCTAGCTTGTTAGCAGGCTAACTTCAGTGCTAGCAAACAAGAAATAAGACTAGAAGCATAATGCTAAAACTAACATTGATCATGAAGCATCTTGTTGGGATGAGCTCATTCGTTAGGCTAGCTTGTTAGCATGCTAACTTAAGAAGCAGAAAAGTGGTAATATAAATAAAAGTTTAATGCTAATGCTAACATTGATGATGTAGCATCCTGTTTGGCGGAGCCTAGAGGCCCAGCTAGCTTGTTAGCATGCTAACTTCAGTACTAGCAAGTAACAAGTAATAAGAATAGGAGCGTAATGCTAGTGCTAACGTTGATGGTGTAGCTTTTTGTTGGGATGCGCACTTAGGAGGGGCTAGCTTGTTAGCATGCTAACCTCGTTAGCAGCAAACAAGTCATGAGAATAAAAGCATTATGCTAAGGCTAACGTTGAAGATGTAGCACCTTGTTGGTCCAGCTAGCTTGTTAGCATGCTAATTTAAAGACATAAAAATACGTAGTAAGTGATATAACTTTAAGTGGAAACACTTCACGTTAGCTCACGTTAGCTCACGTGAGCGTGTTCGTAAATAGGTGAGAGTTTGTATATGTGTGTGTCAATGAGAACATGGTGTTGATTGGGACTCGGAGCTGCAGCACAATGTGTTGGACTGTTACAGTGTTTGAGTTTCTGTCCCAGCTGCCTGCGCTCGGCCATAACCAGCTCTGTGTATAAATAAACAACAGTCACGCTAGCCGCGCTCTGATTGGACACCGTGTAATGAGTTGTGAAAGGCCAGTCAGCAGTGTCACACAACGAACACCCTCCTCCAGCTAATTAATAGCAGACGTCAACACGCATGACACATTTCTACAACATACGAGCCACTTGTCGTCACGTTAGTGAAGTTTGAACATGTAAAAATTCAGACGTCATGTTTAGACGTCTGTAAAATTCCTCAAAATTAGCATCGTTGCTACTTTGGAGGAAGTTTTTTTGGATTGAAGAAATTAATTCTGATGCTAAACAGCTGTTAATGCTAACAACTGTCATATAGCAACCAAAGGTACTAGTGAAGTTAGCATGCTGACAAGCTAGCCTGACTTTAGTGCTCAAGATGCTTTGCAAGATGCTACATGATCACAGGTAGGATTAGCATTATGCTTCTATGTCTGTTACCACTTACCATCTAGTACTGAAGTTAGCATGCTAACAAGCTAGCCTGGCCTATGCACTCAGCTCAACAAGATGTTACATCATCAGTGTTAGCATTAGCATCTTGTTGGAGCGTGTAGCACAAGATGAGCTAGCTTGATAGCATGTTATGTTAGTACTAGCAAAGATGTAACAGAAATAGAAACTTTTGCATCTGTTACCTCTTTGCTAATACTAAAGTTGTCACGCTATCAAGCTAGCTCATCTTGTGTTATATGCTCCAAGAAGACCAGTTCACCCTTTAGCAAAAGTTAGCATGCTAATAAGCTAGCCTGTCCTCTGCGCTCAGCCCAACAAGATGCTACTGATCAATGTTAGCATCAGCATGATACAGCAGTAGTGCAGTTAGCCTGCTGAAAAGTTAGCTTATCATTTTCACATCATAGATGTTATCATTATCTTAGTGCTTACTATTAATTTTTTGCAAGTCATGATGCTAGCATGCTAATTAGCTAGCCCAGCCTATCATGTGCAGCCAGCCTAAAAAAAAAAAAATCCTGTGATCGATGTTAGCATTAGCCCAGTACTTATATTTGTATTATTTCTTTGCTAATACTGAAGTTAGCAAACTATCAAGGTAGCCCATCATGTGTGCATCAATGTTAGCCTTAGCATTATTCCTCTATATCTATTAATTTTTTTTGATACTGAAAGTTAGCGTGCTAACAAGCTAGCCTGTTCCATCCTTTATGCTTAGCTCAACAAGATGCTACATCATCAGTGGTAGCAATAGCACCATGCTTCTGTTTCTATTAGTTTTGTACTAGTACTGATGTTAGCATGCTAACAAGCTTGCCAACAAGACCAGATCAACCTTAAGTAAAAGTTCGCGTGCTAAGAAGCTAGCCTGGCTCAGCCTAACAAGATGCTACATCATCACTGTTAGGGTTAGCATTACCATTATGCTCATATTATTGATTTGCTGCTACTGACATTAGCATGCTAATAAGCTAGTACAGCCTGTCCCGTGCATGCTAACTTTTAATTGAAGGTGAAATTAGCATCTGTTAATGCTAACGCTAGCTATGTAGCGATAGCTAAAACTTACATATAACACCTTAATTGTAGTCGTATTGCCGCCATTTTGTCACGCAACATCTCCTTAAATACCTCAACAAAACATTTCTATTTTAAATATTTCGTCTTAATTCACATGCGAACGGTTGTTTTCTTTTTCTTGCGTTTGTTGGATCTTAAAACTCAAACAAGAGGATTATTCCTGCGTATTTAATACACAAACAACGCGGCCCGCGGCGCAACACACAGAAACAAATATTTATTTTATGTTTAACATCGGTGTGTTGGGAGTCGAAGCCACAATGATGGCGTCACCGTCGGCTAACGCTAATGCTAACGCTAACGCTAACACCGGCGCTAACGAGACAGCTGGCCCAAATTCTGCTTCGCTTTTACCAACTGTAAATAAATACACAGTCTCATGTGGCCTGTGTGTATATATATACATATACGTGTGTGTGTATGAACACTTGTACACAGCAGCAGGATTACCACCCTCAGACCGGGACCACCCGGACTTTAACACTTAATCCCCGAGGAAGTGGAGCTGCTCGGGGCCGCTACTCACACACACACACACTCGTACAACTTGGGTATTGTGTTGCAATTGGAGTTTCTGTCCTCACATAAACACACACGCAAACATACACACACTTAATTTGAGCACTTAAGATAAAAACAAACGGGTAAAGATTTACACAGCGCAGCTGCGTTTGTACAAATCCCCCATGTTTGCCTAAAATATGTTACTGTCAGTGTGTTTGTGTGTCTGAGCGCTGGACGGTCCTAGCAAGAGCGAGCTAGCTTGTTAGCATGCTAACGTCACCAGGAAGGTGAATCAGATATAGAAGCACAATGCTAAT
Organism: Polydactylus sextarius; assembly: GCA_016801845.1. NCBI lineage: Eukaryota > Metazoa > Chordata > Actinopteri > Polynemidae > Polydactylus > Polydactylus sextarius. Next base: position 20,256,710 of record CM028931.1, read on the forward strand.
GCTAATAAAGTAGCATCTTATTGCGCAATTGCATTTTGAGGTATCAAAGGAGATTTAGCTATCGCTACCGAGGTTGCATTAGCATTAGCAGCTGCTAATTGCACTTTCAGCTACAGGTTAGCATCGTGTTGGTCTAGCTTGTTAGCATGCTGGCTTCATTTATAGAAAACAATTGATATAAATAGAAGCTAACATTGATAATGTAGTATGTCGTTGGACTGAGTGCACAGGGCAAGCTAGCTTGTTAGCATGCAAGCATCACCACTAGCAAAGGAGAAATAGAAATAGAAACACAATGCTAATGCTAATAAGGTAGAATCTTGTCATGCTATCCTCATAATCCGTGCTAGCTTGTTAGCAATAGTAACTCCTAAACATTTTGAGGTATTAAAGGAGATTTAGCTATCACTACCAAAGTTGTGTTAGCATTAGCAACTGCTAATTGCACTTTCATCTCCAGGTTAGCATCGTGTTGGTCTGGCTTGTTAGCATGCCAACTTCATTTGTAGAAAGGAATTTATAGAAATAGAAGCGTAATGCTAATGCTAACATTGATAATGTAGTGTGTTTTTGGGCTGAGTGCACAGGACAAGTTAGCATGTTAGTTAGCTTGTTAGCTAGCAAAGGAGATATAGAAATAGAAGCACAATGCTAAAGCTAATAAGGTAGTATCTTGTTGCGCTGTCCACATAGTCTGTTCTAGCTTGTTAGCAAATGTAACTACTGAACATTTTGAGATATTAAAAGAGTTTTAGCTATTGCTACATAGCTAGTGTTAGCATTAACAGCTAACAATTGTATTTTTAACTACAGATGAGCACCTTTTTGGTTGAGCTTGTTAGCATGCTAAATTTGTTTATTAATATTACTTCTGAAGATAGTGTGCTAATGAAGATTGTTAGCTAACAAGATGCCAAATTATCAATGTTAGCATTAGCATTGTATCCCTGTTTTTGTTTCTTCTTTGCTAATACTGAATTTAGTATGCTAATAAGCTAGCGCACCCAAGTTAGCATTAGCATTTTGCTTCTACTTCTATTAATTTTTTGCTACTAGTGAAATTAGCATGCTAACAAGCTAGCCTATCCAATGCGTTCAGCCCAACATAATGCTATCAATGTTAGCATTAGCATTTTGCTTCTGTTTCTGTTATTTCTTTTACTACCTAATTTAGCGTGCTACAAGCTAGCACATGCCATGCACCCAGTCTGATAACATTCTTAATTATCAATGTTAGCATTAGCATTTTGCTTCTACATCTATTATTTCTTTGCCACTAGTAGAATTAGCACGCTAACAAGCTAGCCCATCCAATGCGCTCAGCCTAACTCGATGCTATCAGTGTTAGCATTAGCATTTTTCTCCTGTTTCTGTTACTTCTTTGCTAACACTGACGTTAGCGCATTTGACGTAAATGTCAAAGGTCGCCGTGACGTCACTGAACCACGTTTTTGACTTTAGCTCGTGAACTCTGGCGCTAATCACCTGCGACGTTAGCGCGTTTGGATGCGTTGCAGGTGTGTCCGTGTGTATTTATAAACAGCATCAGTCGCGGTCCGTAGATAATGATGTATAGCGCGCGCTGCCAGGAAACTGAACCTGATTAGCCGTTAATGGGACTCGAACCGGCGCCATCAATCTTCATCACGGCTCCGCCCAGCGGCGGCGCTGAGAGCGTGTGTAGACAAGAGGACGTCGTTTACGTCCAGAGTGAAAAACTATAATAAACATTCGTGTTCTCGAGTCTTTTGAAGCGACGTGTGATTTAACACCGATTTCTCTCTGAGCTGATTACACATGAAACAGGTCGGCGGCCATGACACTTTCCAGAGCCGCTGCTTCGTTTCTTCTTGTCTTGATGAAGTCGTTGAAGATATGGAAGGTTTTTATGTTTTTAACGTAAAAAAAAACATCCTCGACGTCAAAAATATTTTTTTTAAAAGTTTCTTTGTCAGCAAAAATATGTATCATTGTAATTATTATATATTTTATTTTTTTTAATTTTAATTATTTAATTTTCTTTACGTATATTAATATTTTGTAATTTATATAAAACATTAGATTATATATAAATATAATATTAATTTATTGTTTTTTAAATATTATTTGTTTTATACAATATAGATTTTATATATTGTAAATTATATACACCAATGTAAAAAAAAAGATTTTATATAAATTATGAGATTTAATATAAAATACATATTATTGTGTCTATAAATAAAAAAATCGTGTATATATTATATATTATTTATATTGTGAAATTATACAAATATTTTAGCAAATATATATAATTATATATTTATATACATTAATATATATACATACATAAATTAGACATGTACATAAACATGTTTTAAAATGTAAATAATAAGATATATTCATTCTTAAATCATTTATTTTGGTCTGAATTTTTTACAGTGTAGCGTTCCACAGTATGTTCAACTGTGGTCGAACCTTCAAAATAAAAGCATCAGATAAAACTGATTCTTATCACAAAGTGGGAACAATTATTTCTCTCTTCGGCCTCGTTCTTCTGTCGCACCCAAATAAACCAGAACCAAACGCGTCACTTCCTGTTTGACAGGAAGTTGTTTGTTTTTTTGTTTTTTTTTCTACAGATTCTTTATTTGTTTGTCGTCTGGTTTCCAGAGTCGTTGACGTACCTGACGTGACTTATTTAGTCTGGTTGAGTTGGAACGAAAACAAACACGCAGACGAGCCAACGACAGGAAGTGGTCTCAAACAAATCGTGGTGGTTTTGGCGGCGGCGGTGGTCTGGACGTGTCCTGGATCTGACCCGGAGTCCGGTAGTCTGATGTAAATGAGCTAAATCGACAGTAGCTAAACTGCTAACGTGAATGAATCAAGGTTGAGAATATCGCAATTATCCGAAACGCTGACGTTTTTTTATTCCATGTTCCATTTTAGAACCGAACCAAATTAAGTGATGACATCATCACATTCTAAACGTGTTTGTCATAGTTTTTGTTTGTTTTAATTACGTTAAAGTTAAAAGAAGAAGAATCATCATACGTACGATGAAGCGCGATGGAGGCAGCATCAGATTTTGGCGATTACCAAGATTTTTTTTTTTTTTACGACAAAATACAAGTTAAGATGTGAATTACGAAAAGTTAACAATGTAGTAAAGTAAATGGGGCCACCAGCCAAATGTATAGAAATTGATATTTCTCACCGCTAGGGTGTTCCAGATCAGCAGATTCATCATTTTTCTCGCTCTTGCTGATGATGAATCTGCTGATGGTTAAAAAAAAAAGACAATTTAGATACGTTTGGCTGGCTGCCCCACTCACTTTCATTGTTAACTATTAGGTTGTAAAAACAAAAGACGAGCATGGGTTGGTCTCATTATTTAGCATGCTAACTAACTTATATGCTAGCTAAATTGATAACACTTCATGCTACAACTGAAGTTCTTGTGCTAACAAGCTAGCATCCCAACAAAATGTTAATTAATGTTAGCATAAGCATTTTTCTCTTGTTTCTATTACTCCATTGCTGAAATTAGCATGCTATCAAGCGAGCTTACTCCTTTAGTAATATTAGCATGCTATCAAGCTAACTGGGCTATTTCGATTACTTATTTGCTAATACTTGAGGACTAACAAGCTTGCACTAACAAGCTAGCCCATCCTATGCACTCAGCCCAACAAGATGCTAATTTATCGGTGTTAGCATTAGCATTTTGCTACTAATTCAATTAATTCTTTGCTACTAGTGAAAATGGCATGCTATCAAGCTAGTCCAACCTCTGCAATCAGCCAAACAAGCTGCTAAGTTATCAATGTTAGCTTTAGCATTTTGCTTCTGCCTCCACTACTTGCTAGTAGTGAAAATAGCATGCTGTCATGCTAGCTGGGCCCATGCATTCAGCCCAACATGACACAAAATTAATAATGTTAGCATTAGCATTTTGCTTTTAATATCAAGTTTGACCACCTTCTGTTTTAACGATCAAATAGCTAACAATGAAAGTAAGTGGGGCCACCAGCCAAATCACCATTTTTTGCCACTAGGGTGTTCCAGATCAGCAGATTCAGCATTTTTCTTGCATTTTCATTGACACATTGATCTGTTGTTCATGAAAATGATGAATCTGCTGATCTGGAACACCCTTGAACCACCATAGTGGCAAAAAATGGCGATTTGGCTGGTGGCCCCACTTACTTTCATTGTTAGCTATTCTCTGGGTTCACTTACTAAGTTATCAGTACTTCAGTTTATGTGTAGGGACCCTATTCATGCTACTGCTGAAGTGAAGTGATATTTTGAGCTTTATTAGTGGTTAAAAAATGACAATTTAGATACGTTTGGCTGACTGCCCCATTTACTTTCATTGTTAACTATTTGGTTGTGAAAACAAAAGACGGTCAAACTCGATATTACTTCAACCAACGTAAAATATCTGTGGAAATTAATCTGGATCTTTACTTTAAAGCAAAAAAACAAACAAAAAAAAAACAGAACTTATTTTAACGTACTAACCCTCTTGTTCAGTATAGTTTTAGAGTGCAGAAAACGGAAACTTTCAGAAATTTCCATTGATTTAAAATGTTGATGGTCCTGAAAAATAAAAAATAAATAAAGACTTTTTGTAAATGTCCCCTTCAAAACAAACATTTTTATTTATTTTATTTATTTATTTTTTTAAATTGAATTTAAATGTTATGATAAACATTTACAACACAATGTTTTTTTTTCGTGACTTTGATCTTATAATTAAACTTGCTTTAATCCTTAAATTAGAAGTCGGTCTCCGCCCTGTGACGGATTTAAAACTAAACATTAAAAAAAAAAAAAAAAAAACCAATCAGGACGGTTTATTTTTTAATTTCTTTCTTATCTTTTTTTTTTTTTTTTTTTTACAGTTGAAACTTGACGTTTTATTAATTGGATCGATTTTCGTGAAGGTTTTGATTCACAAACCGTCCATTTTAAAAAAAATATATATTTTTTTTTTTTGTGTCTGAGGTTTTCATCATGTTTTATTTACACGTCTGAACCAAAAGAATCTATACACAGGAAATGCTGGTGATTGTAAGTTCTTCTCCTCAAATGTGGGGAAGGTTTATTTATTTCAACAAACATTCCTGATTTGCACAGCCGGGCCTCACACGGGGGCATGCGTCTGAAAAAGCTAAAATCTCTATATTTAGACTCCGGCTGTGTCCGTGTTTGTAGCGACGCTGTCAGAGCGGCGCTCTGATTTCATGCAGGTGTCGTTTGAACTCGGCTAAAAGATCGTTTTGGGACGTAGAACAACATTGTCTAGAACCTGAAATAGTTGATCGATGGAGGAAAACGCTTCTTTTCAACATCGTTTTGAGACTTTTTCTGTCTTTTTAACGTCACGTTACAGAAGTAGAACAGTTAAAAATACTTATTTATAGAAAATAAATCTACTTTTTGTGGCTTTTTTCTAGAAAAATTGCATCTTTTTTTTCCCTTTTGGAAGTTTTAAGATGATTGATGAAGTGTTGGACCTTAAAGAACCTGTATTTTGTAGCTTTTGTTTTGTTGCTTTGAACATGATCCAGGATCATTGTTGATCTAAAACAGGAAGTTATGACCTTAAAAATCGTTATTTTGTGGAAAAAAAACGAAACTTTTTCTAGAAATTTGCATCTTCTTTGACCTTGAATTCAGTTTTTCCTTCCAAATAATACTCCAGTGACATCAAATCAAACTAAATATTAAATAAAGACGCTAGATGATCCAAAACAGGAAGTTACAGAAGTAGAACGACATCATCTTGACCTTCAAAATAAAACTTCGTTGGAAAAAACTCTTATTTTTGTAGAAAATTGTATCTTTTTGACCTTAAATTCAGTTTTTTTTTCTCCTAAAAGTTGCTCTGAACCTGATCCAGGATCATTGTTGACAGTTTTAACCTCAAACTCGATTCATCATAAAAAGACCAGAACTTTGTTAATTGATCATTTATCAGTTTTTTATCAAGTTTAGTTGAAACAATTAAAAAAAAAAAAAACAGAAAAGAAAATTAGATTTCTAATCGATATCAAACTGATCTGTTGTCGTTTTATAACCAAACTAAACTTTATTTTGCACATGTGGAATGTAAAGTAGAATATCCTCGATTACATTATTGATTATTAATTATTAACTATTGGACAATAATTCCAGAGTTCAAAGACACAATAAAGTCCTTTGGTAACGTTTCTTCTCTGTTTCACAAGAAAATGACACATTTTTTTTAACATGAAATCATCGCCAGTTAAGTACCTTCTTCTTCTTCTTCTTCTTCTTCTTCTTCTTCTTCTTCTTGGACTCATTTAAAATGCAGGACTTTGTCCCATCTGGGATCCGAGGACCACGGTTGAACCTAATCCGGATCTGTCTAAACAGGTCTCGGTTGAAGAAGAAGAAAACAAAGCGAGGAGATGTTTGAACGTTTCCTTTTGTTGTGTTGGAGCAAAAACTCTGATCTGGTCTCTAGTGGATCCAAATGCAAAGACGTACCCGGATACAACTTTGCGTCGATTGATCCCGTTGGGGTCTGTTGTGGTCCGATTGATCCGTATCTTCCTTCTCTTGATCACCAGTTATTTCTGTGGTGATCTGATGTTCCTGCTGGTTTCTAGAAGACCCTGAAGTTTTGACTCGTTTGTGTCCGTTGGGTTTATTAGAATCCACCAACATCTGTTGTTGTTGTTGTTTGTTTGTTTGAATGTTTCCTTTTGTTGTGTTTGTGTTTGTGGAGGCACAAAGTGGACCTCTAAACGTGGATCTGGTCTCTATTGGATCCAAACGTAAAGACTTACCTGGATCCAACCATCTTTGAGTTGACGCTGACGACGCTTCGACGTCCGATATGTTTGACGTGTTGAATCTTTGCGTCGATTGATCCCGTTGGGGTCTGATGTGGTCCAACCGGTCCCTATCGTCCTTTTCTTGATCACCCGCGGTTTCTATGGTGATCTGATGTTCCTGCTGGTTTCTAGAAGACCCTGAAGTTTTGACTCGTTTTTGTCCGTTCGCTTTATTAGAGTCCACCAACATCTTGTCTTCTTGTTGTCGTTGGACTCATTTAAAATGCAGGACTTTGTCAGGGTAGAGCGACAAGTAGGAGCAGAACGGGAAACTCATCTGGTAGAGCTGATGCTGCCTCCCACCGAGGACCATGGACGAACATAATCCGGATCTATCTGAGCAGGTCTCGGTCGAAGAGGAAGACAAAGCGAGGACGTTTTGGTCTTGATCGTTTCTGGACAAGATGCTCTCGATGCTAAAACCTTTAGATTTGTTGTTGTTGTTGTTTGTTTGAACGTTTCCTTTGGTGTTGGAGCAAAGTGGACCTCTAAACGCTGATCTGGTCTCTAGTGGATCCAAACGCAAAGACGTACCCGGATCCAACCACCCCGGAGTGGACGCCGACGACGCTACGACGTTTGACGCGTTGAATCTTTGCGTCGATTGATCCCGTTGGGGTCTGATGTGGTCCGATTGATCCGTATCGTCCTTCTCTTGATCACCGGCGATTTCCACGTCGATGTGATGTTTCTGCTGGTTTCTAGACGACCCTGAAGTTTTGACTCGTTTGTGTCCGTTGGATTTATTAGAATCCACCGACATCTCTTGTTGTTGTTGTTGTTGTTGTTGTTCTTGTTGTTGTTGCGTCGTCTTCGCCTTCCTCTTCCTGCGACGGTAGTTCCCGTTTTCGAACATATCCAAACACTTCGTGTCTAAAGTCCAGTAGCTCCCTTTTCCCGGTCTCCCTTTCTCTCGGGGGACTTTGATGAAACAGTCGTTCAGAGACAAATTGTGACGGATGGAGTTCTGCCAACCTTGTTTGTTGTCGTGGTAAAACGGGAAGCGGTCCATGATGAATTGGTAGATGCCGCTGAGGGTCGCTCGTTGATCCGGCGCGCTCTTGATTGCCATGGCGATCAGAGCGATGTAGCTATAGGGAGGTTTCTGCGGAGGATCCTGTCGGGTTTGGAGGAAACCTAAAGCAGCTGGGAGAACGCCGCCGCCGCTAGCGAGCGCCGCTGAAGTCTCCTGACCGTAGAGATAAATCAGCGGCGGCGCCGTGAGACTCAAAGCCGGGGATTGAAGCCCCAATCTGGGGTGATAAAGAGCCATGACCCTCCCTCCTGGAGCTCCACTCCTCCACTGACTGACTGACTCCACAGACTCATGAGGGGCCCCGAGAAAAATGTTAATAATTGCTGTAGCTTTTTTCTTTTTTCCTTTTTTTCTCTCGCTGTGTTATGTTATGTTGACTTTGCACTGGGGAATAAATTGTCCATCATAAACAGACTGCGGTGTTCTCAAGCCCACCCACATTAATTAAAATTTCATTGCTCAGAAACCCCCCACCACCACCCCCACCACACTCACCACCACTTCTTTTTACCCGACGACCAATGAGGTGCCGGGTTATTCCCTCATCTGTTTATAGAATTAGTCGCTTGATAAGTCTGCCCACCCAGGTTGAATCAAGCTGTGTTTATTTGGAAAAATTTCCGGGCACCCAATACATAAACGCAACTTGATGTGCTGTTTGAAATATCACGTCCACACACACACACACACACACACACACACTTTAACACACACACACACTAACAGAGAGAGAGAGAGAGAGAACAAGCAAACACCGGAGCGGTCACATCCTCCAATGAAAACAAAGTGAAACAAAAGTGTATAAAAGGGAAAATAACTAGAACAGTTTTCACTCATGTTGAGGTCTTCATCATCTTCTTCTTTTTTTTTTTTTTAAAAATTTAATTTAATTTTTATAATCGAGTTCAACTAAACAGGACACAGACTGAAACTGTTGTTTTTTTCTTTTTTTTAGTGATCGGATAATTGAGACACATCTTTTATTATATTATTATTATTATTTTAAAATGACTTTTTATATTTTACTTTACACCAACTTTTTTTTTTAAATAAATAAATTTTAATAGTCAAATTTTACAGTGTACTGATTGTTTCCATGTGGCGCAAAACAATAAAATAAATAAAAAATAAAATAACAAAATGAAAATAATTTGCAACTTAAAAAATTAAAAATAAATAGATAAAAATGAATAAAATAAAAGAATATAATACGTATAAAATTTAAATTAAAAACAATAATAATAATATAAAATAAAAATAAAAAATTACTAAAATATTTATGTAAAAACACATGAATTAATTAGAATTTTAAAATTAAAACTTTGACATTTTTTTCCTTTAAAATAAGTGCTACAAAATAAATAAAATAAAAAATGAATGAAAATTAGATGAGCACATAAATAAAATAAAATTAAAATTAGCATAAAAATAAATGATTTAATATATATTTCTTGTTTATATAAAAATACAAAATCTGAAATAAAATATAATAAAAACTTACTAAATATATGAATAAACATAAATGTGTTGGTAACATATTTTAAAAAGTAAAATAAATATACATGAAATATTATAAATTAAATTAAAGGAGCCCATAAATAAATGTAAAGAGTTAAAACTCTTTTCTCCAACCACGGTGACCTTTGACCTTTGACCTTTAACCCAAAACATCCTGTTCGTCTTTGAATCCGAATAAAAGTTTCCAACGTTTTAAATTTCCTTCCCGGTTTTATTGAGACGTTTAACCTCTGACCTTCGATCAAAGTCGTAAAAATGAATCAAACGTTTTGATTTTCGTACCAAACGTGAACAAAAGTGGCCGTTTCATCCTGAAGCTGCAGCTCGACGTCGCAGACGATTCTTCCTTACAAGGACAAACACAGACGCTGTATTATTTGTAGATGTGAGCATGATGCTTTATATTATGTATTTTCCTGTTTATGGGTCAAAGGAGGATTATAACAACTTTACAAGTGCACACAGCTGGCTCCTGCTTACATTAGAGGTTTGGAGCTTTTTCGGTGAATAAACTCAGAAGTTCTTCTTTTTTCTGTTTCTCTTTGAGGAGACGGTGATTCATTAGTAAATAAAACTAAACTAACATGCAAGTCGACGTGTTCGGGACATGGAGAGTTGAGAGGTTTCGAGGTTGACGGTGGAAACATTTTCTCCGTCAACGTAGCAACAGTTTTATAATGTATATGAATCCATCTATCTATACATCTAGTTAGTTAGCTATATATGTAGCTATTTATCTCACTAGTTGTGTAGCTAACTAGCTATGTAGCTATGTATCTATGTATCTATCTCGACATATATCTATTTAGCTAGCTTCGTAGCTAATGGTCTATCTATCGTGTTATCTATTTATTTAGTAAGTTAGCTAGCTAAATAACTAAATGTCTATCTATCTCGCAAGCTATGTAGCTAACTTTCTGTCTAACTTGCTAGTTGTGTAGTTAACTATCTAGTTAGCGAGCTGTGTAGCTAACTATCTATTTATTGATATAGCTTGCTAGCTATTTAGCAAGCTATGTAGCTAACTTTCTATCTATCTCACTAGTTGTGTAGCTAACTATCTATCTAGTTAGCTAGCTATGTAGCTAATTATCGATCTATCGTGTTATACCTCACTAACTAGCTATCTCGTTATGTAGCTATCGATATATCTATACATCTAGTTAGATAGCTAGCTACATAGCTATCTATCAGTATACCTTGTAAGCTATCTGTCTCACTATGTAGCTAACTATCTATTTATCTAGTTAGTTAGCTAGCTAAATAACTAACTATATATCTCACTAGCTAATTATGTAGTTAGTGAGCTATGTAGCTAACTATCTATTTACCGATATACCTCACTAGCTATTTATCAAGCTGTGTAGCTCTAGATAGCTATATAGCTAAAACTAGCTATGTAGCTAACTATAGCTATCTATCTCGCTAGTTGTGTAGCAAACCATCTTTCTAGTTAGCTAGCTATGTAGCTAATTATCTATTTATTGTGTTATACCTCACTAACTAGCTATCTCGCTACGTAGCTATCGATATATCTATACATCTAGTTAGTTAGCTAGCTACATAGCTAACTTACTATCAATATAGCTTGTTAGCTATCTATCTCACTATGTAGCTAACTATCTATTTATCGATATACCTCACTAGCTATTTGGCAAGCTATGTAGCTAATTGTCTATCCATCTACCTCACTAGCTATAAAGCTAACTATCTATCTCGCTAGTTGTGTAGCTAACTATCTATCTAGTTAGCTAGCTATGTAGCTATCTATCTATCATTATACCTCACTAGCTATCTATCTCGCTACGTAGCTAATGGTCTATCTATGTAGCTAACTATCTACCTACCTAGCTACACAGGTAAATATCTATTGATATGCTTTGCTAGCTATTTAGCAAGCTATGTAGCTAACTATCCATCTATCTCGCTATGTAGCCAACAGTCTGTGTAGCTATCTAGCTACCTATCTATCTAGCCACATAGCTAGCTGTCTATTTATTCATAAACCTTGCTAGCTATTTAGCAAGCTATGTAGGCAAACAGATAGTTAGTTAGCTATCTGTGTAGCTAATTGTCTGTCTATCTGCCTCGCTAGCTAGCTATGTATCTTTCTATGTATCTTACATGCTAACTAGCTAGCTAACTAACTAGCTAGTAGCATGTTTGGTTTGGGGAGGGAGGATGTTACAGTGAAACATTTCAAGCTAAATGGAATCTGTGAGACGTCATTCTCCATTTTGGATCTTGTTGTTAATTTGTGAGGAATCACTTCCATAAATAAAAATTAAACAATAATAAATAAAACAATGTAGAAAACTTAATGCACGTCTTGGTATATAAAGAACAGTAGCGCAAAAATAAAAAGTTGTATCATTTCAGAAGTCACGCGTCGTGATGCGGCACAAATTTATCTACGATTTGATACCAACGTTGTTTCTGAGAAGTGAAAGACATCGAAGCTACAAGAGAAAATAAATGTTTATAAAGGAGCAGCTGAGGAGTGAGAGCGGATGATGTCATAGGTCATGTGACTCACTCAACATTCTGCAACACACACTCACTATAAACTCAGGACACGCTCCAAAAAAAACATGTATCACATTTAAATGTTGATAATTCAAAAACGGTACGAGATATTTAAAAGATATTTTACAGATAAAAAGATGAAAGTTTTATGATTAATTTAAAGTTTGAATGACGTCTCTCGGTGGAAATATGACGCAGCAGTTAGACCTCAAAGAGGAGCTTGTATTTGGTTCAAACAGGAAGTTGTGACGTGGTGGTGACATCTAGTGGACAAACAGGGACATTACACCACTATAGTATAATAAACTTTAACTTAAAAAAAGAACATTAAACCAAATTTAAATACAAGTTTTAGACCAGTTTGATAATTAAAAAAAAAAAAGAATTATTAAATTTATTTAAAATATAAAATTTTATATCAAATAAAATAATATCTATATATCTAAATGAATATAAAATTATATAAAATAACTTAATTTAATATTTATACAATTCTAAAATTGTAATTAAATATAAAATATTCTTAAATAATTATAGAAATATATTATTTAAATAAAAAGAAACGTAATAATAAAAATAATAAAAATGTGACTAAAAATTAGAAAAAAAACCTTTAAACATGAATAAATATTCGATCTAAATAATTATAAAATTAATTAATACAAATATAGATATTTTAATATAAATAAATATATTCATAAAATACAATTAATTATAATTAAATATGTTTATATAAAATCTAATATCAAATAAATGTTCTATTTAAATATAAATAAATGTAAATAAACATAATAAATATGTAAATAATTTTTATATATAAATAAACATAAATTAATATTTAAATAAGAAATCTGATATAAAATAATGGTAATATGTTTAAATGAATTTGAACTATATATATATGATATATTTATTTATTTAAATAAATTAATTGTAAATATATATAAAAATAAAAACACATTAATTTTTGAGTTGAGAAACAAAAGAAAGAAAAAATAAAAAGAGCCACTTTTATTCATTCATTTCATTGTTTATTTATCACAAACTAAAACTTTTTTTCTGGAACATTAACGTGAAAAAACAAAACAACAAAAAACAACTCGAACAAAACAAATTTATTTATGAATTATTCTTCGGTTTGACTAAATACTTGACGGCCCAGTGGATCAACGACTCGGAGACTTTCAATCGACTCAAATCCTGCAGGTTTTTTCCCGTCGCTTTGTAGGAGTAGGTGAACGGGGCGCCGTCGCCGTGCATGCTGGGAGTTTGCGTCGACGTTTTGCGAACGGCGGCGGCTTCGTTGTGTGCCGCTGCATCGGAGCTAGCTTGAGTCTCGAAGAGCCAAGATGGCGGATTGACGTCGGCGGTCGAGGCCGTTGGGGTCGTCAGGGTCGTCGTCGTTTCCGGAGACGGGTCGCTTCGTTTTCGCTTCGTAGCGGAAAGTTGCTGTCGCTTCTGAAACGGTGTGAAGTAGCTGGTGGCGGCGGGGAGTTGAGTGCTGGTTAAGATGGCGGCGGGGGCGGGGATGGGGTCTGGCGACCCGTCGGAGGAAGAGGTGGACACACACGGTGGCGGGAAAACATCCCACGGGTTTGCGAGAAGTTGGACGTCGCAGATTAGCGGGAAATCGTCGTCAGGTGTGACGACACGATCGACTTCCTGTGGAATCACCAGATATTTTACTGGAATATCAAAGTTTTTATCTGCTTTATATTTGACTCTGTCTTTGTCCCAGGTCGTGGCGGCGAATTGGCTCGAATTTGTCGCGATTCGTCCGCGAACGTCGTCCAAAACCGAGCGGACGCAGTCGTGCTGCCACTCCCCGAGCAGCTCCGACAAATCCAAGCCGCTCTGGCTTTCCTGCGACTCCTGTCCCGACAAACGCCGCCACGTTTTACAGATCGCCGCCCTGACGGACGCTAACGTCGTACAACAAGGTTTGTTGTCTTTCACGGGACCTGTGGAAGTCGTAGAAAGGTCGCCGACCGATAAATAGAAGCGACTTTTCGTCTGTTCGGCGGCCACGTGGAACTCCAGGCGGTAGTCCCGGATGCTAACGGTGGTGTTGATCAAACTGGTGAAACATTCCCGGTCTTCCTGCTCCTGGAGATGATCCCACGCCGACGACGTCAGGACGGCGGGGATCTGGACGACGCCGTCGGACAGGAAGAGGAGTCCGTTCGGGCCGTCGGACGTCTGAGCTTGAGACTGAGACATCTGACCCACGGCGATGACGTGAGCCTTTAGCCTCCCGCTAACGCTAGCGTTAGCATTCCCCTCTTCGCTAGTGTAACTCAGGATCAGAGTCTCAATCCATGGAGTTAGTTTGTTGCGATTCGGTCGAGGCATGTTTGTTGCTTCTTGAGTTAGCGTAGCATCTAGAGATGAAAATAAAACACAAAATCATATAATTAATGTTATTTTGTTCATTATTTATTATAAAATAACAACTAACTAGCTAAAAAAGTGACCAATGCTAACTAAACGTAACATATTTAGGCTAAAATCAACATAAATTAGCACCAAAGTGAGGTAGCTAGCATACTAGCGGCTAGTCATTTTAGCTAAATTAGCATCAAAATGCAACAGCTAGCCTTATAGCAGCCAATCATTTCAGCTAGCACAGCATCGTAAACACTAAAATTTTCTGAACATCATAAATTTTGGCTAAATGGACAAAATTAGCACCAAAAGGCTAAAATACAACAAGCTAACACATTCAACACACTTCAACTACCTAGCATAGCATCGTAAAAAATAACTAACACTAAAACTATATAAACACGACACATTTTAGCTAAATTAGCACCAAAGCGCAGCAGCTAGCCTGCTTGCCGCTAATAATTTTAGCTAGCATCTATGCTATGCTAGCATCTATGCTATGCTAGCTAAAACTATCTGAACACAATGCATTTTGGATTAATTAACTAACTTAACAAAACATTAGCATTGTGCTAACGTTATATTTCAGTTAGCATAACAGTTGAAACTACAAACTAGTTTTGTAGTTTCAACGTGTGCGTCTCTATTTGTGTTCCGACCGGAAACATAAAAAAACGACGCTTATTGGTTCCGCTTTTACAAAGTTACCACCGCGTCTAGAGACGGAAAAAAAAATAATTTAGTCATATAAAACAATGACTAATTAATAATAATAATCGCTGCAGAATAAGAATTAATAAATGCCAATTAACTAATAATATTATTAATTCTACGTAAAAGTGGCGTATTGTCTGGTTAAGTTGACATGAATCAGCGCCAAAGCGCGACAAGAAGCGCATTACTAACGTGTTAGCTAGCAAAGCATCGTATTAGTTTAAGCTACACACGTGGTCAAAGTTCTTACCTTTACGTAATTATACGCGAAGTATATCCATATTAGCGTAAACAGCTTCTCTGTCTTTATTGATTAAAGTCCGTGATGTTTACGTTAGTCCAAAGTTATGGCGGCGACAGTTGTTTCAAGTTGCCGCGAGTTAACACCGGAAAGCTAAACAACGGCGATTCCTTCAAAGTAAAAGCATAAATATTAGTTTTTATATTCTTAAATGTGCTTATACAGTCATTAATATTTACTACACAAATTACATTCTCGTTTATATAACTATATAATAGTTTTATAAGGCAAATTTGTGTATGAAATGAACAATAAAAGAAATTGCCGGAAGTAGTATTCTGTGTTGTCATCGTTAACTTTATGCTAGCAGCTTGAATTTGAGGGCTGCGTTCCGTTTCGGTTCAAATCACTTCTCGTGTACCCATTTTTAAAATTTAAACAACAAAGACAAAAATTGAATATTGTTTACTTAATCTTTTACATGGTATATATTATCAAAATGAGATTTGTGACATAAAATTATTCATTTTTGCTTTTAAAAAACATTTATCAACCGTTTAAGTCCGTATTAGAGGGTCCTCGTGGAAGTATTGGAACGCTGTTTAGACGCCCAGCTGATGACATATTCACGTACAGGGTAAAATGTCGGCGAAAATGATGATGTAGACGTTTCTTACTGCTTTTAATTATTGAACTAACCAATTTATCTTAGCAATTATGAATTATTTAATATAAAATCTTTAAAATGGTGATAAAATATTTGATTGTGGTTTATTTTTATTTTGTTACGTAGGTAGAAAACAATATATTTACACGGGAGTTTGATATTTACTTATATTTTCCTCGACGTGAATGCAACACAATACATGTCTACACCGGTGTTCGCGTCCAGTTGCAACATTTTTCGCCCCGAGTGACAAATGCCCTTAATGTCGCCAACGTGGTACAGTTTGTACCCGTAAAATAACACAAGAACAACTCGTACGCCTTCAGGTAAGACATTTAAATAATTACGGAACCATTTAAAGGAGGAAATAATCTACTTTGCCCCGTTGTAAACACACAACGCAGTGCGTCAATGTGCATGCATTAGCTTGCTAGCAGGTTAAATTAGCCAAACATTAGCTGGATTAATATTAATTTCAAACGATTTTTTAATAAAACAGTACAAGCGATGTGGTTTAGCTTTATTTGTAGTGTTGTTGTTATTGTTTACCGACGTGTTTGTGTGCCGCTAGCATAGCCTTTAGCGTAATTTGGTGAATCTGTGATTTCTTATCGACAGATTCGACAAATATTAATTATTAAAAAGAGAATTTTCCACAATATTCTTCGCTAAATTGCAAATACGCAACATTATGCTGCTTGAGTATCATATTGTTTTTATTAGTGTCAATTTATTTGTCAAAATCAAGTTTATGTTAAGTTAATTTTGTGGCGAAAGTGCGTTTTTATTAATATAAACATAACTTAATCGTGTTTTGACGTCAAATTAGTTAGTTTAGCTACAAGCTATCTTAGCTAAATTAACAAGTAGCTATTGTTATGCTAACAAAAATGAGGAATGTGCAGTTTTTGGTCATTTATAATGATTTATTTTGATTTTATTTATGTTTTTTTATTAATTTTTTCATTGCATGCCATTTTAATTGATTTAAAATGTGAATTTTCAGTGTTTTTATTGATTTATTTCCCAAAATAGGAGCAAAACGATCAAATAAAGGGACTCAAGATGCCTGATTCCAGATCCCCTGATCCTGGATCGAAGGTTTCAGACCCTCAACATTCGCAGAAACTCCTCCGAGTCCTTCGTACTTTCTGGCAGGAGCAGAGTTTCCACGATGCTCTTCTGGTGGTCGACGGCGAGGAGCTACCGGTGCAGAAAAACATCCTGGCTGCTGCGAGTCCTTATATCAGGTCTTTTGGGTGTTGTCAACACTGTTTAAACAACTTGGGTGTGGCCACTTTGTGCTAATTAAAGAGAATAATGACTTATTTTCTTACTTCTTCTCAGGACCAAGTTGAACTACAATCCTCCAAAGGAAGACGGGTCTACGTACAAGATTGAGCTACAAGGGGTTTCTATGGCGATTATGAAACAGATCCTGGATTACATCTTTAGCGGCGAAGTGAGTTTGTGTCTTTAAGAAGAACCCCTCCCTCCCCAGGAGTGTGTTCCTATTTGAATATCTTGATCGGTTTCTCTCTCAGGATAAAAGACAAAAGGTCGTTTTTCAACTGGTTTTAAAGTGAAACTAATTATCTCCAGCGTCGTCACGGTGCTGAAATGTCAAACTCGATACTGTATGTCATTATCCCACAATGTCAACGTTAATGATGCTAAGCTTTAGCAATGCTAAGTGTCAAAGATGCCATGCTTTAGCGATGCTAAGCATTACAAATGCTAAGTGTCAGAAATGCTAAATAGTAGAGATGCTAAGCGTTAGCAATATCAATTGTTAGCGATGCTAAGCGTTAGACATGCTAAGTTTTAGAGATGCCGAACATTAGAGATGCTAGGCATTACAAATGCTAACTGGTAGTGATGCTAAATGTTAGAAATTTTAAGTGCTAGCGACGCTAAGTGTTAGAGATGTTAAGTTTTTGCAATGCTAAGTGTCAGAGATGCCATGCTTTAGCGATGCTAAGCATTACAAATGCTAAGTGTCAAAAATGCTAAACAGTAGAGATACTAAGCGTTAGTGATGAGAGGCATTAGCGATGCTAGTGATGCTAAGTGTTAGAGATGCTGAACATTAGAGACGCTAGGCATTACAAATGCTAACTGGTAGCGATGCTAAGTGTTAGAAATGCTAAGTGCTAGCGATGCTAAGTGTTAGACATGCTAGGTTTTAGAGATGGCATTAGCAATGTTAATTGTTAGTGATGCTAAGCGTTAGCGATGCTAAATGTTAGAGATGTCCTAGCTGGAGTGTCATCTAACCACGGTTGTTTCCTGTCTATTTTTCTCTTCACACAGATCACGTTGAGTGAAGAGACCATCCAGGACATGGTTCAAGCGTCCGACCTGCTCCTCATGATCGACCTCAAATCCCTCTGCTGCCAGTTTTTAGAAAGCTGCATCACTGCCGAGAACTGCATCGGGATCCGACTCTTCTCTCTGCACTACTGCCTCTACCACGTCCACTACGTCGCCACCGAGTTCCTCCAGACCCACTTTCGAGACGTGGCGCTCAGCGAGGAGTTCAGGGAGCTGCCGCCCGACCGGCTCGCCGAGGTTCTGTCCATGGAGAAACTCAACGTGGGGAACGAGAAACACGTGCTGGAGGCCGTGGTGAGGTGGTTCGCTCACGATCCGGAGGATCGAAGGGTGGGTCACTTTCACTACAGCTGATGAGATAAGACGGAAATGTGGTCGGGTGACTTTTGTTTTAGTTATCTCATGCTAAAGCTACCGAGGCTATCAAAAGGCTAGCAACCTTTAACATCAAAATTAACTTTATATTTAGCCACAAAACAAACTACTTTGTTTAGCATTATCTTATGGTGTTTTAGGCTAGGCTTCCTAGCATTGATATTCATTATTATGAGGCTAAAAGCTAGTTAGCACTACTCGGCTAGCTTGGGTCAAGCTTTAGGCTACAGGTGTTAGCATTAGAGTTAGCTGCTATAACTGCTAACGTTCATTAGAAATCAGTAATCCTGTTGAGACTTTAAGCTAGGCTAGGCTTTGGTATTGATTATTATGAGGCTAAAAGCTAGTTAGTGCTACTCTATTACCTTCGGTCAATTAGCTTAGCTCTAGGCTACAGGTGTTAGCATGAGAATTATCTGCTGTAGCTGCTAATGCTTGTCAGCAATCTCGAGAAGGCTAACTTGGCTTAGCAAAGGAGAGTTAGCTGCTAAGCTAGTTGTTGTAGCGCTTGCCACTACTTCTTTGCTAAGCCGTGTTAGCCTTCTTGAGATGCTAATTAACATTAGAAGCTATAGCAACCAACTCTACTGCTAACACCTGTAGCCTAAAGCTGAGATAATTGACCCAAGCTAATAGAATAATGCTAACTAGCCTTTAGCCTCAGTATAATTATCATAAATTTACTTGTGTTTGTTGTGTTTTTGTAGGTTCATATCAAGGAAGTGATGTCCTCCGTGTGGATGCAGGGTTTGGACACAAGTTACCTGAGAGAACAGGTAACAGATGGAAAACTGAAGATGCTAAGTATTAGAGATGCTAAGCATTAGTAATGTTAAATGGTAGAGGTGCTAAGGGTTAGCATTGTTAAGCATCAGAGATGCTGAGCGCTGGAAATGCTAAACAATGGAGATGCTTAGCATTAGCTATGCTAAACGTTAGAGAGGCTAAGTGTTATGATGCTAAGTATTAGCGATGTCAAGCGTCAGAGATGCTAAGTGTTAGAGATACTAAGTGTTTCAGATGCTAGGAAATGCTAAGTGTTAGAGATGCTAGGAAATGCAAAGCATTGCTAAGAGGTAAAGATGCTAAGCATTAGCGATGCTAAATGTTAGAGATGCTAGGTGTTAGAAATGCTAAATGTTAGAGATGCTAAGCGTTAGCAATGTTAAACATCGGAGATGCTAAACATTGGAGATGCTTAGTATTAGCGATGCTACACGCTAGAGATGCTAAGTGTTAGCAATGCTAAGCATTAGCGATGTTAAACATAAGAGATGCTAGGCGATGCTAAGCATTAGCGATGCTAAACACAGCCGAAAACTATGTAAACATTTGGTTTATGTCTTTATTAGTCGTGTAAAGATGCGTTATTTCCCATCAGGCCTTGGGGGAGCCGCTAATGAGGGAGGTGATCAGAGAACACTGTCAACCGGCGTTGGGCGACGGTCAGTTACAGGGAGAAGCTTTGCTCGCCGCCTTCAAACCGAGAGGTTACTCTGAGTGTATCGTCATCGCCGGAGGCGAAGATCGCAAGTAAGTCGACGCGTCTCCTTCCGTCTGTTTGACTCGACAAAGAACGATAAAAACAGAAAGTTTAACGGCGCTTGTTGTTGTTGTTGTTGTTGTTTCACAGAAGCAGGAAGCCAACGGCGGCGACGCGCTGCATGTGTCCGCTCTACGACGCCAACCGCCAGGCGTGGATCGAACTGCACCCGATGAGCGTCGCCCGACTCGGTCACGGCGTCGTCGCTGCCGGTCGGGACGCTCACGTGACTCGTTTAAAGTTTAAATTTAAGAATCATGAAATTCTAACAGTGTTCTAACCTCTTTATTGTTTATTGTTTTTAGAGGGTTTCCTGTTCGTGATGGGAGGGACGGATGAAAACAACACAGTCCTGAACAGTGGAGAGAAATACGATCCTGAGTCCAACACCTGGAGCCCGATACCCACAATGCTTCAGGTAGATTAACTGATGTTGTTCAACGTTTTCGCCACTAGGTGTCAGTGTTGCCACAGTTTAGAAAGATCAGAAACCAACTTCTAGTCACTTGTAAAGGGGTTTGTTTGTAAAGAAAATGTCATCAGTGATTCTAGATCGTGTCCAGGGCAACAAACTGAATTCAACGTCCAAAAAGATCCAATTTTCTAGAAAAAAAGCGACAAATTACAAGAAAAGTTGAATCAAACTTAATCAGACTTGTGGTGTTTTAAGCTACACTTCCTGTAGCATTGATATTGATTGATGGATGTGAGGCTAAAAGCTAGTTAGCGCTATTTTGCTAGCTTTAGGCTACAGGTGTTAGCATTAGCGATAGCTGCTTACGCTCGTTAGCAAATGATGATCAATAATCCTAGATCATGTTGAGAGTTTAAGCTAGGCTAGACATTGATATTGATTGATTGCTATGAGGCTAAAAGCTAGTTAAGCGCTACTCTGTTAGCTTGGGTCAAACGTCAGGCTACAGGTGTTAGCATTAGCGATAGCTGCTATAGCTGCTAATGTTCCATAAAGCTAGGCTAGGCATTGATATTGATAGCTATGAGGCTAAAAGCTAGTTAAGTTAAGTTTAACTTTAGGTTACAGGTGTTAGCATTAGAGTTAGCTGCTATAGCTGCTAACGCTCATTAGCATCAATGATCTTAGATCATGTTGGGAGTTTAATCAAGGCTAGACATTGATATTGATTGTAATGAGGTTAAAAGTTAGGTAAAACTACTCTGCTAGCGTGGGTCAAGCTTTAGGTGTTGATGCTAACACTTGTAGCTTAAAGCAAAGCTTAGCTTAATTAGCTCTTAGCCTCATAGCAACCAATATCAATGCCTAGCTTAGCTTAAAGCTAGGTTCATTGATCATTAATTTCCAGCGAGCGTTAACAGCTAGCAGCTAGTTCTAATGCTAACACATGTAGCCTAAAGCTTGACCCAAGCTAACAAGGGAGTGCTAACTAGCTTTTAGCCTCCTAGCAATCAACCAATATCAGTGCTACAGGAAGCGTAGCTTAAAACAGAAAACAGGATTCAACGTCCACAAATAGTCCACTGATGTTCTGGTTTGATCGTCTCGTCTCTTAACGTACGAAGGCTCGTCAGAACTTCGGCGTGGTCGAACTCGACGGTCTGATCTACGTTCTGGGAGGAGAGAACGAAACGACGGAGCTGATCACCGTCGAAGCCTTCGACCCTCACTGCAACACCTGGAAGATGCAGACCAGCATGACCATGATCCGCAAGGTACCACACAACCACAACCAGCCACCAGGGGGTGACAGAGATGTATTGACGTCGTCCGTCTTTATAATCAATGACTACACAGATTTAAGTTGGAAACTGAGAATATTTGGTTGTTTTAAATGAATTTTTAGCTCTAAAACTGATTAGATTATTTCACTTAGCCTCTTGACATATGTGTCATTTCACTGTCAACACAACAACATGAGGAACTCTGGCTTAGCATTGCTAACATTTAGCATCACTAGCTCTGAGCATATCCAACGTTTAGCATATCTAAAGTGCAACATTTCTAACACTTAGCATATCTGATGCTTTGTATAGCTAACTCATAACATCAACATTTAGCATCTCTAATGCTAAGCGTTGCTAACACATAAGATCTCTAACTCTTAGCATCTCTAATGCATAACATTGTTTACGATTTGCATTGCTAACACAATACACAGTTAACGCTTAGCATCTTTAACACTTATCATTGCTAACGTTTAGCATCTCTATCACTTAGCATCTCTGTCACTTAGACTCTCTAGCGCTTAGCATCTCCATTGTTTAGTATCTAAAGTGTAACATTTCTAATACTTAGCATATCTAATGCTTTGTATAGCTAACGCTTAACATCTCTAATGTTTAGCATCTCTAATGCTTAGCATCGCTAAGCATTAGAGATGCTAAGATGTTAGAGATGAAATCGTTAATGATTTCCATTGCTAACACATTACACAGTTAACACTTAGCATTGCTAACGCTTAGCATCTTTAATGTTTAGCATCTTTAACACTTAGCATCTCTAACACCTAGCATCGCAAACGTATAACATCTCTAACATTTAGCATTCTCCAGTGCTTAGCATATCTAAAATTTTACATCTCTAACGCTTAGCATTGCAACGATTAGCATTGCTAGAGGTTAGCATATCCAATGTTTAGCATCTCTAAAGCATAACACCATGAACACTGAGTATTGCTGATGTTAGCACCTCTAATTTTTAGCATCTCCGTGGTTTAGCTTACCCCCCTTGCTTAGCATTACTAATACTACTTCAGGCGGCGCCAACACTATTGATGTCATGTGGGTCTAAGTTGATTCACTGCATCACCGGTGTGACTGGAGCAGGAAGTTAGCTCCTACTTGTTTGGGAATAAACATAAATTCATCATAATGTAGCAATAGAAGATTATATCATTGACTTCCCCTGCTTCCTTATAAGGAAGTTTCAAGACAAACACACCTAATGATTGATGAAAACTAAGCGATGATGCAAAAACAAGCGACATCAACAATCTTTGTTCAGACTCGTTCGGTTACAAAACTCCCAGCAACCACGCTTCATGGTTAGCCTCATCTTCTCCTTTTTTTTTTTTTTTTTTTCGTTTTTTATTTAGGTCGGCTGCTACGCTTCGATGAATAAGAAAATCTACGCCATAGGTGGAGGTTCCTACGGGAAACTGTTTGACTCTGTTGAATCCTTCGACCCCAAAACCCAACAATGGACCGGGTTGTGTCCTCTGAAAGAGAGACGGTGAATTCACACAATCACTACAAACACCGAGACGTTGCACAACAGGAAATGAAATTAAACATCACCACTCATCACTTTTAGTTTTGATTTGACTGCCGTAAGCTAATCTTAACTTTAGGGTAGCATCTCGCTCTCCTGAACTACAGTCATCCCAAATAAGTCTCAAGAACAGACTTTTAATCTTAGAAAGCGATGCTAAGAAACTAGCTTTTTGCTAGAAAAGTGCATCATAATTTTGATCAGTTCTTGCTAGCTCACTAAGAATAAAAATAGATTAGCTTTTAACCTCACATCAATCAATATCAATGCCTAGCCTAGCTTAAACTCTCAACATAATCTAAGACCATTGATCATTGATTGATGAGCGTTAGCAGCTAACTCTAATGCTAACATCTGTAGCCTAAAGCTTGACCCAAGCTAACAGAGTAGTGCTAAACTAGCCTTTAGCCCTATAGCAATCAATCAATCAATATCAAAGTCTAGCATAGCTTAAACTCTCAACATAATCTAAAATCATTGATTGTAAACGAGCATTAGCAGCTATAGCAGCTCTAATGCTAACACCTGTAGGCTAAATCTTACCCCAAGCTAACAGAGTAGCTCTTAACTAGCTTTTAGCATGATAGCAATCAATATCAATGTCTAGCCTCGCTTAAACTCTCAACATAATCTAAGATCAATGATTGCTAACGAACATTAGCAGCTATAGCAGCTAGCTCTAATGCTAACATCTGTAGCCTAAAACTTGACCCAAGCTAACAGAGTAGCGCTAGCTAGCTTTTAACTTCATATAAATCACCTCAATAGCCTAGCAACAGAAAACTGTTTGATTCTGTTGATCAATGGACCGGGAGAGACTGTAAATACGCACAATCATTACAAACACTGAGACATCAACGTTGCACAACAGGAAATGAAATGAAACATCATCACCATGTCGCTCCGTCTGAGTCACGATACCTTCATGTCTGTAGGGAAACATTCAGCAAATATTCTAAAAAGATGATAAATTCATCTCTTCTACTTGGTTTTTATCACTTTCATTGGCTCCACCTTGTAAATGTTGAATGAATGAGTAAGCTCGAGGTTTGACAAGTCAATACTGGCCTCTCTTTGTTGAACATCAATAAACCTTTAGGTCAATTCCTTTTAGCTGAGAACAAGTTATGAGGAATATCTCAGGGTTGGATGAACTCATTGTGAGTCACGTTGCCATGTGAGTGTCGGTATTGTGTTGTTAAGGGTTCGGATTATTATGAATTCTTTCAATTATCTTTCCCCGTCAAGGTTTGGATCGGTCGCTTGCGGCGTCGGACAGGAGCTGTACGTGTTCGGAGGAGTTCGAAGCCAAGAGTCGGAAAACCCCGAACAAAGGCAGATGACAACGTGCAAGTCGGAGTTCTACCACGATGAGATGAGGAGGTCCATATTTGGGTTTTAGTGTCCAAACGTTGATCTAAAACAGATCATAGTGTTCAACGTGGTTGAATCTGAGGCGACTAGACGGTTTTAGATTCTTGAAGACGTTTCACCTTCATCCAAGAGTCTTCTTCAGTTCTGGTGGACTCTCAGAGCTGATCCTCGGAGGGTGGACACTACAGATCTAGGGTTTGAAGGTGGATTAATGACAGTCCTTAGAAAGTTTAGGTAGTTTCAGCAGTGGAACTTATGGTTTAACAGTGTCCAAGTTCTCAAGAAAATTCTCAGCAAACATAAACTTCCTGTAGATCCAAGAGTCTTCTTCAGGTCTGGTAGAAAGTGGTGGACTCTAGTGTTTAAAGGTGGATTATCGCCAGTTCTTAGAGAGTTTAGGTAGTTTCAGCGGTGGATGTTAGAGGACTAACAGTACGCTAGTCCAGTTACGTCTTCAAGAATTTACAGGAAGTTGATGTTGCAACTGGATTGTTTTAGATATTTAAATCCAAGAGTCTTCACTTCTGTTGGACTCTAGTGTTCAAAGGTGGATTAACAACAGTCCTTCAACAAACAGAACCCTAACGTCCACCATCAAAACCATCTAAACTCCCTGGTTTAGACGGTTTTGGTGGTCGTTAGGGTACTAACAGTTCTCAGGAGGATTCTCAACAAACACCAACATCCTGTAGATTCTTGAAGATGTTTCACGTTCAGCTCTGACAGAAAGCGGTCGACACTAGTGTTCAAAGTTTGATTAAGTCTAGACACAACTGTACAACAGTACAACAGTATCCTAGACCAGGATACTTGCTCCCACCTCACAGACGACTTGTTTGAGTTGTTGTAAGTAGATACTTCTTTCACTTTCTGTCAAACCCTCTGTTGTCTCTTCAAACGGACCGTCCCTTGTCCTTCACATGTAGGTTAACATCCGAGTCCTGGTCTGAGAAGTTGGTTCTTCTGTGTTTGTCCAGGGTTTGTTTCGGTTTCCCCTTAACGCAGATGTTGGATAAACCAACAGGTTTGACGAACAGGAAGTTGCTTGTTGAACGTCCTCTTGACAACCCTGGAGGATTTTCAACCCAAGCGACTGTTAGTACCTTAAAGACCACGGTAGAAACCACCTTAGCGTCCTAACAGATGTTGTTATTGAAGACTAGATCTCTAGAGTCCACCACTCCCCATTAGACCTGAAAAAGACTCTTGGATGAAGCTGAAAACTTCTTGAAGAACCTTCAACAGTCCAGTTGTCTTAGATTCAACTACCAACTGGATGTTCCTGTCATATATAAAATGTTGGTGTTTTTCTATAACTGTTCTTGACATTTGGGTCCAGGTGGATGTTCCTGGACGATCAAAGCCTTTGTATCCAAACCAGCTCGTCCTTCGTGTACGGCGCCGTTCCTATCGGAGCGAGCATCTACGTCGTCGGGGACCTGGACACAGGTTAGTAAAAACCGCCACAAAACACCAGATTTAACCGGACTAAAGTGACGTCAGTTATCCGGATGTGGTTTGCTTTTGTGCGTCCAGGTACGAGCTTCGACTACATCCGCGAGTTTCGCCGCAGCACCGGGACGTGGCACCGCACCCGACCCATGTTCCCCAGCGACCTCTCCAAAACCGCCTGCGCTTCCTTACGCATCGCCAACTGTCGCCTGTTTCGCCTCCAGCTCAGTCAGGGCTTGTTCCGAATCCGAGTCTGACTTCTTCCAGGTCACCAGCTTCCTCCTCCCTCCTTCCTCTACGACTTCTTCTTCTTTGCACACTGGTACTTTCTACTCGTCGTAAGTCGTCTGGGTTTGGTTTAGTATTATAATCACTAGATGTTGAGGTTTGTGAACGGGGTTTTTTTGACTTGACAGAACAAAAAGTTCATCTTAGCACTGTTTTTAACAGTATTCCTTACTGGTGGTTTGTTGCTTGATGAGGGACTTAAACTGTAAACACTTGATATAAATATATATGTATATATATATATTAACTGCTACATTAACACTTGTTGTGATCATCTTACCAGCTTTTTTGTAGTTGGGGGAAATAGTTCTTTATTAAGCGCTTTACGGTAAAGAAGCGTTTGTTCCCTCTTGTAGGTGGAGGGATTATGGTTAAGGGTTATGGGGAAACAAAGGAGGATGTAGTGTGAGTTTTATATAGTATATATAGAGCCATAAAACAAGGGAATGGTAGAATGGGTCAAACAAACCAAACAAACAAAATTTGCGAACTTTTTTATCTTCGAAACGCAGAATCGGTTCCCCAACGTTAACCAAAGACTTCCAATCAAATCATGGAATATGAAAAAAAAAAACAAATACATAAATGTAAACCCCCTTATCTATGCACGATGTGGTCGATTTTATTCGCCAACTCAACGTTTGAACACTTGAAGCACAAGCGCCTTATTTTATTTGACGTTTTTTGAGTTTGTCGGATGCGTCGCCGCCTTTCCGTGACCTTCCTCCGACCCGTGGCTTTCCAGTCAGGACACTACTTTTGGCAACAATCCCCCCCCTTGACCCTCATTTGTGGAGTTTACAGCTGCTGCTGTCTGTCCTCAGCTAGGCTGTGGGGGGGTGGGGGTGGGGGGCAGTAGCGCAGACAAAGTGGACGCACACAAAAAGTGTCGACACCAACAAATATTAGATTTTTTTAACTATCGGACGCCATCTTTTTTTTTTTTTTTTGTGCTAACGTAAGTTATTAGCAGTTCTCTCTGAGCGTAGCGTCGCTACGCGTGAAGTTGGACGGACCAAGACAAGTCTGCGTTACTTAATGTACAAACATCATCACCAGTTCCGAATCTCCTGACAGTTTCGATTGTTTTTCTAGCTAACCCCGTCGAAGCTAAGCTACAAACTTTCAATACAATCTCTTCGACTTTTACTTGAACCGTTCAGCTTCATCGATCAAACATCGATGGTTTCTCCGATTATAGAAGATACAAGTTATTAGCATTAAACTCAAAACTGGTGAACCCCTATCATTGTTTTTTAGCTAACCCCTTCGTAGCTAAGCTACAAATTTCAAACATCCAAATTTGATATGATTTTTTACTTGAACCGTTTAGCTTCGTTGATCGAAGGTCGTTGGTCTGAACGATTTGGATGAAGTTTGTTATCAAAACCGTGCTGTTCAAGTAATTCTCTACATCTCCCGACAGTTTCGGTCGTTGTTTTTAGCTAACCCTGTCGAAGCTAAGCTTTCGATACAATCTCTTACTTCAACAATTTAGCTTCATTGATCAAACATCAATGATTACAGAAGAGACAAGTTATAAACACTAAACTCGAGAACTGGTGGACCGGCATCGAAGCTAAGCTACAGACTTTTGATACGATCTTTTACTTGAACCGTTTAGCTTCATCAATCAAACATTTTTTTGTTGTATTTCCTGGCCAAGTAGTTATCTGAATCTCAAACAGTTCATTGATCATTTCTTTTTTAACTAACTTTGTTGTCAAACGTCCAACTTTTATAGTCTTTTACTTGAACCGTTTAGCTTCATCAATCAAACATCTACAATTTCTCCAATTGTAGAAGACACAAGTTATTAGCGCTGAACTCAAGAACTGTTGGACCCCTGTCATTTTTTAGCGTTTGTAGCTTAGCATCGAAGCTAAGCTACTAACTTCAAACGTCCAAATTTGATATGATCTTTTACTCGAACCGTTGAGCTTTGTCAATCAAAGGTCAATGGTCTTTAGCCAAAACTGCACTTCCTCTACAAACCAGTCCTAACCTGAATCTCCAACAGTTTTGATCATTTTTTTTTAACTAACTTTGTCATCAAATGCCTAAATTTGATAAGATCTTTTACTTGAACCGTTCAGCTTCATCAATAAAACATCAACAGTTTCTCCCGATTACAGAAGACACAAGTTATTAGCATTAAACTCAAAACTGGTGAACCCCTGTCATTGTTTTTTTTTTTTTTTAGCTAACCTCTTCGTAGCTTTGTCGATCAAAGGTCGATGGTCTGAACAATTCTCCTCAGCAACTCCAACATTTTCAATCATTTTCTTTAGCTAACTTCAAACAACAACAAGTCATCAAACGTCCAGCTTTCATACAATCTTTTACTTGAACCGTTTAGCTTCATCGTTCAAACATCTACTGTTTCTCTGATTGTAGACAGAATTAGCACTAAACTCAAGAACTAGCATTTGTAGCCTAGCGTGGAAGCTAAGCTACAAATTTCAAACATCCAAATTTGATACAATCTTTTACTCGAACCGTTTAGCTTTGTCGATCGAAGGACGATGGTCTTGAACAGTTCCATCGTTTTCTTTTAGCGAACGTTGTCGTCAGACGCCCAACTTTTGTACGATCTTTTACTTGAACCGTTCAGCTTCGCCGATCAAACGATCCAAAGGTCGCAGAAGACACTTTTTTTTTTTTTTCACCAGCCATTTAAACTTACATCTTTTACAAAGTGAATCAAAACAATCAAGAAGAGACCAGCTGAACATTAAAGACATTTCCTCGACTTGTCGTGTTTCTCCGATAACACTAGAAAGCAGCAAGGACCAATAACTCAGAAGCCAGGCTGTGAATATTGTGCTTCCTTATTTCTTTTTGTTGTTGTTGTTGTTGTTGTTGTTGCATTGACACTTCACATTCCGTAGTGTCGAATCATTTACAGTAAATACTACAGGAAGTGTCCAAGCTGCTCTGTGTCCTAAACAACACTCGCTCTCACATGTTAACACCTTATGACTGTCTGTGTTGTGATACACTGGAAAACATAATACGGGGAGGAAAAAAAAAAAAAGGGCTGGGGTTTTTAAAAAAAACAAAGCTAAACTAGAAACTAAAGTGGTGTCGTGAAAGAGCAAAACGGTTCGTTTCAGTTTGTACTTTTGTAACTTGATGATTGAGGAAGTTTTGTAAGATGTTAAACCCACGAGTGTTGAGTCATTTACGTCAATTAAAACGCCAACGTGATCAACTCTACATCCTGTCTGGGCTGTGCTGTTTTTGATGGTTACTAATGATTATTAATGATTACTAATGATTACTAAGACATGAGGTTGAAAGATTATTATTATTATTATTTTTAGAATATTAGAGAATAAAGTAAAAATATATCAGACACCAATGACAGGAAGTCTTTTTTTTTTTTTTTGTAGAAAATTAATATATGAAAAAAAAAAAATTGGCTTTAACCTCAAAAATTTTAAAGGTAAAAAAAATATTTAGGACTAAATTTGAAATTTGTAATTGTAATTGGAGTTTTGTTTGTTTTATGTATTTATTATTATTTATTTTATTTATTTATTTATTTATTTATTTTTGTCAAAAATAAAAAAAAGTTTAGTTTAATTTAGTTTTAGATTAATTTTATTTTTATGTATTTATATATATTTTTTGTTTTTAATTTGTTATTATTTTATATTATTTGTTTTATTTTGTTTAGTCTGTCAAGAATAAATAAACCAAAATTTTTTTTGACATTTCCACTTTAGTCCCAATTTCTTTTGAAAAGGTTATACTTTTTTTTTTTTTTAATTGAATTAAAATTAATTGATTTTTTTTTTTTTTTTTTTTTAATGTCGGCTTGATTTCAACTCGTTACATTTTAACAAAATTCACTTTTACGATGAAGTAAAAAAAAAAAAATTCTGCTTGTCGAAACAAAAAATTTTGTAATTTTGTAAAAACGACAACGTGCGCTCACGGTCCTATTTAATTCCTCGTTTACAAACAAGAAAACGTTGAAATTTTAAGAAAAATCTACTCCGACATAAGAAATTGCCTCAGTTTTATTTTCAAAAAAAAAAAAAAAAATGTTGCATTTAAGAAACGAGTTCATATTTTTTAGAGAAGGAAAGTTTGGGCCAAGACATGACCTGACTAAGACGTGGTCAGATTGAGAAAACAAACCAAATTCATGAGTTTGAACATCACATGTTTTTTTTTCTGAGTATTTTTGAAACTGAAACTTTGTGGAAATTCCACAAACTAGAGTTTAATTCTCATGATGGTGATAAAAACTGGTTGCGTTTTGTCCTGAGGAATGTTTAGAGGTTTAGAGGAACGTGTTCTCGTCGCACCTTCGAGTAGAAGATGAAGATGAAGATGAAGTCGCCCACCGAACTGGTTTTTGACGCGACAATGAGTTCATTCATCGCATCTGAATCCAGTCGAACGTGACGCAGTCGTGTCAGGAATGTTTCCAGCTTCGCCTCGTGGAAAAAGCTGAGGCTGTTTTGATCGCTAGGCGATAATTTGGGATCGTTAATAGGCTCATTAAACCTTTCATTACGATCCCGAGGGTCCTTCGTTTGTTTAGTGGCTCCGAGGTAAAAATGATCAATAAACATCAGGGTGTTTTTCATCAATTACATTTTTTAAAATTCAATTTTTCTTTAACATAAACAAACCCACAAAAATAATTTCACTTATTTTTACAGTGTCGTGGTTTGAAATTAGCTCCAAAGTCTTTTTTTAACAGAACAAACTTTACTAAACTTTAACCCTTTAAAGACTGACACGTCAAATAACGGTGGGAAAATTCTTGATTTTTAAAATAAATATATTTTTATTTATTTATATAAATTTTTGTTTTTGATTTGTTATTATTTTATATTATTTGTTATTTCAGATTATTTCATATAAATTTTAATAATCCTTTTATTCCAGATTATTTTTTTTTACATTTTTTGTATCATTTTTTTATTTCAGATATTGTTTTTTTTTTTATTATTTGTTATTTCATTAATAATTATTGCATAGTAATTGATAGATTATTTTACATTCATTTTAATAATTTATTATCATATTGTATTATATTATTTCAGAATATTTTATAATTTTATTTATTATTACAAATTATATTACGTTTAATATTTATTAGTATTAATTATATTAACAATATTTAACATTTCAGAGTATTTATATTAATTATTATTATTATTACTATTTAATTTGTTAAATTAATTTTATTATTTTTATTTATCAATTATTATCTTTTATTTCATTATTTTTAATTTTATTTTTTAAACAATCGTGTTGATAAGATCGAGGTCTTGAAATATTTGCTTACGTTAGCATGATTCCATTTTTTTTTTTTTTTTTTTTTATTTTTATTCTGGTCCCCACATGGTTGGTGTTTTCACAAATATTTTATTTTACATACTAATGAGAGACCTGGACCTTTATTTTGAAATTGACCAAAACTTAAACCAATGATGATAAAACAAAAAAAAAAAAAAATAAAAATGAAGAAAACACAAGAAAAACTAAAGGTTCCAGTTGATCCGTCAGGTTCTAGGACATGTTTTCATTCCTGCTGCACTCGTTCCCTTTTCGTCTTTGTCTTGGGTTGAGTGTTGACACAACAGCAGATCGTCTGTCGGTGGCTCGACCGACGTGTCGCAACGTGTCTGCAGACCAGCGGTGTTGTGGCAGGAAGGACTCAGCTGATGGGGGACTGAGGGCGGAACAGGAGAAGAATATTAAGTGCTAAAGTCTCGTTGGGATCACGTTGAAACCTCAGAGGTTCTTGTTGTTGTTGTTGTCGTCGTCAGTTTGGACTCTTGAGATGTGAAAGTGTGAAAAGTCTTTTGTCTTTTCCCTGGAAGTTTCAGTCCGTTACAGTCGTCGGCTCCTCTGGGTTCGTTTTCAGAAACGCTGACGTCGACGTGGAGAATTTTTTTCCATCCCTCCTTTAATTAATGTTGTCATTATTTTATCTGTGTCTATAAATTACAACCGACGTTTGACCTCAAGTAAACTTTACACATAAATAAAAAACATTTTCCAATATTTTATATTTCCATTCATCCGTTAGCTTAGCATTTCCTGGACAGATCTCCATATCTCCAAATATTTGGCCAATTAGCGATGCTAAGCTAATTAATTAGCTAGAAGGCTAGCTAGCGAACTAGATAGATAGATAGATATTAACATCTATTAGCTTAGCATTTCCTGTAGAGATCCCCAATCCCCAATACAATTAGCAATGCTAAGCTAATGAATGTTAATCAATCCATTATCTTAGCATTTCCTGTACAGATCCCCAAATACAGTTAGTAATGCTAAGCTAATGGAGGTATACACATTAGTTAATTGGACATATATATATCCATCCAATTTCTTAGCATTGCTAATATATAAAGCTAGGCTAATTAGCTAATGGATGATACATAGACAAAACATCTGTTTCTTTTCATATTTTACTGTTAATAGGAAGTAGTAGTCTTAGTATAAGCTTAGTATTTCCTATACAGATCCCCAAAGGCATATTATATAGATAAAATATTTGACCAATTAGCAATGCTAAGCTAATGGATGATCAGAGGTATATAGATAGATACATAGCTAGCTACATAGATAATCCCTAGATACACAGATCCCCAAAGTAACATTATATATATCACCAATTAGCAATGCTCAGCTATAAGCTAATGGATGATGGGAATATAAAATATGGGAAAGATTTTATTTTACCCATTAGCAATGCTAAGCTAATAGATTGATAGGAATTTACTACAACGTGGGAAAGATTTCAGATGTAATAATGTTACTTTGAGGATCTCTACTGTCAATTTAATATGTGACCAATTAGCAATGCTAAGCTAAGCTAATGGCGTAGCATTATGTGGCAACATGAATATTAGCTTAGCAATGCTAATGTAACAAACTTGATGGAGAGATGGAGCGTCAACCAGGGAAGAGCTCTTTAAATCGTTAAAATTTGGTTTGTTTTCAAATTAAAAGACGTTACAAGATATTTTAATTATATTTTTTCATTTTTCATTTCTCAAATATTGAATTTGAAATATTTATATGTTCTAACTCCTTTTAAAAAGCGAAGCTGCTTCACAAGAGTGAAAACATCCAGTTAATCCTGACGTTGAGTTTCATACTCCAGGCCTCTGACCTCTGACCTCTGAAACAAGGGTTTTTATACACACAGACGGGTCGTAGACAAAACAGGAAGTAGAACATTTAATGTTATCAATGCCACTAATAAACTTACACATATATAAACATGGAGAGTTTATTTATATAGAAGAGTTTAGAGTGACCTGTTGACTAGACGGGAGACAAGTGGGAGCTTTTATTTTGAAGGCCTGCGATAAAATTGTTATGTAACACTATTTAGTTGTTTAGTTTAAAAAGTGAAAGTGTCAACTGTTTTATATATATATATATATATATATATATATATATATATATATATATACATAGTGTCTAAAAACAACTACATACCTTCTAGGGAATCAGTGTGATGATAGTGATGATTCTTGATAAAAGAAGCTGCATCATTTCCAGTGAAAAGACGAAACAAAAACAAGAAGAGGTGGAAGTCCTCCATGTTTCTACACACACACACACACACACACACACACACACACACACACAGGAGGGAGGAGGAGAAATGGGGAGGTGGGTCCAGGGAGAGAGGGGGGAGGGAGGTGAGCGTGCGCCCTCGGCAGACAGTCAAGCGCAAAAGACACACGGTTCATCCGCTCGCCCTCCTCATTGACGTCAGTCCGGTATCACATGAACGAGCGGGGACCAATCGGCAACGACGCTTCGCCGGAGAGTTGCTGGCTCTTTTAACACCGAGATAGAGAGAGAGAGAGAGAAAGGAGAGACTGAATAAAAAGGAAACAAGAGCCAGTGAGCTTTGTAATGAACACAAAACCTTTTTACGGAGGAACCTAAAGACGCGCAAACATTTGGATATTTTTCGACGTTTTTTTCCGGCGCGTTACGTGTTGTGGATTTATTACTGTTTCGGCATCGGGGCGGACGGAATGGATAAGGCCATGGCCCTAACATATTGAATAGCTCGTTGGTTGTTGGGTTGGTGGAAGAGAGAGAGGGAGAAAGACGGAGGGGGGAGAGAGGACGAGACGAGACGCGCACCGTGGAGACAATTCATGGGCTCATTGTGCGCAAAATGGTGGATTATTTGGACTGTAGCGCAAAAACCTTCCTCCGGTTGGATTTCCTGCTTTGAGACTCGTGTTTTTCTACATTAACTGAGGTCGTGTTATAGCTGTTGGTGAGTAGGACCCCCCCTCCCTTCTCTCTCTCTCTCTCCCCCCTTCCTCCCCCCACCTCCTCCTTTACAGCTCGATCTGAACGACCTTATCCATTTATTTTTCTTTGGAGTCTCCAAATTTGGTTCTTTACGCATCCGAACGCCAAATTTGGCTCTTTTTGTTTTACGCACGCGAACTCCAAATTTGTAAACCATTTTAGGCAAAAATAAACACTTGGATTACTGCTATTACTATTATTATTATTATTCTAATAAAGAAGCAGCAATGGATTTCAATAGCAACAGCAGCAACGGAGGTGGAGGAAACGAGCTACATAATAATCAGTTTTACCAGTGCGAGGAGAACAAGCCGCTTCTCGGTGAGATGTCGGAAGGGAATAATAACACCAAACCCGGCGCGGGGCCGGGTTGCAAAAGATCCCTGCACCACTGCAGCAGCAGCGGGATGCGATACAAGCTCCTCCACGAAGGGGACATCCAGGTGTGCGTGGTCAAGCACCCCCGCACTTTCCTCAGCAAGATCCTCACCTCGAAGTTCCTGCGGAGGTGGGAACCGCATCACCTCACGCTCACAGACAGCAGCCTGACCTCGGCCACGGTGAGTTTATCTCAAATTATTTTTAAAAAAAAATGTATATATTTTATATTCTAAGAAAAGAAAAGGAAGCAAAGGTTGGGGAAAAATGCAGCTTGTTTTGTCTTTTCTTGTCCGGACGCGCACCCGAGATTACGCACAGTCTGTTATTGACGCAGTTTACAAGAAGGCAGCGTGTCATAGCTTTCACGGCCCCCCTTTTTTTTTCTTTCTTTCTTTTTTTTTTTTCTGGCTGATAATATCACACAGCATTGTTGCTGCTGTGGCCTGCAACCTTCCACCCACCCACACACACACTCACGCACACTCCCTCCTTTCCATCACTTCCTTAAGCAACAAATTATTATTCTTATCTGTGCCCTGTAGGCCAGCCTCTAACCCCCTTTTTTTGGGCTTTATTTTACACCACCACCACCACCAAAGTGCCATTTTGAATTATGGACAACAAAGATCTTCTCCAACAAAGGTGTTTCACATGACACCAGTTGCAGCAGACAAACAGTTTTGTTTACGTGCTGCTTCCTGTCAAACGACGTTGCCGGTAACCCAATTTTTTTGCTTTGTTTTATACAAAACCCCCCGAAAGTGTCCCTATTTAGCTGCTGTAATGGGGCGGTTGTGATTTTTGATTGTTATTTAAAAAAATCCGACTAGCTTGTTCAGCCATCTTGGCTCCAACAGGCCTCATTAATTTCATATATTGTTATTTTTGCCTCATTTACCCTTTTTTGCTTCGATTATTTACGAATCCCCGATATGTGTCCATATTTAGGTCACGATAAGGTTTGTTTTAAATCATGAACAATAAAATCAGATTTGCTGGGGGTCCACATACAGTTTTGTGTTTACATGCTGCTTCCTGTCAAGGGGCGCATCTTTGTTATTGTTGCTTTGCTTTGTTTTATTTCCAAAGTGTTTGTATTTAGCCCCTGAAGCGAGGAGGTTGTGATTTTAGACCATTATTATGAAAATCTGAGTAGCTTGTTCAGCCATCTTGTTGTCAACAGGCCTACATACTGTATGTATTTATGCCCCATAACCCTATTTTTATTTTCTTTAGACAAAGGCCTCAAAAGTGAGCACATTTAGCCCCAGAAGGTCACAATTAAGTTCGTTTTAAATTATGGACAACAAAATCTTGTCCACGGGGGGTCCATGGGTGTTTTAGCCAAAACAGTTTTGTGTTCTTTGTTATTGTTGCCCCATAACCACATTTCTTTTGCTTAGTTTTGTTTGATATGAACCCCCTACATTGTCTGTATTTAGCTCCCAAAGGGAGGAGGTTGTGATTTTTGACCTTTATTATGAAAATCTGACTAGCTAGTTCAGCCATCTTGGTGCCAACAGGGCTATACTGTATGTGTTTGCCCTGTAACCCAGTTATTTTTTATTTTTTGCTTTAGACAAAAGGCCCTAAAGTGGTCATATTTAGCTCCCGGAAGGTCGCAATTAGGTTCGTTTTACACAACAAAATATTGTTTTGGTTTGCTCGGGGTTCACATAGGTG
Source organism: Polydactylus sextarius (assembly GCA_016801845.1). Classification (NCBI taxonomy): domain Eukaryota; kingdom Metazoa; phylum Chordata; class Actinopteri; family Polynemidae; genus Polydactylus; species Polydactylus sextarius. The sequence goes on from CM028931.1 coordinate 20,293,650, forward strand.
TTTTAGTCAAACAGTTTTGTGTTTACATACCACTTCCTGTCAAGCAACACATCATTATTATTATTGCCCCATAACCCCATTTTTTGTGCTTTATACAAAACCCCCAAACTGTCTGTATTTAGCCTCAGGAGGTTGCAATTTTTTACCATTATTGTACAAATGTGTCAAGCTACTTCAGACATCTTGGCTCCAACAGGCCTATATACTGTATATTATTGATGCCCTCGTGACCCCATTTTTGTTTTTTGCTTTATACAAAGGCTCCAAAAGTATCTGCATTAAGGCCCTGGGAGGTTGTGTCTGTTTTTAGTCTCGGGAGGTTGCAATTTTTGATCGTTATTATAAAAAATCTGACAAGCTAGTTCAGCCATCTTGGCTCCAGCAGGCCTCTTTGCTGTCATGTTTTGATATTTGTGCCGTATAACACAATTTTTGCTTCATATAAAGGCCCCAAAGTGTCCGTATTTAGCCCTGGAATATTTCGATTTGCATCATTTTATACAATCTTGGCTCCTAACGGCCTATATAATGTTTACATTAATGTTATATATTAGATATAATAGATAGATAGATAGATAGATATAGATATTTTGTGGCACATTAACATCATCGCTATAGGGTTTTTTTTAAGCCTCACTAGAGATATTATGTAATCATTAACCACAACAGGATACATGGTTGTAATTGTTAGTAATTCAGCAGAATAATGCCCCAAATAATAAAAGCCTTTATTTCCCCTTGTGTTATCATCAACACTTCTAACATTTTCCACAAAGCCAGGTCCATTGTTTTATCAACACATCTTGTTAGAGGCTTTTTGGACGTCTGCCTATCACACCCACAGTAGAGGAGTGGACTCAGTCGCCTGCTCTGCCCTGAACTTGTTTTTTTTTTTTTTGTTGTTGTTGTTTAATTTGAATTATTGCTTGAGGGTATAGTGAAGGGTAAACCCACCTGAGCTTGGTTTATCTGCTTGTTTACACAAGGTTTTTTTTTTTTTTTTCCCTTTTTTTTTCGGTGTGTGCGCTGTAAATCTCAATAAGTGACTTGTTGTTGTGGGTGTAACATGATAACGTAACTCACTGACACACTGAAAGGATATTTGTTATGAATCGATGACTCGATGAAACAACAGCGGGTCGATGACACTTGATTGTGAAGCAGTTTCCTCCCGGTGAAACAACAATGTAAATACGATGATATATATGTTATTTTAGTTCTATTAATTCAAAATTAACCATATATAATGACTGCACTCCCTCTATCTATCTATATCTATATATATATACTGTATATACACTACCTGACGATGTGTTATGAGTCATTGATTCTGTGAAACATTCTTTGATAGATGACAGTTTGTGATTAAGAAGCAGCAACTGAAACCAAGCGACCGTGAGAACACAGCCATACATAAATGTTTTTTTGTCATATTCGTCTAAAATCTGCCACGTATACAGTATGTAGATATATGCACATACAAGGCGGCTGCACTTCCTTTTAGTTTTAACTGCTTTCCACCTTCTGATCATCTGAACGTTGTCTGACCAGTTCATTAAAGCGCCACCTACTAATTAGTTTTATTACTAATGGGACACTATTTTAAGACCGTAAAGTAGGACACCGCATGCAAAATATTTTAGCTTGAATAGTCTCGAGTGATGTCACAGATTTGAATGTAGATATATATATATATATATATATATATATATATATATATATATATATATATATATATATATATATATATTTTCTCTAGAAAACAACCAGGATTTTAAAAACATTTCAACACGACAACATCGACGAGGACGCCCAGTTCCAAAGGATTCATCTAAATGCGATCAGGAAATGATCAAAACAAGTCCAGAAATAGCAACGTTAGCTTGTGGGTTTCCAGAATCCCATGATGCATTGCTCGCTGGTCAGTCATCTGTGAAGACTCTTCTCATCTTCTGCATTAGTGTTTTTTTTTTTTTTGTGACGATGATCAGTAAAGTATCTGTTGTCAGCTTCTGTTTTAGGGCCTTTTTTTCTTGGTATTTACTCTGATTACATTTCCTCAATGTGGTTTTTATGTGGTTTGTGCCACGAGCTCCGCTAAGCATGAGTGATTCTTTATTGATTGCGGCCTTGGTACCTCACGAACTTTGGCCGACAGCGCCGACTAGGACACCATCTCTGCGGGAGTTTGTAGTTGGGAAAGAAAAGGTCTTATTTCTACATCTAGTAACACTGAATTCATGGAATACAGAAATGCCCCCCCCCCCACCCATTTATTTGCTTGGGTAATCTGAGCGCATATACTTTGGGCAAATCTTGTTGATTTTTACATCTCTGAACCCTAGAAATAAGTGAAAGTAGTAACGTATATTTCTGCACGTCACATTTGGGCCCAACCGAGCAGGAAGTACTCGACAAAACCAGAATTATCTTCTGTAAATTGAACTTTTGTTGGCCTCGAGTTGTACACACAGTTATTCTTGGTGCTTTATTGTTTTTAATCCAAAGAGCCAAATTTGGCAACTACTGAGTTATAAATTATCCCATAAAACCCCTTTGAAGGGGTGAAGATGTACCTTCGCTGTACCTTTTTGTTAAGGCGCTCGAAACGCTGCAATTCATCACGAGCTGTCCTTTGGTGAACTGTAGTCTGCTTTGAATTAACAACAGGAAATCTGAATCTTCAGGGACCCTAGCGGTAGAAACGAAGATGCTTCTGCTAATTCTTTATAACCAGACTTTATTATTCACTTTGCAAAATATGAGGAAGAGAAGCATGAATGTGCATTTCCTGAGTGGAGTCGTTGTTGCGCTCGGTGTCGAGTTGAGTGGTTATGTGGGCAGAGAGAACAATGCTGACCCGGTCCCTCTTCTTCTTCTTCTTCTTCTGTAACACACACACTCACACTTCCAACAAGGAGGCAAAAGAGCGTTGACTCTGCGACTCCGGCATCCCCACGCACAGCAAATAGTTGGGAATCACAGCGAGCTTTGTGAAACCGAGGGCGCTTGCCAAGGAGGAAAAAAAAATTAATTAAAACGACGAGCGAGCTTTCGTATGTAGAGTTGGTTTGTGATTGTGCGGGAGAGAGAGACAGCGAAAGTTCACTGTGACTCACTTTTCTTGTCAGGAAAAAAAATCTCACCTTCATCGCGTTTTGCATAAGAGCGAGCGCTTCCTGTGCCGCAGCCGCCGCTGCTACGCCTCGATCAGCAAAAAGGAAACGAAGATGAAAGGCGTCCCGTGGTTTGTTACTCGTTTTTAGAAACCAATCAGGGAGTTTGAGTATGTTGGGAACTTAAACGTCAAGCGGGTTGGGCCGAATTATTGTAAAAAACATGTCAATTCGTTGAATTCTTCCTGGCTTCAGAGGTCATAAACATGAAGATAAGAGATGATTCACTTTCTTTCTTTTTTTTTTTTAAATTTCCATTCAGCCGTTTTGGGAATAAGTGTCATCGGGCTTTTCAAAAATTGATTCAGACGTCAGTGTTTGATGGAGTCACTTTTTTTTTTTGTGAAGTAATGACACAGACGAGCATATTTCATACTTAAAGTGGAGGTTGGGAGTAAATTGAACCCAGGGTCTATTTCATCATGAATACGAGTCAAACTCCCCCTCGAGATATTTTACGTTGGTTGAAGTAATATCATGTTTGAAGGTTTTTTTTTTCATAGCAAAATAGTTTCCCCAACATCTTGTTTCCATAACAACTGATGATGAACGGTGCAGATTTGTCATTTTCCTTGCTCTTCGTGGACATGACGAATCTCCACATCTGGACCAGGTACACTCCACATCCGTAGGGTAGTACATGCATCTCTAACTCAAGTTAGTCACTAACTTACCCAACGTCTTGTTTTCATAACAACTGGTGATGAAGGGTGTTCCAGATCAGCAGATTCATCATTTTTTTTCCTCGCTCTTCGCGGACGTCGGCCTGTTGTTCAGGAAAATGATGAATCTGCTGATGTGGAACACACTTCATCACCATTTGTTATGAAAACCAGACGTTGGGTAAGTCTTGTAAAACAGTGTTTTTAATAAACTCTGGGTTCACTTACTAAGTTATCAGTACTTCAGTTTATGTGTAGGGACCCTATTCATGCTATTGCTGAAGTGAAGTGATATTTTGAGCTTTATTAGTGGTTAAAAAATGACAATTTAGATACGTTTGGCTGACTGCCCCATTTACTTTCATTGTTAACTATTTGGTTGTGAAAACAAAAGACGGTCAAACTGGATATTACAAAGACGACAGGGGGACAGGGTTAGTGTTAAGGTTATGTTGGACTTAGGTTGAACTTCAACCGCTGTGTCTTTTTTTTTTTTTTTTCCACACATATGGTGCCAAGTCATTGTAAACTAAACCACTATACATAGACTGTTACTACGCAAAATTTTGAAAAAAAACATGATGTGGTCTATATGTGGAGGAGGTGAAAGTTTCAGTGCTTATTTCCTTCTTGCTCTTATCTACATTTTTTTTTTATCCCCATAAGATATAACACAACACAAGGTCGTTTTTTGTTCTAACTACGCTACATTTTAAACATAAGAGAGTATCAGTTTGCACCATCAAGAACTTAACTGGAGCTCGGAGTTTATACGTGAGACTTGAGTAATGTTTGCTGAACCCTTGGGACACAAGCGGCTACAAGTGACATTTACAGGGAAATGATAAAAGCAAATACATGATGTAAGCGGGTTGACCTGTTCCAACAGTCCTGGGTCAAACACAGAAGGTTTTCTAACATGAGAAATTATCTTGGACTTTGAGAAAATAATCATCTTTAAGTACGTTAAAGTCTGCTACTTTTTGGGCTTATGTGGTATAAAACCCCACCGCCCCTTCCTCCTCCTAGTAACATACCTCAACTTCTTCTATAAAATAAATGCACAGACAGTATATTCAGCGCAGCTTCCTGATGTGGTCGCATCGTGCGTCATCACAAACCCTTGTTCTCTTTGCGCGAAATCAGCCTCCAAAGTTTGGCTCAGTTCCTAGTTTCAGCTCGTCTCTAAACGCGAAGCGACGCAACTGTTTGACTTTGACGATCAGGGGCGAAGAAAACCCTAAAATACAGGTTATACTTCGGAGTCCACGGAGAACAGATGCGAATAAAGAATGCGAAGTCTCAACGTCCAAAATCAGCTGATCGCTCAGCTCGATGCGTAAGATAACTGTGCGGGCAGACCTCGTCGGTGGTTTTGTTTTAATGCAAAATAAAGGGAAGAGAAACAACATAATGACTTCAGCCTGTGAGGCTTTCTTTCATTCTCTCTCACACACATATACACACACAAGGCTATGAAAGCTTCTGGGCAAACGTCCAAAAACTGTGGCTGTGGTGCATGTTCATATTTAAATACTGGATCCTCCCAGTTTTAGTTTGAACAATGCAGCTATAAGGCACAAAAAATAAGATTTGAGTTATAGTGACTCTATGAAAAATGTTGATTGGACACATTATGGGGACGTATTCCCATAATCCTACAAAACTCGGACGGAATGAGGTCGTCATAATCTTCCTGCAATACTGTAATTTCCATTGATGTCACACTCGCGGCTGCTAGTTTGCATGATGGGGTGATTTCTGCACCGCAGATGTTTAGTAAAGTTAAAGCCAAATTGTATGTATATGTGTTAATAGTTTTGCTTGCATTGCATTGCAATTGGCCCCAAAAAAAAAAAAAAAGTGAAAAAAATTGAGAAGTTGTTATCGTGTGGGAATTTATGTTTCCCAGCTTGAAAAAAAAAAAAAAAAAGGAAGTCATAAGTCCAGTTAAGAAAAAGAGGTTCTGGTTTAAAAAAAAAAAAAAAAAAATCTTGGGCGAGAATTATTTTGCTCTTTCAAAAACATCTGGACAGATTGGACTATGAATTCAGCCAAGATGTTTTTTTGAGGACACATTTAAGATCCAGTCGCTCTCAGACCACATTTGGAACCCAAACAACCGCTGATATCCTCTACGTCAGCAGAAATACGTCCTCATTCTTTGCCCTTTTTTTTTTCTCCCCCCAAGAACTGGAATACCAATACCAAGAAATAGAGTCCAGCCTTTATTGTTTTTGATTTCTTTTTCTTTTTTTCTTTTTTCTTTTTCCGGGCCAAAGGAAGTGCAGTGCTGCTGCCTCTCGCTGCTTTCGAAAACAACGCCGTGTTCATCCACCGTCCAAAAACAGAAGTGACGTACGTGTTGATTTGCATACAGAGCAGGGAAATGAGATCACATCGCACCTCCGGTGATATTTGTGTCTTGTCTTTCTTTTATATTGTGGTGCAGTATTGCCCCGTCTGTCCAGTCTTTCTGCTTCTGTTTTGTTGCACAAGTGGGGTGGTCAGCCAAACGTAAATTGTCATTTTTTAACCACTAATAAAACTCAAAATATCACTTCACTTCAGCAGTAGCATGAATAGGGTCCCTATACATAAACTGAAGTACTGATAATTTCCTGTCCATTGTCTTGTTTTCATAACAACTGGTGATTTGCGTGTTCCAAATCAGCAGATTCATCATTTTCCTTGCTCTTCATGAACGCAACGAATCTGCTGATCTGGAACACGCTTCATCACCAGTTGTTACGAAAACAAGATGTGACGTTAGTGATTCATGTACTACCCTACGGTTGTGGAGTGTACGTGGTCCAGATATGCAGATTCGTCACGTTTATGAAGAGCAAGGAAAATGACAAATCTGCCAATCTAGAATGCCCTTCATCACCAGTTGTTATGAAAACAAGAAGTTGAGTAACTATTTGGCTGTGAAAAGAAAAACAAAGAAAAGAAAAACGGTCAAACGCAATTTCAGTTCGGCCAATGTAAAATATCTCTTAAGGGGGAGTTTGACTCAAATTTGTGTCACTGCTGAATTGAAGTAATATTTTGAGCTTTATTAGTGGTTAAAACATATCCGATTCATTGGCTGACAGTTTGAAACTCGTCAAAATCGAAAATCCTTTGTCCAGGATTAAATATCTCTTGAGTGGGCACTTGTGAAATAAACCCTGGGTTCAGAATTTTCTCTGGACCATCACATTAATATACTCAACAAGAGCCTTTAGAGAATAAAATTCCAGGGAGTTTGTCTCTGACATATTTTATTAAACAGCTGCATTTCCTTCAGACATCTGGAAAAGAGAGAGTGCGCACCGATTTGTGCTGCCGTCGCTCGGGTCAGCGCTGTGTTCTGGGGTGTGAGTGAAGTGATGAATGAGTAGTGCTGCGGGGGAAAAACCTCTTGACTTTTGCCAAAAAAAAAACTAAAACAAAGCTAAAAACACAGATGGTTACAGTAACTCCTGCTCTACATCTTCAAACCTCAGGAAAACGGTCAGTTCATCTAATTTAGCGCCTTTGTTGCTTTTGGACTGACGGCAATACGCAAATCTTTGTCATATTCATTTAATTTCCTCATTGGGTACCTCCCTGAATGGGACTGCATTTTTTCTCAGAAAGACAAAGCAATCGATGCAGGTCTTCAATGTCTTCTCATTTACGTTGCCTATTTCACTGCTCGTTTTCAGCGGTAGTCCGGTAGGGTCTCGTAGGGTAGGGTCCGTTTTCACTGAAACCTGATTTGCCCATGATTAGCTTCGCTCATATTGACACAGACGGCAAACAAATGATATAATATCTAGGACTGGGAAGTAATACACTAGAATTACAAGAAGTCATATAAAGTCTAAAAACAATCAGAACAAGCTCACATACAAGTTTTTATTATTCCCAGAAATGAAGCTAATAAATCCAGCAAACTGTTGGTGGAAAGTAAAAATATATATAAAGCAGGGTGGAGGATGGAAGGATGTAGTTAGTAATGAGAGGGTGATGATATAAAAGACAGTAAGGGAGGGGTTAAATGATAGGCTGGTGCATCACCATCATGTGGAAACCAGAACTAGATTATGTGAAGTCTCGGTTTATGATACATGACACATTAAAACTAACAGGATGAAGCCAACACAGCTCCTCAAAAAAAAAAAAAATTGGCTCAGTTTACATTTACATTTCACACATCTAAATCTGCAAAAAAAGAGGTTTATTCGAGGAAGTTTGTTTGTTTGTTTGTTAAAAGTGAAGTGAAAAAAAAAAAAAGTGTCAGTGATGAGCCGTCCGACCAAACTACATGAAATGACGTCTTAAAGCTTTCATTCATCTGAGGCCTTGCCAGACCACAATGAGAAGTGAAACTATGGCCTATATTTGAGCAACCACCCGTTTAAATGTCAAACTGTCGAAATCGGACTCTAATTTAGAGACTGTGCAAGTTTCTCTTTCTGTACTCGGCCGCACTCCGAGGCCTGACATTTTAAGTCTTATCTTATTCAACAAAGATGGTTTTTGTTTCAGAAATTATTTAAAACAGAAGAAAGGAATGCAAATGTGAGAATCCCTGAATTTCCCAGACAAACTAAGGTTAAACTGTTCAACTGCGTCGGATCAATTCGCGTGTAGGAAATGACGTACAGGCTGATGCAAAAACAGTTGAAGTTTGCACAGTGAACTCACCTTGTCACCAAACGGTTACAAAACAAATTAACGAAAAACGAAACGATTATTATTATTTTTTGCCATTTTCCGTATTTTTGCGAGTGTGACTCTTTGTCCATTTCAGCAGGTTGAACTCTATGCTAATGCTAAGCGTTAGTGACCCTAAACATTAGTGATACTAACACTGGGGAAAAAAAGTTAGGGATGCCAAATGTTAGCAATGCTAAGCTTGAGTGATGTCAAGCGTTAGCGACGCTAAGTGTCAGCAACCTAACACATTAGCGATACTAAGATGCTAAGCGTTATCTATAATTGCTATTTGTTTTATAATTTGATGCACATGCTTGTATTTTATTCCCAGTTTAGTAGTTTACTTGATTTCATGAGACAGGAAGTGCACTAAACGTGCACTTTGTTTCAAGTTCAAAATTAACAAATATTTGTTAGAAATAATCACGATTTTAGCCACATTAGCATCACTACCATCCTGCCATGCAAACAAGGCAAACACAACTAAAAATAGGCATTAGATACAATAATGAAGTGGAAGTTTTTGCAACTTGGAACTGTTCTGAGTACACATCGGTGCGTTTTGGATGTTTGTTCATTAATCGTAATCCTGGTCCTTAATTGTTGACTCCCTATAGCCACAAATTAGCTTGTCAAGTTTCTCCATTATCACTTGATTTCTTTCTCAGTTTCAGATATCCTTTTTTTTTTTTACAGCTCATGCTGAACATTTGATAACGTTTACTGTCAGTTCAAAGAAATTTTCCCTAATAGCTTCAGCCAGGAACATGAAGTCCAGGAAAAAGTACAGGCAGCATAAAATCACGAGATAGGACAGGCCTTGGATTTACAAATATAGCGTTTATATATTGAGAAGTGGAGCGTTTATCATCGGCTCACTTAGTTCTGCTCGTTGGAGACGTTTGTTCAAATAACAGAACAATAGAAAGACATTTCGACATGTTCACGCCGCTGATTCACTATCTGCTGTAACGCAGTGTGTTTGCTCATGTCCGCCAACCTGCTGCTTCAGGAAACGACCGCGGCCTCGAGGCTTATTTTCCACTGTAACCGTCCTCGATAATCAGAACTGCACATGCACATGAGCTTCATCACGATTCTGATTTATGGTTTTGTTTGGGTTAACGTTCTGTGTGGAGATACTTACAGTTATCCAGCTGTTACTGCTGCTCCCTTCCCTTTGGACTCTTTCTACACTGTCGATATTGTCTTGTTGTTTTTTTGTTGCCACTTTTTACATGGTTAATGTCGCAATTGTTGTTTCAGAGTTAGTGTTTAGTGGGTTAGACCACCATTTCCGGGGCTATTTTTATAGTCGCAGTTGTTGTTGGTAACATTTTATCATTTTCACTGTGTATAAATTGTGTAACCAAAAAAAAAACGTAGGGATCTACTCTTAATATTGCGTCATAGTGCTAATGCAGATCAAAAACTGTAAATGGTACCGTTTCAAGGTGGATCCCGCAAGTATATATGGTGCATATTGCTGCATCGCTAACGACTGTCTGTTGAGTTGTTGCCCTAAAAAAGTAGGGATCCACTCTTGAAAACATTGCTACAAAGTGCTACTGTTGGTCAAAAATTTGGATCTTGGTGCATTTTTCTGAATAAAGCAAGAACCAATGGTGTCCAACAAGGATTAATTTGGAAAAGGTCTTAAGATATCCATAAATCCTGTCATTTTAATGTAAGAATCAAACAAATTTATCTTTAAAAGGATGTCTTGAATGTTGGGGTAGTGGGTGGTGTATTGCCAACAACTATCTGATAAGTTGTTGCATTGAAACATCTTTTCTCTTGGAGACATTGCCTCCTGTGAAATTTGGCCCATAATGATTTTGCTATCTGGGTAACAACAAGCTAGTGATGATGGTAGAATATATGACATTTAAAGTGAAAGTTATTTCCTTCCAGATCTGGATGTTGATACAAAGATAGCAAAATCATTACGGGGCCAAATTTGACCCAATTTTGGCAAAGTTTTGGGAGGATGTACAGTCACTTAGGCCCAAATTAGGAGTTACAAAAGGCAAAGTGCCTCAAAAAGACACCAAAACTCCCTGCATTCTGTCATTGTAATGGATGAATCCACCAATTTTAGCTTTAAAAAGCTGTTTGGAAAGTTGGGGTACTGGCTGCTTAGCTAGTTTTGAACTATCCCAGATAGAAAAGTTATCCTTCCAAGTTTTGGAAGGATGCATGGCCTCTATATGCCCCAAATTAGGGGTTACAAAAGAAAAAATGACCCAAAGGAGGCCAAAACTCACCCAAAAACCAATTATGGAACTAGATATAACTGCCCCAAGAGTCCTAAATCCACCATGGTCAAGACAAAGACCTTCACCCTGCTTCCTCTGTGACAAAATGAAACCAAATATGACAAACGTCCACAGACTACAACCAGAATTTTTGCCATCTGGGATCTTTTAAGTTGTTGCATTGAAACAGCAAGAAACCTTTATCTTTAGGATACAAAATTCCAAAAATTTGGAGGCATCCAGTTCTTGGAAACATTGTTCCATAGTGTTGTTAGCTACTGTTGCATTTTGCGAAATAAACCAAAAACCAGTGCTGTGCTACATGGGTTAATCTTGAAACTATGTCATTTTTAGTATCAGAATCCACCAAATTCAGCTTTTAAAAAGCTGTTTGTAAAGTCTTGTTACTGGGTCACTAGCTAGTTTTTCACGGTGTTGTGTTGCTGCATTGTTTTTCATGTCATGTGACAAACTGGAATTGGTCCTGCATGCGTTATCTAGTTCCTCCAGCACTCGCACTTGTTGCTGTTGTTGTTATTCTTCTTAATTTTTTTAATCATCTGAGGCCTGTACTACGAAGCGAGTTCAGCAGACCCATGATCTCTTTCAGTTATCTGGCTTCACCAATCCTAACAATCGCAGTCTGGCTAAGCTCCTACGAAGCTGGTTATCAACTCGATTAGTCAACCCAGTTTTTTTCAGTCTGGATGTGAGCGTTCATGTAAAAGCGGCGGAGTTTGCTGCAAACATCCAATCACAAACATGGAAACAGAACCAGTAGCAGAGCGGAGACTTCACAGCTGAAGAGCAGACGATGAGAAAAACTGGCCGATAATCCAGGAAAAAAAACACTGTGAATAGGCTGATACAACTAACCTTCATGTTCAGCTGCACCCGTAGCAGCACAAAACAATAAAAACCTAATATAATAGTATAATTCAAAGTGAAGTAGATGTACTTTCATATCTTATAAGTCCAAGTACAGTCTCATTGCGTCAATCAGTCTCTGGTTTAGGACGACAAGCTTCAAGTTAATAAAGGTGACGGGGGTGTGTCATCGGACCCTGGCAGCTCCAAACAGGAGCATTTGTACAATGTGTCGATAATAAAATACAGTTATTTAACATCCTAGTTAATTATTGTAGGAGTCAATAACCCAGCAGTGCTACTGTCTGAGGGACAGTCAGCTCCACTCCAGTCTCTAAAAACCCTGGTCCTCCTCAGAGACCCTCTCTCAATCTGACATTGAGCTCCATGGGATCTTCGTAAAAGATCTGATTGGTCAGAGGCACCGACCTCTGATCTGGAACATAACCTGCTCCAGAGCAGGTTAGCCGTTCAGCATCAGTTACCATGGAGACGTAGCCCGGTAAGAAGTGAATCACCTTCGTCGGAAGGAGTTAAACCTGAAGTTACCACAATAAGAACTAATCCTACTTCGTAGTCCAGGACTCTGAAGAAAAAAAAAGAAGTTTCTCAGAACTGAGTTTTCACAGAAAACCACAAAGCACCGTCACCGACCAAAACCAGCCAACTCAGCGGAAGCAAAAACTCTGTCACATCCTCCCGTGTGAGTTGTTGATGTTAGTATTCGTCTTCCAAGTCGTATTGTTCCTTAACGATTGGAGACGTAAATCGGCATCATCATTCAGGGAAGTGACTCTTTTTGTTTTTACGCTTCGCACAAGTTCCCTGAAGACTCGTGAACAAGCACTGAACAGATCATATGACGCGTCGTCGCTAACGTGTGATCAAATCTGTTGATTTTTTTTTTTTTTTTTTTTTTTCAGTCTTTACCCTCAGTCATCCTTTCAAATCTGGGTCACGACTCAGTGTCTTTCTGAGGGGGGAAACTACTGTTGTGTGTATGTGATTATTGGTAAATATCAAACCCCTTCCGCCAAAAACGGGAACAGAAAGGTACGTGCACTCAAAGCCGCTCCCTATCGGACTTTTTTTTTTTTTTTTTAATAAAGACGGAGGAAACAAGAAATGATTCCTTCTCCTTTCTTTGTCGTCCTTCTCCTCCTGCAGTAATCAGAACATGACGTATCAGGGAGCTGATATCGTAGTTGATGAATTACTCAAAGTCACACGCCACACCTGAAAGGTAAAGCGGTAACCTCGGCCTCGGGCCGGACAATGAAATGTAATGAAACGGGCGTTCGAGTAGGAGCTGAGGTTTTATTTTATTTTGTCTAGTGTCGCTCAGACGGGGACTATTTTCAGAGGTGGATGTAGTATGACACTAGTGGTGGTGGAGTATTTCTGGCAGCGGGACACTTCGTGTATTTGGGAACGTGTCAAAATAAACTACAGTGTGTGTGATATTTTAGATAATATTATTATATATATGTATATATAATTTTTTTTTTGCATTTTAGTATCCTATCTATTTAGTTTTTTTTTTTTTTTTTTTTTTTTTTTTTTTGTATTTCCTATTACGCTAATTAAAGAGAGAAATTCTGGTTTAATGAAGCTAAAATCCAAAATGTCTGCTCATCCCATTTTTTTTTTTTTTTCGGAAATACCTGCTTAATTTCTTCTTTGTCTTCTTCTTCTTATCCATTATTGCTGCTTCTCCCTGGAAACAAACACACACACACACACGCGCACACAAAAACATAACATACATCTTCATCCTCTTGTTTCTATGGCAACGCAGCAGCGAGGAGACGAGACGAAGAGGAGCTGTTGCCTCCGAACAGAAAGAAAAGAAAAGAAGGACGGAAGGAAAAGGAAGGAAGTGAATTCAAAAACACGACGCTGTTAATTTATATCATATCATATCTTAACAATATATATATATATATATATATATATATATATTTATAAAATAAAAGACTTATTGGAGGAGTGTACACACACAGACAGATAGTCAGAGACAGCAGTTGACGTTTACTCTTCCAAGGAAATGAGACATCTCGCCCAGAACCAATATTTGCCGTGGATGTCGTCCATAATGAAAATCCTGTATGCGTGCAGCTTCACAACAGGGATTTTGAGTGTGTGTGTGTGTGTGTGTGTGTGTGTGGGAGGGGGGGTGAAACAGAAGAGCTGGCTCGCTCTATCAGCCACAGAGGGAGGTGTAAATAAAGGAATAGCGTGTTTGTTCTTCAGCGATGGAGGAGGAGGTAGGGGAGGACAGGGGAGGGGAGCTGCCTGTTTGCTCTATAGAGAACGAGATGGATGCAAATAAAGAGAACCACCTGTCTGCTCAAGTCCGACGCCACCAATGCCGCTTCCATGTAACTACTTAGTTGTGTTTGTGTTGAGAGGAGCCGAGACGGGCTGTTTATCTGTCTGGAAACAGCAGCAGAAGAGGAAGAAGAAGTAGGGAAACAGTGGAGTGATCCCAGATCAACATGTAGGAGTCTGTCTTCATGAGATTATAGGAGATTATAACTTGACAGGCATGTTCAGTTATATTATAATGATTTGCAGGGATACAGTGTACACTGGACAAGTATCAGTAGCTGATCTGTCTAGAAGTAGCAGCTAAAGATGAAAAGTTTTCCCACAACTATATATATATAGGACTATTTTCCTGAGATACAGCTTGACTGCTCAGTTATTTTCTAATTATTTTAACAAGTATTTGGATTAAAGCATTTGCTAAAATATCAGAATGGGCCAAATATCGGTATCTGATCTGTCTAGAAGAAGCAGCAAAAGAAGAGAAGTTACCCCAGAACTCTGAGATTATAGCTTGACTGCTCTTTTCCGTTTATATTATTTTAAGAGGATATATTTGTCAAAAATATCGGTGTGGGCCAAATATCGGTAGGTGATCTGTCTGGAATAGTAGCGGCAAAAGAAGAAGAGTGATCCCAGAACTGCATGCAGGGTCAATATGCCTGTGACAACTCTTGTCTGTTCATGTTCTAGTTATTTTAAGGGATATTTGCACTAAAACATTTGCGAAAATATCGGAATGGGGCAAATATCGGTAGTTGATCTGTCTGGAATAAGCTGCAAAAGAAGAAGTGATCCCAGAACTATTTCTAGAAGTCCATTTCTCTGAGATTATAGCCCTTCATCTTGGTTTTTCCAATTCTGTTAGGAAACAAACTCTTTTAGGGGGTAAAATAAGGAAAATAAAAATGCCAGTACCCTTAAAAGTCTTAAATTTCTTTGGTATTTTTGGCCCCAATCAGTTTGGCATATCTTGACTCAGTATTTGTCCACTTTTCCTGCAAATGCTCCACATTTTATTCAGATTGTCCTCACTATAAACTATAAACATCAGCAATAATCTGTAATTATTTCCTATGAGCTGATATCAGTATCTGATTTGACATTCAGTATCGAGAAACAACGACCCACTGGTTGTTTTATGGGTTTTGTGCATCTACATGGTTACAGCAAACCTAAGTGTTTTCACTGTAAGTAATGAGTGTCAAAGTCCATGGTCCCACACAGTAAAAAAAAAAAAAAAAAAACCACAGTAAAGTTCAACTGAAGCTGATATGATCCTTCAGCTGGCGTTAGATAAGTCAGTCAAATCGAAATTAGTCAACAATCCATCAAATATGGTTTGAACAAGTAGCGATAACTTAGTAAGTGAGCTGAGAGTTTACTAAGAAGACAAGACGTACCCGACGTCTTGTTTTCATAACAACTGGTGATTTCACATCAGCAGATTCATCATTTTCCTCGCTCTTCACGGACACATCGACTTGTTATTCAGCAAAGTGATGACTCTGCTGATCTGGAACAACCTTCATCACCAACGTACCAACTAAATTACTAAGTTATCAGTACTTCAGTTTATGTGTAGGGACCCTATTCATGCTACTGCTGAAGTGAAGTGATATTTTGAGCTTTATTAGTGGTTAAAAAATGACAATTTAGATACGTTTGGCTGACGGCCCCATTTACTTCCATTGTTAACTATTTAGTTGTGAAAACAAGGAGTTTGATTTGTGGTGAAATAGACCTTGTTTTTGTTTGTTTGTTTGTCCGTTTGTTTGTTTTGGATCTGTCAGTTTTGCAAATCTTGACTGTGCAGTTTTTTTTTTGCAAATCATACAAATTAGTCAGATAAAAGTTTGTTTGTTTCGTTTGTTTTCTTTCACATGAATTTCTAACTTGCGTTTGCCATGTCGACTCTCGCTGACGAAATATGTCGTATCAGCATATAAACACCTGCCAAAAGTGCGTAAATCGCCTCTGTAGTAGTTCTCACTGTGATGGGTCTTTCATTTTTATAGTTACTTTTTTTTTTTTATTCTCTGTAAGGAACTAAGTATTTTTCCAAGTCTGTCTAATCTTCTCGCATATTCATATTTTAAAGACCAAATCAGTGCAACTACTGCCAGCTGTGGTTCCTCTTTAACATCCTTTCCCAGTTTCAGTCTGAATCAGACATTCATAAATGCAAATTATTTGTTGAAACCTGATGCGTCCCAGCGACCACCCCCCCTTCTCCCAGGCATGACTCCCGTTAGCGCAACAATGATTTTCTGACGTCCTGTGACGCCGACACAGTTTACTTTCCCTTTGATTTAAAAAGGTCAGAGAGAGAGAGAGAGAAACAAAAAGCTAGAAAGCTACTCCCTAGTGGGTATCTCGAGTTTTCTAAATGAAAATGGCTGCAGAAAAATGGAAAATAAAAGAAGCACATAACTGCCAGAATAGAACGGCGGCCTAATTGGGGCGCTGCAGATGACGTCTGTGGGGCCCATTTGTGTGGATATACAGTTAGTCTCCCATCAACAATAATTGCTACTAAGTCATGCAGTGACGCTAATGTCTGGGAAATCAACCGGTGATTCATTTTTCTTTTTTTCTTTTCTTTTTTTTTTTTTTGCATTACTAAGAGACACACGTGTTATTATAGAGACACACCGAATCTCTCCTGAAACTTCTCCCAGAAGATGCACAATTCTCGGTTTCTTTGTGGCCTTGTTATTTTTATCTGTTTAGTTCTCTCCCCCTTTCTCTTCCTCCTCCTCACCCTCCTCTTCTCTCACCACCGCCGCCACCACCACCCCCTGTTTCTCTCTAAAGACTCTTCTGTTC
The DNA here is from genome assembly GCA_016801845.1 of Polydactylus sextarius. NCBI lineage: Eukaryota > Metazoa > Chordata > Actinopteri > Polynemidae > Polydactylus > Polydactylus sextarius. The sequence goes on from CM028931.1 coordinate 20,310,459, forward strand.
CTGACTCCGGAAACTTGTGGTAATTTGTCAGCGTTTCTGTAATCATTTTGAGACTAGCAAACAGGTTGTGGCCTGTTACTCAGTTTTTTTTTTTTTTTTTTTTTTTGCATCTGTGTCCAACTCTCATAATGGTTACGAGTCGAGATCACAACCATGTTTTCTCTCTCTACGTGTTGACTTAAAACCACACGAACAATGTCTTTCTAGGTGACGTTTGTGTAATTGTGTGATTAATGGCTTTTGCGAAATTGATTTTCCACTTTGTTTCAGCATTCATCGACTGCTCACTTGGAGCGACATCAGCTGATAAAAAACTACGTGTACTGTATAGCAGCATTTGCCAATGTGCTGTATTCGGTGGCTTTGTTTGGTCTTGTGTTTACCCAGGGCAGGCAAGCCCAGGATATGTTTCTTTTTGTCTTTCCAGCTGACTGCCAGTTAAAATAAATGCCTTTTTATCCACTGGCTCTGTTTAAATATACAGTATGTACTCTAAATGTTAGACAGTGGCAGACTAATATCCTCTTCTATTCTGTCTTCCCTCAGCCCACCGGTTACATGGAGACGTCACTGTCGTACAGCTCCATAGAAGATTTGCAGCTTCTTTCATGGGACAATGCGCCCAAGTACTGTGTTCAACTCAGCGTCCCCGGCGGCACCGTCCTGTTGCAGGTAATACGTTTAAAAATATCAGTTAATGCACAGGGGACTAATTTCAAACATTTGAGACCTTTCGTCCACTTTTAATGCGACTAATAAGGTGTCGAAAACAAAGAAAAGTTTGGCACCCTTAAAGTCTTCGGTTATTTTGATAAGGACTCTTATCAATTTGGCACATCTAAATTTTTTTTTATATTTGTACGACTCGTATAAGACCTCAGAATTCATAAACTGGGCCCCTCATATGTATGTTACATGGTTTGTCCAATTCTGTTTGAAAACAAACTCTTCGAGGGGTGAAAATACAGAATAAAAATCTTCGGTAAGCTTATAAGTCTTCCATTTTTTTGGTTAGAAATCTATCAGTTTGGCACATTTTGACTTTTTTAATATTTGTCAACTTTTCCTTGCAAAAACTCCAAATTTGCTAGATTACTAGATGCCTTATTCAAGACACCCCACAATTTTTTTTAGGTGGATTTAGATTTGGGCTCTGAAAGGACCATTCCAAAACTTCTGTTGAAACCATTGTTTAGCTGATTTTGATGCTGAAAGACATTCCTAGAAGACACCTGGTATTTAGAGGTGTACATAATTTCATCCACATTTGACTAAAGCTCTAATTCTAGCTCAAGAAAGACACCCGAAGCCTGCGTTGGGCTGTGTTGTTTTTGCACTAAACATCTTTTGTATGAATTCACAGAATTCACCAGCAAATTCAAGTTTCTTCTTCCTTCTAAACAACATAAAGACCAACATAAAGTTGATTTTGATGTTTTTGAGATGCAGAAAAATGAATCTCCCCTTCATTTTTACTTTTCTAGCAGATATCTTGTATTTCAAAGTGTCCATAACTTGCTCTGCTTTGACGAAAACTCAATTCTGGCTGACACTACCACTACTATGCTTCATCGTAGATATCGTGTCCTTTTCGTTTTTTGCTCTAAACTTACTGAATTCATGCAAACCTTGTTCAGAGGTGTTGCAAGACTCCAAGGTTCAAAAAAATTACTTGTAACTTGTAACTAACACCATCTAACCTGAATTTTTGGGGAAAAAAATGGATGTATATACATCACCAGGCTCCCTAACCAGTTTTCTTATGTTCTGGAGGGAAAAGTTGGTCAATATTATTGTGACGTGATATATTTAATACTTTGGTCTTTTTTACCCTGGTCCTGTATCCTACCTCTTAGCACTGAGGCCCCTTGGATGCTTTGTTACATTTTTTTGTCAAATCAGAGTCTGGATTTATCTAGAATTGATAGCAGATTTTTAATGAATTTGATTGGTCAATTCTAAACAGTTACATTCTTAATTATAAGAGGGTGTTCCTTCTTGTTTTTCCTCAAAACAAGATACTCCCACGTCTTCCAAGTAAATCAGTTTAGTCATTTTGATCCAATTTAATGAAGGTTGATGTTTTTTTTTTTTTCTTGCGCCAACAACAACCCAAGACTTAATGTCTCTGGGGTCTGTTTCTCGTGAGTGCGACAGTATCTCTGGGACCCCTCATGAGAACGTCTTCAACTTTCGTACAAGTGTCCATTTGGACTTGAAGATAAACTAATTAGGTTTTAATGGTTAACCATCAGAGGTCAACGTCATTTAGTGCTTTTCTTTATTTTTAGTTTGGACCCAATTTTAACAATCTGACTCTGACGAACAAGAGATGAGATTCTTGTCTTCTTTCCTGCAACTTGTATTCTGGTTTTGGGAATGGATAAAAAATTAAAAAAGTACAAACTTTGTCAGTATAACTCACAATTTAGACATAAAAAAGGACAATTTTGATTCTCTGACTGGAAATTGATCAAGAAACTACCATTTCCTAATCATCTAGCTCAGAAGCACCAGACCGTAATCATTGGTAAAGCGATTGCAGCAATTATCACGTATCACCAAAAACCTCTAAAACCACTTGTGTAAACAGATGTAAAGCCTGAGAACTAAGTATAGCGCTGCCTCTTCTTTGCAGCCGGTGCTGAAGCATTAGACAAGATAATAAAGTAATGAGCGTTGTAAGAACTTGAGGTTCTTTAGTGCTAGACACCTAACACCATGTACCCGATGAAGTCCTCAGAGTCTGCTCTGAATTCCTGGGAAAAAAAAAAAAATTCTCCACATTAACCAGAGCTCATTCAACTGAGCACATTTGGTTCTGTTACTAGCCCAATTACCTCTGATACACAATTCAACCCATTATGTGTATTGAGGGTCAACACTGTATACTAACCTCCTCGGTTGTGTTTGCTTATGCCTGTTGCCTACTGTTTGGACCGCCGCCAGACAACAGATTCAGCAGTTTGTGTTGTGAAGGAAAAAAAAAAAAAAAAAAAAAATCCAAGATCGAACGGGTTAGGATTCCCTGGAAACCTACAGATCTGATAAAGTTTTCCAGCTATGGAAAGAACAGAGAAAAGTATTAATAAAAGTAATGGAAAATGAAAGTGGATTGATTTTTAACAGTTTGAATCCTGATAATACAAACCGATTTATGTCCAAACTGATCCAACCTTTACTATAATGTAACAAGTACTATGATGTCTTAAAGAGACAGTAGAAGTTGATCTATTAGAGAAACTAAAGGACACATGATCTGTTTTTCTAGTTTTTTTTTTTTTTTTTCAATACTTGGCCTTAAGTGTTGTGGTTCAACTTGAGGGTTTCTATTATTGGAGGACTTGTTGGACCTGGATATAAGGAAGTAGATTAGTCTGGTCTAGATGTGACATGGACCAGTTCTCCAGCATCATTTTAAGACTGGTTGTTTCTAAGAATGAAAGTCTTCTGTCTTTTAAAGCCAAAACAGGAAGTTACAGACGTGGAACAGCATCTACTTGACTCTAATAATAGAACTTTGATGGAAAAACTCTTCTTTTGTAGCCTTTTTCCTCAGAAATTGGATGTTTAGTTCAGTTTTTCCATCCTTCTTTCCACTTTCTAAGAATAAAGGTGTGTCCTAGAGACTTATTTTTATTTGTAGTTCAGGAAGTGAAGTGATTTGTCCACTAATCTGGAGGATCGGCGATTAAACTCAGTTTGGGACGACATGGGTCAAAACAGGAAGTACAGAAGTGGAATGGTATCTTCTTGACTTTAAAAATAGTACTGGTTGGAAAAAGTCTTCTTTTTGTAGATTTTTCCCAGAAAATTGCATCTTTTTGAACCTTGAATTCAGGTTTTCCTTCCAAATGTTGCTCTCAACATGTTCCAGGATAATTGTTGACTGTTTTAAGACATGTAGTCAAGTGTTGGACCTGATAATAAGGAAGTACACTAGTCCAGTCTAGAGGTTACATGGACTAGTTTCTCAGCATTGTTTTGGGTCTTTCTAAGAATAAAGGTTTGTCCTAGAGACTTGTTTGGTACGACTGCACTTCAGGAAGTAGAGCGAGTCGTTCAGATTCAACGTTCAGTGCTACCTGATCTGACTGGATGTGAAAAAGAAGGGACCACATGGGTCAAAACAGGAAGTACAGAAGTGGAGTAGTATCTTCTTGAACTTAAAAGTACAACTTTGTTGGAAAAAACTCTTCTCGGTGTAGTTTTTTCCTAAAAATTACATCTTTTTGAACCTTGAATTCAGGTTTTCCTTCCAAATGTTGCTCTGATCGTGATCTGATATCATTGTTGACAGTTTTAAGACGTGTAGTCAAGTGTTGGACCTGATAATAAGGAAGTACAGTGGATTGGATGTTTCCCAACAATAAGAGATTTTTTGGGGGCGACTGCGGCTCAAGTGGGTCTTCTAATAATTAAAAGGTCAGGGGTTCGATTCCTGGGCTTGTTGGCAAAATACTCAACCACCAATTGTCCCCAATGGTTTATCCATTGCCGCGTTCCTTTACTAATATTAAAAATTCAATTTCCCATTTACTTTCTCAATGTACGGACTCATTTTGTGCCTTTATACTCTCATATTATCACGGTTTCAACTGGACCAGTTCATCCAATTTCGACTTTAACACTTTAAACAGACGAAAGTACTTGTGTTAAGTATTTCAGGATGTCCTTCTGTTACGTGAGGTCATGTTTAACAAACTGTTTGTGTTTGTGTGTTGTTACAGGCTGCGAACAGCTACTTAAGAGACCAGTGGTTTCACTCCCTGCAGTGGAAGGTAAGGTTACCGTTCGTCTTTAACTATTTATTGATTTGTTTCATCATCAGCCTCAAACGGTCACTGAGCGAGCTTCTGTCTCAGCTCGAGTTGATTTCTTTGAACTAAATAAAACAATGCGAAGAAGCGTGCTGTAGCTCGGGGTGACGAGAGTTCACCGTCACTTCCTGTGATTTAAAAAAAAAAAAAAAACATATTCAATTTCCTCCACACTCAGCATTGTTTCTCGAGCAAGAATGAAACCTGTGATGGAAGAAGGTATCAAGCTCCTTTTGTATCATTTCCTGTTTGGGTTGAGTTTTTTTTTTCTTTTTTTCTTTTTATGACACCACATTGAGTCAAGAAAACTTTCCACACCACAACCTCAGAAAGCCTGTGAGAGGAAGAGAGACTGAACAACATGGAGGTCATTATCATAATCAGTTGCTGTGCTTTATTTTTCACTTTCACAGAAAAAAATTTATAAGTATCGCAAAGTCCTGAATAACCCGAGTCGTTGGGACGTGGTGCTAAAGGAGATCAGGGCGCTGGTGGACATGGCTCTGACGTCACCGCTGCAGGACGAGTCCATCCACCAGGCGCCGCTACACATCATCTCCACCCTGTTGGCTGAGGTAACGTTGTTGAACTAAAGATAAACAACAATAAATTACTCGGGATTTTACGTTAAAGTTAAATGCGCAGGCCCAAGCTGGTTCATGAAATTAAAACTTGAATTAAAACAAAAAATTCAACTTTCATACATTTTTTTGTTTGTTTGTTTTTAAATTAAAAAGTTTGTAGAAAAAACATTATTTATGATTTTACATTTTTTTAATTAAAAATGTATATGATGTATTTTTATTTTACTTTTTACTCAATTTAATAAATGTATATATTTCTATTTATATTTGTAATATTTATTATTTTATTTATATTTTCTAGCAACTATATTTGTCCTATATATTATATAAATAATAATATTGTTATTTATATTTATTTTTTAACAATAGTTATAATTTTAGTAATATATAAATTAATTCATTTGGTTTTTTAAAATAATTATTAATATAAATGTAATAATAAAATAGAAATAATAATAATTAATCTGTTATGTTTATATTTGTCAATTAAAAACTTTTTTTTTTCTTTTTTCCAGAACTCTAATCTAAGCGCTCAGGATCATGAGAACATCATCGTGGTGAGTGTCGAGTTAATTATTAACAGGGTTCCGGTTTTATTATTTTATGTTTTGATCTTTGAACAGATAAAAAAAAACAAAACAAAAACCAAACAAACAAAGAAATAAAACAACAGGTTCTTCAGCGTCTTTGTGTCGTCGTGATTGTTTCAGTCGACACCAACGTGGCAGTGTCCTGGTTTCTGCTTCGCTCGTGTAGTTTTAACTGCGGGTTGTTTTTACAAGGTCGCGGCACCTGACGGCACTAATCTATACGGCTGGCGTCCGGCCACAGTAAATAAGAGATAGGATATGGAAATAATCATCTGTGTGTGTATGTGTGTGTGTGTGTGTGTTAAGGCTATTGCTCCTCTTCTGGAAAACAACCACCCACCACCTGACCTGTGTGAGTTCTTCTGTAAGGTAAGAAACAAGCCCGTCAACGTTTCGCAAATTTTTTTGTTAAACAAAAAAAAAAAAAAAAAAAAAAAGTGGCCCACCTTGTAAATTTTTGTTTGTTTGTGTTTTCGCAGCACTGTCGGGAGCGCCCGCGTTCGATGGTCGTGATTGAAGTGTTCACTCCTGTGGTCCAGAGAATCCTCAAACACAACATGGTGCGTGAGAAAATTAATGTCAAAGAAACAACAAACGTTTTTTTTTTGATTGTTTTTGTTAACCGTTTCGTTTCGTTACGTCAGGATTTCGGGAAGTGCCCTCGACTGCGTCTCTTCACTCAGGAGTACATCCTGGCTCTGAACGAGCTCAACGCCGGGATGGAAGTCGTCAAAAAGTTTGTTCACAGGTGAGAAACTTTGACTTTTTAATTGATTATTATTATTATTATTTTAACGTAACGTGACGGTTTGTTTGACTTTTTTTTCCTCGCAGCATGCACGGGCCGACGGGTCAGTGCCCTCACCCACGCGTTCTGCCGAACCTGGTGGCCGTTTGTCTCGCCGCCATTTACTCCTGCTACGAAGAATTCATCAACAGGTACGTTACGTACGTTCCCACTCGTGTCTACGTGTGTCGTTTATCCGACGTGGAAACGTTGAAACAAAGTGTGGATTCGCTGACGGTCTGAATTATATATCTATAATATAATTTACATATCATGTATTTTTTTTTTTTTTTATATTTTTGTTTAATGAAATAAATTTGTTTGATAGATTCAATATTTTTTACATAATTTATTATATATATTCTATATATTTTATATATAAAATATACTATTGAGATGTGTGTGTGTGTGTATATATATTTATATATATAAATTTCTATATACATGCAATTATTGTGTGAAAACATTTCTTTATTTATCATATAACATATTTTATATATGATTTTTTAACATTTTGTAGCTATATATACATATATATTCACATTTTACATATATTTTATTTAATATATATATTATTTAATATACATTTAATATAAAATGATTTAAATAATAATTTTTATACATTATACAGTTTTATTGCACAATATATTATATAGATATGATATGATATTTTTAGTTGTATTATGAGTGTATATTTATATTTTTAAAGAGAGATTAGATTAAATTAGATTTTCATTACCTATACATATATATATATATATATATATATATATATATATATTTACACATAGATATAAATATGTAAACAAAGAACAAACAATATTAATTTTTTGTCATATCTATATAATGTTAAAATGCACGATGTTACTTGTTACTTATAATAATAATGTTAGAAATTATATATATATAATATATAACCGATGTGACAAAGCAGCTTTTCTATTGTGTTTAATCTCACAGATCGTTGTACGTGTTTATTCAGCTGTTGTGGTCGTTCTGTTGTTTGCCGGCGTCCATTTTTTTTTTTTTTTTTTTTTTTTTTTTTCATCGATTTAACAAACACGCCAGCGGTAATTTCCCACCATCTTGTTGGATTAATAGGAAGGAAACAGTACAAACAGCAATTTACAGATGTTACTGGGAAAACAGATCATAACTGAGTCGTCCAATCAAATTATAGCGTTTATAGACCTCAGGTTGTTTACACGTCATATACAACAACAATGTATATATATATAACAATGTGATATAACATATAATATATATATATATATATATAAAGAAAGAAAGACAGTTTTGTGTAAGCAGTTTTTATATATATGTGTGTGTATTAAAAACTGCTTGCAAAAACTGTCTTTCTTACTTTCAGATTATATTTATGTTACATGTTTTATCACATTGTTGTTTGTATATATATGTATATGTGTGTATATATATATATATATATATATATATATATATATATATATATATATATATATATATATATATATATATATATATATATATATATATATATGTGGAGAACATTTCTCGTCATGTTCGTTCTTCTGAAACAGTTAAACTCCGCTGTGGTTTGGTTTTTTTCTGAACTCATTAACATCAGTTTCACTCCAGAGACGTCACTTTCGTCTCTGCTCATTTTTCCAAAACTGTGTCTCACTGAGGAGTCGTCGCCGTGGTTTCCGTCTCTCCAGACTCCTTCCTCTCTTTTCTGATTGATCTTTTCCTCTTTATATTTTTGGTTGACGTCTTCTTCTTCTTGTAGTCGTGACAACTCCCCCAGCCTGAAGGAAATCAGAAACGGTTGCCAGCAACAAAACGATCGTAAACCTCCGATGCCGCTTCGCCTGCTGCGTCCCGAACCTCCGACGCCGCCGCCTCCAACCACCCTCCTCCCCCTGTCCGCCGCCAACCCCGCCTCTCCGCAACCTCAGCCTCCAGCGGCGCCTTCGAACCCACCGCCCTCCATCCCCATCTCCTCGCCTCCGCCCAACCTGCCGCTGTCTCCGCCTCCGTCCGTCGTCAACTCCAGCGAGATCCTGGTGGAGCTGGAGCGTAA
>CM028931.1:20324301-20436801 GCA_016801845.1 Polydactylus sextarius
GTGACCGGGTCAAACCGCAGTTCAACCACCGTGTTGACTAAACATGTCAAAGACACCAAAACCCCCCTTTTTTTTTAGAACCTTTGGTTTTATTAGCTGCTGATTATTTTAAAAAAAAAAAAAAAAAAAAAAAAGCTGTAGCAGAAGATGGTGGTGGCGTTTTCTGGGTCATGGTTTGGTTTTAAAACCAGAATCAATCAAAACAAGTAAAGAAAGTATTTACTTTTCATCAACTTTCTCATAATTAGCATCACGTCACTTCGTTCCAGCCAAACCAGAGTCGACACATTTCTGTAAACCTGAAATACTGGATCAGTAAAGACCGGACCGGACCAGTAGACTAGATGTTTCACACACTGAGTCACAGTTTGTTTAGAGGTGGGGACATGAACCACTAAACGAAGAGAATATGTGTGAATTCAGACAAAACTTAGTGTATTTAATAGCAATAGCAAGTCAATAGCAGCCCCATATTAATATTTATATCTATCTATCTATATCTATAAATACAACTTGTTTTATTTTTATGAGTTTTAATGACTTTTTTATTAAATGATTCATATCTTCTTCCAAAAACATTGAGCGCATCCTTCCACTATGAAGTAACGTGAGATGAAATACACGTGAAATATAAAATCTGATCAGTTAAAGTGTGAAAATGTAGGTTGAGCTGTGTTTTGTCTCGTTCCCTCATTGTTCAGAGCTGCTCACACGCGCCATCTAGTGTCTGAAACGCTTCCTGCGAGGCCTTCAACACTCGACGACGCCATCTTTATTTGTTTTGTTATTTATTTATTTTGTCTCTTTTCTCTTCAGCAAAGAAAAGGAGGCCCCACCCGACTCACTCTGCCCTCCAAGTCCACGGTGAGATTATTAAAGAAAGACTAAAAAAAAATGCAACATTTACAGTTATGATTAAAAAAACAAACCTAATGTTGAGTTCTTTTTGTTTCCTCGTGCGACAGGATGCAGATTTAGCTCGTCTGCTGAGTTCTGGTTCTTTTGGGAACTTGGAGAACCTGAGTTTGGCCTTCACCAACGTCACCAGTGCCTGTGCTGAGCAGCTCATCAAGCTGCCTTCGCTTAAACAGCTCAACCTTTGGTCCACACAGGTAAATAAACACTTAAAAAAAAACGACCAAAAATGGCGCCAGGATAGCCCAAAAAATGACCCATCAAGGTACAAAAAAATGTCTTTTTTTCCAACATTTCAGTTCGGGGATGCAGGGTTGAGGTTGTTATCCGAGCACCTGGCCTGTCTTCAGGTTTTGAACCTTTGCGAGACTCCAGTTACTGATGCTGGTCTTCTGGCTCTCAGCTGTAAGAGAAACACTCCATAAAAACTGATATATATGGAAAAACACAAGCAAAATCAATCGTAACTGTATCGAACTTCCTGTTTCAGCCATGAAGAGTCTGTGCAGTCTGAACATGAACAGCACCAAACTCACGGCCGACACCTACGAGGACCTCAAGGTAAGACTACCCAACTACACCCCAAGAGTCCCAGAATTCCTGGATTACAATTTGTTTCAATCCCAACCAATTTATCCAATTAATCCTACATGTATTCAACTAACTAAAAACTAACAACAAGGAGTTCTTGTGAAAGATACATCTAAAAATTTAATAGATAAAATAAAGCGCTGGGAAATTCCCCGTATTCGAAGGCTTACACCCCACGGTCAGACGAGAAGGGTGACACATTATATCAGTGCCGGGACTATTTCTTGACTTAATGTGACGCCGTGTGCATGACTGAATGCAGTATCTCAAAAATACCGTCCAGCTGCCTCTTGGATACATCGGCGAATAGCTTCACCAGCTGACATGATGCAACGTATAAATAGGAACCGGTTTTGAGTTGTGAACTTTTGATGGGACGTGCGTTCACTCTCCTTCTCCTTCCATTTTTAATTCTTATGGTTGTACCGACTTCCTAACGTGTGAATCCGACTTTTCTGGGACATTTCTAGAGTAGAAACTTGGAAATTTACAGCTTTGAATGCAATAGGAATGCACCAATTAGTCATTAGCATTAGCATTAGCAGCCATCTACTCGTTACATGTTCCGTGTTAAAAAAGCAACACAAATAAACAAATTTCAACTGTTCTGTTTTGCTTACTCAATAGCTTCCACTCAAATTAGCATGCTAGCAAGCTAGCCACTGTAGCATCAGGTCTGTAGTGAAGCTTGTGTTCCTGTGGGCCATTTAGCAGACTAGCAGAAGTGGGAAAACAACCTAAAATATAAATTATATTGACTCTGTTTACATCACCTAAAAGTTAGCAGGCTAGCTAGTTAGCTACTGTCGTATTCTCAGTGTCTTCTAACTTCATATATGTCCATATGTTGAGGTTTTGATGCAGTTTCCGTTTATCTTTTTTGTCTTTTTTTCCTTCAGGCCAAACTGCCCAACTTGAAAGAAGTCGATGTTCGGTACACGGAGGCCTGGTGATCGACGACGACGAGGTCGCCGCTCACCTCAACCCCCTCGTACACCAGACACACACATCAACACGTTGCACACATTGCACACAGACACATTTAAAACAAACATTTTTAAAAAAAAATAAAAAATTGCGTAAGACAAAGAACTTTTGACGAGTCGTTAGGATCGACTGGATCTGGATCTGGATCTGTAGTGACGCCATCACCAGGAAGGAGGAACTATAGTCAGTTTGTCGAACATGCTTTTTTTTTTTTTTTTTTTGTTTTGTTTTGTTTTGTTTTTCTAAGTGGAAACATCTTTATGGACCTCATTGCTCCCCTTACTCGTGTCGCCAATGTTTCCAAGGACCTTGTTTTTACTGACATGATCACAGGACATGCAAGGACCCACTAAATTGTGGCTTATATTGGGACCCTATATTGAGACTCTTTTTGCCTTTTATCCTTCGGGCCCTTGAATATATATATATATATATATATATATATATATCTCTCGGTTTAAATCTAGCTTGCCGTCCCACCTCTGTGTGTCAGTGACATGAGGAAAAACCCTTTTCGGAATCAACTTCTTTTCCCCAAAACGTCGGAGACTTCCTGCCGTCATTCGATGAAGGCTGGAAACCGCCGGTCACATTCCAGTTCTTCTCCGAAAACGTATCCTTGATGTAGCTCTCCAAAAAAAAGGAAAAGAAAAGAAAAAAGAAAAGAAAATGTGTCGAACTGCTAAACCACTTCAGTCTTCACTGTTGTTGCTTTTACGATTTTTTTTTTTTTTTTTTGTGGGGGAGAGGAGGGCAGATTCCGACAAAAAGAAACAAAAAATCCAAAAAACTGAGGGTCATACCTTCTCGAGTCGAGACGAGACTGTGCCTATTCCTCATGTGCGACACTTGTACGTTCACGCGCGGAAAACGGGGAAAAACAAAAATGAAAACAAAAAAAAATTTAAAAAAAAAAAAAAAAAAAATTTTATCAACTTGAATGAACATATTTTTCCAAACATCTGTGCTTTCATATATTGTGTGTTTCTATATAATACATGAAGACCCCCCCACCCCCTCCTCCTCCCCTCTACAGTGCTGACATTTCATAAACATTTCAGGAGTTTCTAGGAGTCAAAAAAATTTTGATGTCCCTTTTCACTCCGTTCTATTTTCAGTGTACATATTAATGATCTCCCATTTAATTACTATTTAATAGGACAGTTGTGTAGCAGTAGCTTGGGTGGTCTGGGACTACCCGATATTTATAAGTTGTGTCCTTTTATTCTGTCTCTCCTGGAATATTTTTGTTTTTTTTCCTCCTGGCTTATGAAGTACACGGGCCCCGTTTGTTTGGTTTTTTTTTTTTGTTTTAGCCAACTAAAACCAGAACCACAACCGGAACCACAACCAATGCCATGTTGGTGAATTTGGGATTATTGCTTTGATTCTATAGAAAAAAATTTCAATTTTTTTTTCGTAAAGTGGACACGTAAAGAAGACCCATCACCAGCTGAGAGTTGTATATTTTTTTGTACGATTTTGAAGAAAGAGATCGGACTCTTTTGCCAAACTTCAACATAATTTTTTTTGTTTTTGTTTTTTTATATTATTATTATTTTATTAAGCCAACGTAACTTTAATAATCGATATCATTACGACTTGTTGAACCAGCCTGTGGAGACTTTTTTTTTTTTTTAGACTGAAGGATTCAGCGGTGCCTCTAGGTGGAGCTGTGTTTCGTTTTTGTTTGTTTTTTTGTTTTTTCCTGCTGTAATAATATGCCATAACAACACAACCGCGAAAAATTATTGTACATATTCAATCTATATCACGTAAGAAACGAGATCTTTTTTAAAAAATAGGCACTTTTTTTTTTGTTTTGTTTTTTTGTTGTTTTTTTGAAGGCCATACATTCCCCACCCACCACTCGATGTGATGACTGCCCCGGCGCTGCAACTACATCACAATGCCCTGCCCCCCCCAACCTCGTTTTTTTTTTTTTTCTCGTATTTGTCGGATTCATGTGTGTCCGATCGTTTTTTTTTTTTTTAATATTTTTGTTTTTATTTATACGTGCCGACCACCAGAACCAGAATGCTCCGAGGCAAGAAACAGGAAGCCGTCCGCTATGAAAAAACTTTTTGTTATTTTTTTGTTTTTTTTTCCTATTTATTGAGTGCCATGACAGTTTTCTGTTGGGCCTGTAGACTTTGTTTGTGTACGGCCATCTTTGGGTCTCACTTTTGGACCTTTGTGCTCTCTTTCATATTCTATATGATGTAAATACAACTGTATAAAATTATATTTCCTTTCCTTTTCCCCTTTCCCTTCAAAATCCTTGCCCCCTTTTCTTATTCCTTATCCCGTCTTTTCTCTATTTTTCTCGGCCTGAATTCGTCAACGGGCTGGCGTTGCCTTCATCTTAATGTGTGTGGTTGTTTTTTTTTTGTTTTTTTTCACACAAAGTGCACTGTAATCTAAAAAAAAAAAAAATTATCTTTGATTTGATTACTTTAATCAAATTTGTTTCCTGTGCTCTGTTTCGTTTCATTTCTCGTTTATGTTTTTGTTGTTTTTTTTTTTTTTTTTTGCATGTAAATGTTGCCGCGTCATCTGGTATTTTTATTTTGTAATTTTTGTTTTATAAAAGGTTTGAAATATGATTTAAGGAAAAAAGAAAAAAAAAAAAAAAAAAAGTCTGATCACTATCTCACTATCTGAGGTTAAGGACTGAAACGGAGAGACGCCATCGAACTATTTTCTGATCGGTTGTTACGGAGTTTAGTGATTGAGGCAGTTGATTTTCTAAAAAAAAAAAAAAAAAAAAAAAAAAAAAAAAAAAAAAAACACGGAGGAAAATAAATATATTTAAAAAAAATACGAAAAAAATACGAAAAAAAAAAATAACGGTACTTTTAGACTGAAGCTGCGATTTTTTTTTTTTTTTCGTAATTTGAGTTCGAGCATTTTCATATCAGAAAAATGCAACTATTTTTTGCTCTAATCCTGCCAGATAATCAATCATATCAGTGGTGTACTATGCTAACTGGCTGTCATTTTTAAAATAATAATTTAGGAAAAAAAAAAAAAAACTTGTTTTAACACATCGGGAAACTGATAAGTTTGACTTTAAAGTAGTTTTTGTTTTTCGTTCTTTTTTTTTTTTTTCTAAAAAACAAAAAAAACAAAAGTCGCAATGGTTTAAAGGAAACATTCTGACATTTTGAGGAAAAACGGACACTAATGGCTTAGCTTAGTTTAGCACCAAGACTGGAAACAAGGTTTTGTGTCGCTAGCTGAAAAAGTGATGCTTTTTGAGACAAAACCAAGCTAGTTAGCTAAGCTAACCGGGTGTTTGTTATGTTTCAGATTTGCTTAATTTAGCACAAAGGCTGTAAACTAGCTAATATCTCTAACTTTTCGTGGACAAACCCAAGCTAGTTATTTGCTTCATGCTAATCTAAGCTAACTGGGTATTTGTTATGTTTCAGATTTGCTTAATTTTGCACAAAGGCTGTAAACTAGCTAGCATCGACGGCAGTTTTGTTTAGCTAGCTTCAAAAGAGATATTTTCCTTGGACAAACCCAAGCTAGCTACTTACTTCAGGCTAAGCTAAGCTAAGCTAACTTGTCTTTTTTTTTTTTTTTCTCTCCCAAAATGTCAAATGTTGTCCTTCTAAATGAAGTTTTCAGGCCTCGATGAGCTGCCATGTGTCCAGACTGTTAGCTTGGGGACCAGCACGGAGGTTTTTTTTTTTTTTTTTGTATTACTGTAAAACATCTGATGGTTGAAATTTAAAAAATAATGAACATCTCTTCTGTTCCTGTCACGTCTCCGTATCCTGTGGAGCTCAATGTGCTTTTGCTTTCTTTTCTTCTTTTTCCCCCATCCTGATTCTTCCATCTCGTCTTCTTCTTTGTTTCCATTTGTTTTGTTTTGTTTTTTTTAAATTCTGCACAAACTGTAAAAAAAAGAAAAGTTACTACCATGTCTGAGTTGTGCGATGCTGTCCTCAAGTCTTAACAGTTGTTATGGAAGGAACAGGGTCAGATGTGGCACAGCCTGATGAATCAGACAGACTGAAAAAAAAAACTTCATTTCCCATGATTCCTTGTATTTTTTTTTTTTTTTTTTTTTTAGCTGGAAAAAAAAGGAGCGCCCATTTTTTTTCTCTCTTTTTCAGTCTTTCTCCGCATTGATCTGCTTCTCCTGCTGGGTTATTATTATTAGAATTATTATTATTATTATTATTGCTGCTGCTCTGTGGCTGTCGTAATAAAACTACAAAAAATCTTCAACAGGAATAATAACAACTATGATGTTAAATAATTTCAATCACAAATAAATGGTATGTGAATATGTTTCAGCCGCTTGTGTGGACTGTGTTTTTATTGTTATTATTCTTATTATATTTTAACATTTTCTTAACTCGTTAAAGTGAAATACGAATATAAATTATTGAAATATTTTCATGTAAAATAAACAGTATTAGAAATTATCTTAGTACACAACGACTTTTTAAAATTACAATTTTGACTGTAGTTGTGTGTTTGACTGTAGTGTTAGTAATGTTTTATTCTACAATGTGACTTTTTCTATACTGTTATAGTTACAGTATGACTTTTTTTTCGTATTTTTTGATGACATACTAAAGTATGACATTTTTGACCATTTTCGGACGACATACTATAGTATGACTTTTTTTCGTATTTTTTGACGACATACTATAGTATGACATTTTTCCATTTTCGACCATTTTAAAGTATGACATTTTTGACCATTTTATAGTATGACTACTATAGTATGACTTTTTTTCGTATTTTTGACGACATACTATAGTATGACTTTTTTTTTTTTTGAGACGACATACTATAGTATTTTTTGACTTTTGACGACATACTAAAGTATGACATTTTTTGACCATTTTCGGACGACATACTATAGTATGACTTTTTTCGTATTTTTGACGACATACTATAAAAGTATGACATTTTGACCATTTTGACGACATACTATAGTATGACTTTTTTTCGTATTTTTGACGGACGACATACTAAAGTATGACTTTTTTGACCATTTTTTGACACATACTATAGTATGACTTTTTTTCGTATTTTTGACCACATACTAAAGTATGACATTTTTTTCACCATTTTCGGACTACATACTATAGTATGACTTTTTTTTCGTATTTTTGACGACATACTATAGTATGACTTTTTTCAGTATTTTTGACGACATACTATAGTATGACTTTTTTTTTCGTATTTTTGACCTCGACATACTAAAAGTATGACATTTTGACCATTTTCGACGACATACTATAGTATGACTTTTTTTTTTTCAGTATTTTTGACTACACTATAGACATACTATAGTATGACTTTTTTCATATTTTTGACGACATACTATAGTATGACTTTTTTTTCAGATTTTTTTGATGACGACATACTATAGTATGACACTTTTTTCAGATTTTTGACGACATACTATAGTATGACTTTTTTTTACGTATTTTTGACGACATACTAAAAGTATGACATTTTGACCATTTTTGACGACATACTATAGTATGACTTTTTTTTCATTTTTTGACGACATACTATAGTATGACTTTTTTTCGTATTTTTTGACGACATACTATAGTATGACTTTTTTTTTTTGACCACCATTTTTACGACATACTATAGTATGACTTTTTTTTTCCATTTTTTGACGACATACTATAGTATGACTTTTTTTTCGTATTTTTTGACGACATACTATAGTATGACTTTTTTCGTTTTTTGACGACATACTATAGTATGACTTTTTTCGATTTTTGACGACATACTATAGTATGACTTTTTTCGTATTTTTTTACTATAGACGACATACTAAAGTATGACATTTTTGACCATTTTCGACGACATACTATAGTATGACTTTTTTCGTATTTTTGACTTACATACTATAGTATGACTTTTTTTCAGATTTTTGACGACATACTAAAGTATGACATTTTTGACCATTTTCGGACGACATACTATAGTATGACTTTTTTTTACGTATTTTTGACGACATACTATAGTATGACTTTTTTTTTTTGTATTTTTGACGACATACT
The DNA here is from genome assembly GCA_016801845.1 of Polydactylus sextarius. Lineage (NCBI taxonomy): Eukaryota > Metazoa > Chordata > Actinopteri > Polynemidae > Polydactylus > Polydactylus sextarius. The sequence goes on from CM028931.1 coordinate 20,332,845, forward strand.
ATAGTATTTTTTTCATTTTTGACCATATTTTTTCGACATTTTTGACGACATATACTATAGTATGACTTTTTCAGATTTTTGACGACATACTATAGTATGACTTTTTTTCCATTTTGACTTTTCGACGACATACTATAGTATGACTTTTTTTCACCATTTTTGACGACATACTATAGTATGACTTTTTTTTTGATGGTACTTTTGACGACATACTAAAGTATGACATTTTTTTGACCATTTTTTGGACGACATACTATAGTATGACTTTTTTTTCAGATTTTTGACGACATACTATAGTATGACTTTTTTCAGATTTTTGACGACATACTAAAGTATATGACATTTTGACCATTTTCGACTTTTTTCGACATACTATAGTATGACTTTTTTCGTATTTTTGACGACATACTATATGTATGACTTTTTTCGTATTTTTTTATGACTTTTTTCGTATTTTTGACGACATACTAAAGTATGACATTTTTTTACCATTTTGATCGACATACTATAGTATGACTTTTTTTCAGACCATTTTTTGACGACATACTATAGTATGACTTTTTTTATTTTTTTGACATACTATAAGTATGACTTTTTTCCATTTTTTGACGACATACTATAGTATGACTTTTTTTCGTATTTTTGACGACATACTATAGTATGACTTTTTTTCCATTTTTTGACGACATACTATAGTATGACTTTTTTTTCATTTTTTTGACGACATACTATAGTATGACTTTTTTTTTCGTATTTTTTGACGACATACTATAGTATGACTTTTTTGATTTTTGACGACATACTAAAGTATGACATTTTTTTCGGACGTTTGATACTATATATATAGTATGACTTTTTTTCGTATTTTTGATGACATACTAATATGACATTTTTGACTTTTTTTCAGGATTTTTGACGACATACTATAGTATGACTTTTTTTCCATTTTTGACGACATACTATAGTATGACATTTTTTCCATTTTTGACGACATACTATAGTATGACTTTTTTTCGTATTTTTGACGACATACTATAGTATGACTTTTTTCAGATTTTTTTGACGACATACTATAGTATGACTTTTTTTCGTATTTTTGACGACATACTATAGTATGACTTTTTTTTCACCATTTTTTGACGACATACTATAGTATGACTTTTTTTTTCAGTATTTTTGACGACATACTAAAGTATGACATTTTTTCGACCATTTTTTGACGACATACTATAGTATGATGACTTTTTTTACATTTTTTGACGACATACTATAGTATGACTTTTTTTCATTTTTTTGACGACATTTACTAAGTATGACATTTTTGACATTTTGACGACTACTATAGTATGACTTTTTCAGTATTTTTGACGACATACTAAAGTATGACATTTTTTTCGTATTTTTTGACGACATACTATAGTATGACTTTTTTCGTATTTTTTATTTTTGACGACATACTATAGTATGACTTTTTTTTCAGTATTTTTGACGACATACTAAAGTATGACATTTTTTTCCATTTTTTTTCGGACTACATACTATAGTATGACTTTTTTTCAGATTTTTTTGACGACATACTATAGTATGACTTTTTTCCATTTTTTGACGACATACTACTAAGTATGACTTTTTTGACCATTTTGACGACATACTATAGTATGACTTTTTTTTTTTGACTTTTTTCGTACATTTTGACTATTATGACTTTTTTATGACTTTTTTTTGATTTTTGACGACTATACTATATGACTTTTTTTTTATTTTTTGACGACATACTAAAGTATGACATTTTTGACCATTTTCGGACTACATACTATAGTATGACTTTTTTTTCACGTATTTTTGACGACATACTATAGTATGACTTTTTTTGACGACATACTATAGTATGACTTTTTGACATTTTTTTGACGACATACTATAGTATGACTTTTTTTTTATTTTTGACGACATTTAGATGACTTTTTTACGACATACTATAGTATGACATTTTGACCATTTTTGGACGACATACTATAGTATGACTTTTTTTTCGTATTTTTGACGACATACTATAGTATGACTTTTTTCACGTATTTTTGACGACATACTAAAGTATGACATTTTTGACCATTTTCGACGACATACTATAGTATGACTTTTTTTTTCGTATTTTTGACGACATACTATAGTATGACTTTTTTTTGACTCCGTATTTTTGACGACATACTAAAGTATGACATTTTTTTTTGGACCATTTTCTTTTTTTTACATACTATACTATAGTATGACTTTTTTTCGTAGATTTTTTGACGACATACTATAGTATGACTTTTTTTTCAGTATTTTTTGACGACATACTATGACTATGACCATTTTTTTTTTTTCATTTTTTTTGACGACATACTATAGTATGACTTTTTTTTCGTATTTTTGACGACATACTATAGTATGACTTTTTTTTCGTATTTTTGACGACATACTATAGTATGACTTTTTTTTCATTTTTTGACGACATACTATAGTATGACTTTTTTCACCATTTTTGACGACATACTATAGTATGACTTTTTTCGTATTTTTTTTTTTTCAGATTTTACATACTAAAGTATGACATTTTTTGACCATTTTTTTGACGACATACTATAGTATGACTTTTTTTTCGTATTTTTGACGACATACTACTATAGTATGACTTTTTTCAGATTTTTTTGATTTTTGACGACATACTAAAGTATGACATTTTTTGACCATTTTCGACGACATACTATAGTATGACTTTTTTTTTATTTTTGACGACATACTATAGTATGACTTTTTTGACGACATACTATAGTATGACTTTTTTTTAGTATTTTTGACGACATACTAAAGTATGACATTTTTCCATTTTTTTTTTAGACGACATACATACTATAGTATGACTTTTTTCGATATTTTTTGACGACATACTATAGTATGACTTTTTGACCATTTTTTTGACGACATACTATAGTATGACTTTTTTTCAGATTTTTTTGACGACATACTATAGTATGACATTTTTTCATTTTTTTGACGACATACTAAAGTATGACTTTTTTTACATTTTTTGGACGACATACTATAGTATGACTTTTTTCAGTATTTTTGACGACATACTAAAGTATGACATTTTTGACCATTTTTGACGACATACTATAAAGTATGACTTTTTTTATTTTTTTTGACGACATACTATAGTATGACTTTTTTTCGTATTTTTGACGACATACTAAAGTATGACTTTTTTCACCATTTTTTGACGACATACTATAGTATGACTTTTTTTTCGTATTTTTTGACGACATACTATAGTATGACTTTTTTCAGTATTTTTGACGACATACTATAGTATGACTTTTTTTCACCATTTTTGACGATAGTATACTAAAGTATACTAAAGTATGACATTTTTAGACGACATACTATAGTATGACTTTTTTTTTCGTGATTTTTGACGACATACTATAGTATGACTTTTTTTTTTAACCATTTTTTGACGACATACTATAGTATACTATAGTACTTTTTTCGTATTTTTGACATACTACTAAAGTATGACATTTTTGACCATTTTCGGACGACATACTATAGTATGACTTTTTTTTTTTATTTTTTGACTATACATACTATAGTATGACTTTTTTCGTACCATTTTGACATACTAATAGTATAGTATGACTTTTTGACCATTTTTGACGACATACTAAAGTATGACATTTTTGACCATTTTCGGACGACATACTATAGTATGACTTTTTTTCGTATTTTTTGACGACATACTAAAGTATGACATTTTTGACCATTTTCGGACGACATACTATAGTATGACTTTTTCCATTTTTTGGACGACATACTATAGTATGACTTTTTTGATTTTTTTCGACGACATACTAAAGTATGACATTTTTTCACCATTTTTTGACGACATACTATAGTATGACTTTTTTTTCGTATTTTTGACGACATACTAAAGTATGACTTTTTTCCATTTTTGACGACATACTATAGTATGACTTTTTTTCGTATTTTTGACGACATACTATAGTATGACTTTTTTCGACCATTTTTGACGACATACTATAGTATGACTTTTTTTATTTTTTGACTACACATACTAAAGTATGACATTTTTGACCATTTTTTGACGACATACTAAAGTATGACTTTTTTTTCGTATTTTTTGACGACATACTAAAGTATGACATTTTTGACCATTTTCGGACGACATACTATAGTATGACTTTTTTCACCATTTTTTGACGACATACTATAGTATGACTTTTTTCGTATTTTTTGACGACATACTAAGTATGACATTTTTGACCATTTTTTGACGACATACTATTATGACTTTTTTTACTATTTTATGACGACATTTTATAGTATGACTTTTTTAGAGCGACATACTAAAAGTATGACATTTTGACCATTTTTGACGACATACTATAGTATGACTTTTTTTTCAGATTTTTTGACGACATACTAAAGTATGACTTTTTTACCATTTTTGACGACATACTATAGTATGACTTTTTTTTTCCATTTTTTGACGACATACTAATGAGTATGACATTTTGACCATTTTTTGACGACATACTATAGTATGACTTTTTTTTCGTATTTTTGACGACATACTAAAGTATGACATTTTTGACCATTTTCGACATACATACTATAGTATGACTTTTTTTCGTATTTTTGACGACATACTATAGTATGACTTTTTTTCAGTATTTTTGACGACATACTAAAGTATGACATTTTTTATGACCATTTTCGGACGACATACTATAGTATGACTTTTTTTCATATTTTTGACGACATACTATAGTATGACTTTTTTTCAGATTTTTGACGACATACTAAAGTATGACATTTTTGACCATTTTTTGACGACATACTATAGTATGACTTTTTTTCATATTTTTGACGACATACTAAAGTATGACATTTTTGACCATTTTTATGACGACATACTATAGTATGACTTTTTTCAGTATTTTTGACGACATACTATAGTATGACTTTTTTTCCATATTTTTGACGACATACTATAGTATGACATTTTTTCACCATTTTTGACGACATACTATAGTATGACTTTTTTTCACCATTTTTTGACGACATACTAAAGTATGACTTTTTTGACCATTTTTGACGACATACTATAGTATGACTTTTTTTTCATAGTATTTTTGACGACATACTAAAGTATGACATTTTTTTACCATTTTCGGACGACATACTATAGTATGACTTTTTTTCGTATTTTTGACGACATACTATAGTATGACTTTTTTCACTTTTTTTGACGACATACTTTTTTTTTTCGTTTTTTTGGACGACATACTATATGACTTTTTTTCATTTTTTGACGACATACTATAGTATGACTTTTTTTCGATTTTTGACGACATACTATAGTATGACTTTTTTTCGTATTTTTTGACGACATACTAAAGTATGACATTTTTGACCATTTTCGGACGACATACTATAGTATGACTTTTTTTCGTATTTTTTGACGACATACTATAGTATGACTTTTTTCATATTTTTGACGACATACTAAAGTATGACATTTTTGACCATTTTCGGACGACATACTATAGTATGACTTTTTTCGTATTTTTGACTAATTTTATAGTATGACTTTTTTCGTATTTTTGACATACTAACATGACATTTTTTCGGACCATTTTTTGACGTACTAAAGTATGACTTTTTTTCGTATTTTTTGACGACATACTATAGTATGACTTTTTTTCGTATTTTTTGACGACATACTATAGTATGACTTTTTTCGTATTTTTTGACGACATACTATAGTATGACTTTTTTTCGTATTTTTTGACGACATACTAAAGTATGACATTTTTGACCATTTTCGGACGACATACTATAGTATGACTTTTTTTCATTTTTGGACGACATACTATAGTATGACTTTTTTTCAGTATTTTTGACGACATACTAAAGTATGACATTTTTGACCATTTTTTGACGACATACTATAGTATGACTTTTTTTCACGTATTTTTGACGACATACTATAGTATGACTTTTTTTTCGTATTTTTTGACGACATACTAAAGTATGACATTTTTGACCATTTTCGGACGACATACTATAGTATGACTTTTTTTCGTATTTTTTGACGACATACTATAGTATGGCTTTTTTCTTTTTTTGACGACATACTAAAGTATTTTTTTATTATTTTGACGACATACTAAAGTATGACATTTTTGACCATTTTTGACGACATACTATAGTATGACTTTTTTCGTATTTTTTTTGACGACATACTATAGTATGACTTTTTTTTTGACGTATTTTGACATTTTTTCCGATTTACTAAAGTATGACATTTTTGACCATTTTTGGACGACATACTATAGTATGACTTTTTTTTCGTATTTTTGACGACATACTATAGTATGACTTTTTTTTCATATTTTTGACGACATACTAAAGTATGACATTTTTGACCATTTTCGGACGACATACTATAGTATGACTTTTTTCAGATTTTTTGACGACATACTATAGTATGACTTTTTTTTCATATTTTTGACGACATACTAAAGTATGACATTTTTGACCATTTTCGACGACATACTATAGTATGACTTTTTTTTCAGATTTTTGACGACATACTATAGTATGACTTTTTTCAGATTTTTTGACGACATACTAAAGTATGACATTTTTTGACCATTTTCGGACGACATACTATAGTATGACTTTTTTTTTTTGTATTTTTTTGACGACATACTATAGTATGACTTTTTTCGTATTTTTGACGACATACTAAAGTATGACATTTTTCGACCATTTTTTTGACGACATACTATAGTATGACTTTTTTTCATATTTTTGACGACATACTATAGTATGACTTTTTTTACATACTAAAGTATTTTTTTCAGACGACATACTATAAGTATGACATTTTTGACCATTTTGGACGACATACTATAGTATGTATGACTTTTTTTTCGTATTTTTGACGACATACTATAGTATGACTTTTTTCAGATTTTTTTGACGACATACTATAGTATGACATTTTTGACCATTTTTGACGACATACTATAGTATGACTTTTTTCAGACCATTTTTGACGACATACTATAGTATGACTTTTTTACGTATTTTTGACGACATACTAAAGTATGACATTTTTGACCATTTTCGACGACATACTATAGTATGACTTTTTTTCGTATTTTTGACTACATACTACTTTTTTACCATAGTATGACATTTTTTCACCATTTTTTGACGACATACTATAGTATGACTTTTTTCACCATTTTTTGACGACATACTATAGTATGACTTTTTTTCACCATTTTTTGACGACATACTATAGTATGACTTTTTTCGTATTTTTGACGACATACTAAAGTATGACTTTTTTTCCATTTTTGACGACATACTATAGTATGACTTTTTTTCATTTTTGACGACATACTATAGTATGACTTTTTTATCGTTTTTTTTTGACATTATGACTTTTTTTTCATTTTCGACGACATACTAAAGTATGACATTTTTCACCATTTTTTGACGACATACTATAGTATGACTTTTTTTCGTATTTTTGACGACATACATACTATAGTATGACTTTTTTTGACCATTTTTTGACGACATACTATAGTATGACTTTTTTTTCGTATTTTTGACTTTTTTCACATACTAAAGTATGACATTTTTGACCATTTTCGGACGACATACTATAGTATGACTTTTTTCGTATTTTTTGACGACATACTATAGTATGACTTTTTTCGTATTTTTTGACGACATACTAAAGTATGACATTTTTGACCATTTTTGACGACATACTATTTCACTTTTTTCGATTTTTGACGACATACTATAGTATGACTTTTTTTTCAGATTTTTGACGACATACTATAGTATGACTTTTTTCACCATTTTTGACGACATACTATAGTATGACTTTTTTTCATATTTTTTGACGACATACTATAGTATGACATTTTTTTTTCGTATTTTTGACTATACATGACTTATTTTTGACGACATACTAAAGACATTTTTTCCATTTTTGACGACATACTATAGTATGACTTTTTTTCGTATTTTTTGACGACATACTATAGTATGACTTTTTTTTTCAGCGACATACTAAAGTATGACATTTTTGACCATTTTCGGACGACATACTATAGTATGACTTTTTTTCGTATTTTTTGACGACATACTATAGTATGACTTTTTTTCGTATTTTTTGACGACATACTAAAGTATGACATTTTTGACCATTTTCGGACGACATACTATAGTATGACTTTTTTCAGATTTTTGACGACATACTATAGTATGACTTTTTTTTATTTTTTTGACGACATACTATAGTATGACTTTTTTTTTCCATTTTTTGACGACATACTAAAGTATGACATTTTTACCATTTTTGACGACATACTATAGTATGACTTTTTTCCATTTTTTGACGACATACTATAGTATGACTTTTTTTCGTATTTTTTTGACGACATACTAAAGTATGACATTTTTGACCATTTTTTTGACGACATACTATAGTATGACTTTTTTTTCAGATATTTTGACGACATACTATAGTATGACTACATACTAAAGTATGACTTTTTTCGTGTATTTTTGACGACATACTAAAGTATGACATTTTTGACCATTTTCGGACGACATACTACTAGTATGACTTTTTTTTCGTATGACTTTTTTGACGACATACTATAGTATGACTTTTTTTCAGTATTTTTGACGACATACTAAAGTATGACATTTTTGACCATTTTCGGACGACATACTATAGTATGACTTTTTTTCAGATTTTTGACGACATACTATAGTATGACATTTTTGACCATTTTTGACGACATACTATAGTATGACTTTTTTTCAGATTTTTGACGACATACTATAGTATGACTTTTTTTACCATTTTTGACGACATACTATAGTATGACTTTTTTTATTTTGACGACATACTATAGTATTTTTTACATTTTTTTTGACGACATACTATAGTATGACTTTTTTTTAACCATTTTTGACGACATACTATAGTATGACTTTTTTTCGATTTTTTTCGGACATACTATAGTATGACTTTTTTTTCATATTTTTGACGACATACTAAAGTATGACATTTTTGACCATTTTCGGACGACATACTATAGTATGACTTTTTTCAGTTTTTTGACGACATACTATAGTATGACTTTTTTTTGGACAGTATTTTTTTGACTTACGACATACTAAAGTATGACATTTTTGACCATTTGACGACATACTATAGTATGACTTTTTTTTTCATACTATAGTACTATAGTATGACTTTTTTACGTATTTTTGACGACATACTATAGTATGACTTTTTTTTCGTATTTTTTGACGACATACTAAAGTATGACATTTTTTGACCATTTTTTGACGACATACTATAGTATGACTTTTTTCAGATTTTTGACGACATACTATAGTATAGTTTTGACCGTGACATTTTTTAGTATTTTTGACACGACATACTATAGTATGACATTTTTTACCATTTTTGACGACATACTATAGTATGACTTTTTTACCATTTTTGACGACATACTATAGTATGACTTTTTTCGTATTTTTTGACGACATACTAAAGTATGACATTTTTGACCATTTTTTGACGACATACTATAGTATGACTTTTTTTCGTATTTTTTGACGACATACTATAGTATGACTTTTTTCGTATTTTTTGACGACATACTAAAGTATGACATTTTTGACCATTTTCGGACGACATACTATAGTATGACTTTTTTTCATATTTTTTGACGACATACTATAGTATGACTTTTTTTCGTATTTTTTGACGACATACTATAGTATGACTTTTTTGACCATTTTTTTGACGACATACTATAGTATGACATTTTTTCCATTTTTTTGACGACATACTATAGTATGACTTTTTTTTCAGATTTTTTGACGACATACTATAGTATGACTTTTTTTTCCATTTTTTGACGACATACTATAGTATGACTTTTTTTTTTTGACCATTTTTATGACGACATACTATAGTATGACTTTTTTCAGTATTTTTGACGACATACTATAGTATGACTTTTTTTCACCATTTTTTGACGACATACTATAGTATGACTTTTTTGACCATTTTTGACGACATACTATAGTATGACTTTTTTTCGTATTTTTGACGACATACTATAGTATGACTTTTTTTACCATTTTTTGACGACATACTAAAGTATGACATTTTTGACCATTTTCGGACGACATACTATAGTATGACTTTTTTTCATATTTTTTGACGACATACTATAGTATGACTTTTTTCGTATTTTTTGACGACATACTAAAGTATGACATTTTTGACCATTTTCGGACGACATACTATAGTATGACTTTTTTTCGTATTTTTTGACGACATACTATAGTATGACTTTTTTTTCAGTATTTTTGACGACATACTAAGTATGACTTTTTTGACCATTTTTGACGACATACTACTATAGTATGACTTTTTTTCACCATTTTTTGACGACATACTATAGTATGACTTTTTTCATATTTTTGACGACATACTATAAGTATGACTTTTTTCACATTTTTTCGACGACATACTATAGTATGACTTTTTTTTACATATTTTTTGACGACATACTATAGTATGACTTTTTTCGTATTTTTGACGACATACTATAGTATGACTTTTTTCACCATTTTTTGACGACATACATACTATAGTATGACTTTTTTTCGTATTTTTGACGACATACTATAGTATGACTTTTTTTCCATTTTTTTGACGACATACTATAGTATGACATTTTTTCACCATTTTTTGACGACATACTATAGTATGACTTTTTTTCGTATTTTTTGACTGACATACTATAGTATGATGACTTTTTTCGTATTTTTTGACGACATACTAAAGTATGACATTTTTGACCATTTTTTGACGACATACTATAGTATGACTTTTTTCAAATATTTTTGACGACATATACTATAGTATGACTTTTTTGACCATTTTTTGACGACATACTAAAGTATGACATTTTTTCGTATTTTTGACGACATACTATAGTATGACTTTTTTTTACCATATTTTTGACGACATACTATAGTATGACTTTTTTTCACATATTTTTGACGACATACTATAGTATGACATTTTTTGACGACATACTATAGTATGACATTTTTTGACCATTTTCGACATATACTATAGTATGACTTTTTTTTTTCATATTTTTGACGACATACTATAGTATGACTTTTTTTCAGATTTTTTGACGACATACTAAAGTATGACATTTTTGACCATTTTTGACGACATACTATAGTATGACTTTTTTTTCGTATTTTTTGACAACATACTATAGTATGACTTTTTTTTCGTATTTTTTGACGACATACTAAAGTATGAAATTTTTGACCATTTTCGGACGACATACTACAGTATGACTTTTTTCAGATTTTTGACGACACATACTATAGTATGACTTTTTTTCGTTTTTTTGACCATTTACATACTATAGTATGACATTTTTGACCATTTTTGGATATACTATAGTATGACTTTTTTTTCATATTTTTTGACGACATACTATAGTATGACTTTTTGACCATTTTTTGACGACATACTATAGTATGACTTTTTTCGTTTTTGACATACTATAGTATGACATTTTGACCATTTTGACATACTATTTGACTTTTTTCGTATTTTTTTTGACGACATACTATAGTATGACTTTTTTGACCATTTTTGACGACATACTATAGTATGACTTTTTTTCGTATTTTTTGACGACATACTATAGTATGACATTTTTTGACCATTTTCGGACGACATACTATAGTATGACTTTTTTTCGTATTTTTTGACGACATACTATAGTATGACTTTTTTTCGTATTTTTGACGACATACTAAAGTATGACATTTTTGACCATTTTCGACGACATACTATAGTATGACTTTTTTTTCAGATTTTTTGACGACATACTATAGTATGACATTTTTTTCCATTTTTTGACGACATACTAAAGTATGACATTTTTACCATTTTATGACGACATACTATAGTATGACTTTTTTTCAGTATTTTTGACGACATACTATAGTATGACTTTTTAAACCATTTTTTGACGACATACTAAAGTATGACATTTTTGACCATTTTTGGACGACATACTATAGTATGACTTTTTTTTTCGTATTTTTGACGACATACTATAGTATGACTTTTTTCACCATTTTTGACGACATACTATAGTATGACTTTTTTGACCATTTTTTAGACGACATACTATAGTATGACTTTTTTTCGTATTTTTTGACGACATACTAAAGTATGACATTTTTCACCATTTTCGGACGACATACTATAGTATGACATTTTTATAGTATGACATTTTTGATTTTTGACGACATACTATAGTATGACTTTTTTTCGTATTTTTTGACGACATACTATAGTATGACATTTTTCACCATTTTTTTGACGACATACTATAGTATGACTTTTTCATATTTTTTGACGACATACTATAGTATGACTTTTTTTCGTATTTTTGACGACATACTATAGTATGACTTTTTTTCGTATTTTTTGACGACATACTATAGTATGACATGACATTTTTGACCATTTTTGGACGACATACTATAGTATGACTTTTTTCGTATTTTTTGACGACATACTATAGTATGACTTTTTTTCGTATTTTTTGACGACATACTAAAGTATGACATTTTTGACCATTTTCGGACGACATACTATAGTATGACTTTTTTTTCGTATTTTTGACGACATACTATAGTATGACATTTTTTTATTTTTTTTGACGACATACTATAGTATGACTTTTTCACCATTTTTTTGACGACATACTACTAGTATGACTTTTTTTTACGTATTTTTGACGACATACTAAAGTATGACATTTTTGACCATTTTTGACGACATACTATAAGTATGACTTTTTTGACCATTTTTTGACGACATACTATAGTATGACTTTTTTCGTATTTTTTTGACGACATACTATAGTATGACTTTTTTTTTGACGATTTTTTGACGACATACTATAGTATGACATTTTTGACCATTTTTGACGACATACTATAGTATGACTTTTTTCGTATTTTTGGACGACATACTATAGTATGACTTTTTTTTCGTATTTTTTGGACGACATACTAAAGTATGACATTTTTTACCATTTTTGACGACATACTATAGTATGACTTTTTTCGTATTTTTGACGACATACTATAGTATGACTTTTTTGACCATTTTTGACGACATACTATAGTATGACATTTTTTCGACCATTTTTGACGACATACTATAGTATGACTTTTTTTCAGATTTTTTGACGACATACTATAGTATGACTTTTTTCGTATTTTTGACGACATACTAATAGTATGACTTTTTTATTTTTGACGACATACTATTTTATGACATTTTGACCACATTTGACACATACTATAGTATGACTTTTTTTACAGTATTTTTTGACGACATACTATAGTATGACTTTTTTCGTATTTTTTGACGACATACTAAAGTATGACATTTTTGACCATTTTCGGACGACATACTATAGTATGACTTTTTTTCGTATTTTTTGACGACATACTATAGTATGACTTTTTTCAGATTTTTGACGACATACTAGTATGACATTTTTTGACCATTTTTTGACGACATACTATAGTATGACTTTTTTCGTATTTTTTGACGACATACTAAAGTATGACTTTTTTCGTATTTTTTGACGACATACTAAAGTATGACTTTTTTCGTATTTTTTGACGACATACTAAAGTATGACTTTTTTTCACCATTTTTTGACGACATACTATAGTATGACTTTTTTTTCAGATTTTTTTGACGACATACTATAGTATGACTTTTTTCAGTTTTTGACCATTTTTGACTTTTTACATACTATAGTATGACTTTTTTTACGATATTTTTGACGACATACTATAGTATGACTTTTTTTCATTTTTTGACGACATACTACTACCAGTAGTATGACATTTTTGACCATTTTCGGACGACATACTATAGTATGACTTTTTTTCGTATTTTTTGACGACATACTATAGTATGACTTTTTTTCGTATTTTTTGACGACATACTAAAGTATGACATTTTTGACCATTTTCGGACGACATACTATAGTATGACTTTTTTTTCGTATTTTTGACTTTTTTCGTATTTTTGACATACTAAAGTATGACATTTTTGACCATTTTTTGACGACATACTATAGTATGACTTTTTTTAATATTTTTGACGACATACTATAGTATGACTTTTTTTCATTTTTTGACGACATACTATAGTATGACATTTTTTTTTTGGACGACATACTATAGTATGACTACTTTAGTATTTTTGACTTTACTTATGACATTTTTTGACCATTTTGACGACATACTACTATAGTATGACTTTTTTCGTATTTTTGACGACATACTACTATAGTATGACTTTTTGACCATTTTTTTGACGACATACTATAGTATGACTTTTTAAATTTTTTGACGACATACTACATACTAAAGACATTTTTGACCATTTTTTTTTCAATGATTTTTGACGACATACTATAGTATGACTTTTTTTCGTATTTTTTGACGACATACTATAGTATGACTTTTTTTCGTATTTTTTGACGACATACTAAAGTATGACATTTTTGACCATTTTCGGACGACATACTATAGTATGACTTTTTTTCGTATTTTTTGACGACATACTATAGTATGACTTTTTTGACCATTTTTGACGACATACTAAAGTATGACATTTTTGACCATTTTTTGACTACATACTATAGTATGACTTTTTTTAGTATTTTTGACGACATACTATAGTATGACTTTTTTACTATAGTATTTTTTTGACATACATACTAAGTATGACATTTTTGACCATTTTTTGACGACATACTATAGTATGACTTTTTTTACCATTTTTTTGACGACATACTATAAAGTATGACTTTTTTCCATTTTTTGACGACATACTAAGTATGACTTTTTTCGTATTTTTTGACACATACTATAGTATGACTTTTTTCAGGTTTTTTGACATTATTTTTTGACGACATACTATAGTATGACTTTTTTTATGACATTTTTTTTTTTGACATACTACTAAGTATGACTTTTTTTACGTATTTTTGACGACATACTATAGTATGACATTTTTGACCATTTTCGGACGACATACTATAGTATGACTTTTTTTCGTATTTTTTGACGACATACTATAGTATGACTTTTTTACGATTTTTGACGACATACTATAGTATGACTTTTTTCATATTTTTTGACGACATACTATAGTATGACTTTTTTTCGTATTTTTTGACGACATACTAAAGTATGACATTTTTGACCATTTTCGGACGACATACTATAGTATGACTTTTTTCGTATTTTTTGACGACATACTATAGTATGACTTTTTTTCGTATTTTTTGACGACATACTATAGTATGACTTTTTTTCGTATTTTTGACGACATACTATAGTATGACTTTTTTTTCGTATTTTTTGACGACATACTAAAGTATGACATTTTTGACCATTTTCGGACGACATACTATAGTATGACTTTTTTTCATATTTTTTGACGACATACTATAGTATGACTTTTTTTTTCGATTTTTTTACATACTATACTAGTATGACATTTTTGACCATTTTTGACGACATATACTATACTTTTTTTCAGTATGACTTTTTTTTCAGATTTTTGACGACATACTATAGTATGACTTTTTTGACCATTTTCGACGACATACTATAGTATTTTTTGACCATTTTGACGACATACTATAGTATGACTTTTTTTCGTATTTTTTGACGACATACTATAGTATGACTTTTTTTCGTATTTTTTGACGACATACTAAAGTATGACATTTTTGACCATTTTCTGACGACATACTATAGTATGACTTTTTTTCGTATTTTTTGACGACATACTAAAGTATGACATTTTTGACCATTTTCGGACGACATACTATAGTATGACTTTTTTTCGTATTTTTTGACGACATACTATAGTATGACTTTTTTCCGTATTTTTTGACGACATACTAAAGTATGACATTTTGACCATTTTCGGACGACATACTATAGTATGACTTTTTTTCGGATTTTTGACGACATACTAAAGTATGACATTTTTGACCATTTTCGGACGACATACTATAGTATGACTTTTTTTTCATATTTTTTGACGACATACTATAGTATGACTTTTTTTCGTATTTTTTGACGACATACTATAGTATGACTTTTTTTCGTATTTTTGACGACATACTATAGTATGACTTTTTTTCGTATTTTTTGACGACATACTAAAGTATGACATTTTTGACCATTTTCGGACGACATACTATAGTATGACTTTTTTTCATATTTTTTGACGACATACTATAGTATGACATTTTTTCCATTTTTTTGACGACATACTATAGTATGACTTTTTTCACTATTTTTTTTATTTTTTTTTGACATACTAAAGTATGACATTTTTGACCATTTTCGGACGACATACTATAGTATGACTTTTTTTCGTATTTTTTTTGACGACATACTATAAGTATGACTTTTTTCAGTATTTTTTGACGACGACATACTATAGTATGACTTTTTTCCATTTTTGACGACATACTATAGTATGACTTTTTTACGTATTTTTGACGACATACTAAAGTATGACTTTTTTTCGTACTTTTTGACGACATACTATAGTATGACTTTTTTCGTATTTTTTGACGACATACTATAGTATGACATTTTTTCTATTTTTTGACGACATACTATAGTATGACTTTTTTTTCGTATTTTTTGACGACATACTAAAGTATGACATTTTTGACCATTTTCGGATCTACATACTATAGTATGACTTTTTTTTTCAGATTTTTGACGACATACTAAAGTATGACATTTTTTGACCATTTTTGAGATTTTTGACGACATACTATAGTATGACTTTTTTTCGTATTTTTTGACGACATACTATAGTATGACTTTTTTTCGTATTTTTTGACGACATACTATAGTATGACTTTTTTTCGTATTTTTGACGACATACTAAAGTATGACATTTTTGACCATTTTCGGACGACATACTATAGTATGACTTTTTTCGTATTTTTTGACGACATACTAAAGTATGACATTTTTGACCATTTTCGGACGACATACTATAGTATGACTTTTTTTCGTATTTTTTGACGACATACTAAAGTATGACATTTTTTCGTATTTTTTGACGACATACTATAGTATGACTTTTTTTGACCATTTTTGACGACATACTATAGTATGACTTTTTTTCAGATTTTTGACTTATACATACTAAAGTATGACATTTTTTTCTGACCATTTTTTGACGACATACTATAGTATGACTTTTTTTCGTATTTTTGACGACATACTATAGTATGACTTTTTGACCATTTTGATTTACTATAGTATGACTTTTTTGATATTTTTGACGACATACTATAGTATGACTTTTTCGACCATTTTTGACGACATACTATAGTATGACTTTTTTGACCATTTTTTGACGTACTATAGTATGACTTTTTTTCGTATTTTTTGACGACATACTAAAGTATGACATTTTTGACCATTTTCGGACGACATACTATAGTATGACTTTTTTTCGTATTTTTTGACGACATACTAAAGTATGACATTTTTTCCATTTTTTTGGACGACATACTATAGTATGACTTTTTTCACCATTTTTGACGACGACATACTATAGTATGACTTTTTTTTCGTATTTTTTGACGACATACTAAAGTATGACATTTTTGACCATTTTCGGACGACATACTATAGTATGACTTTTTTTTTCGTATTTTTTGACGACATACTAAAGTATGACATTTTTGACCATTTTCGACGACATACTATAGTATGACTTTTTTTCGTACTTTTTGACGACATACTATAGTATGACTTTTTTCGTATTTTTTGACGACATACTAAAGTATGACATTTTTTGACCATTTTTGACGACATACTATAGTATGACTTTTTTTCGTATTTTTTGACGACATACTAAAGTATGACATTTTTGACCATTTTCGGACGACATACTATAGTATGACTTTTTTTCGTATTTTTTGACGACATACTATAGTATGACTTTTTTGACCATTTTCGGACGACATACTATAGTATGACTTTTTTTTTTGATTTACATACTATAGTATTTTTTTCATATTTTTGACGACATACTAAAGTATGACATTTTTGACCATTTTCGGACTACATACTATAGTATGACATTTTTGACCATTTTCGGACGACATACTATAGTATGACTTTTTTCATATTTTTTGACGACATACTATACTATGACTTTTTTTCCATTTTCGGACGACATACTATAGTATGACATTTTTGACTACACTATAGTATGACTTTTTTGACCATTTTTTGACGACATACTATAGTATGACTTTTTTCGTATTTTTTGATCTACGACATACTAAAGTATGACATTTTTGACCATTTTTGGACGACATACTATAGTATGACTTTTTTCCATTTTTGACGACATACTAAAGTATGACATTTTTGACCATTTTCGACGACATACTAAAGTATGACATATTTTGACTTTTTTCACGACATACTATAGTATGACTTTTTTTCATATTTTTGACGACATACTATAGTATGACTTTTTTGACCTTTTTTGGACGACATACTATAGTATGACTTTTTTTCAGTATTTTTGACGACATACTATAGTATGACTTTTGACCATTTTTGATCCGACTTTTTTTATGACTTTTTTCACGATTTACTACGACATACTATGACATGACATTTTTGACCATTTTTGACTTACATACTATAGTATGACTTTTTTTATTTTTTGACGACATACTAAAGTATGACATTTTTGACCATTTTCGACTATTACATACTATAGTATGACTTTTTTTTCATTTTTTGACGACATACTAAAGTATGACTTTTTTTTCACCATTTTTTGACGACATACTATAGTATGACTATTTTCATTTTACTACATTTTTGACCATTTTCGGACATACTATAGTATGACTTTTTTCGTATTTTTGACGACATACTATAGTATGACTTTTTTTCAGATTTTTGACGACATACTAAAGTATGACATTTTTGACCATTTTCGGACGACATACTATAGTATGACTTTTTTTCGTATTTTTTGACGACATACTAAAGTATGACATTTTTGACCATTTTCGGACGACATACTATAGTATGACTTTTTTCGTATTTTTTGACGACATACTATAGTATGACTTTTTTTATTTTTGACGACATACTATAGTATGACTTTTTTTTTCAGATTTTTGACGACATACTATAGTATGACTTTTTTTCGATTTTTGACGACACATACTAAAGTATGACATTTTTGACCATTTTCGGATCGACATACTATAGTATGACTTTTTTTTTTGACGTATTTTTGACCATTTACGACATACTAAAGTATGACATTTTTGACCATTTTCGACGACATATACTATAGTATGACTTTTTTCAGTATTTTTGACGACATACTAAAGTATGACATTTTTGACCATTTTCGGACGACATACTATAGTATGACTTTTTTTTTCGTATTTTTGACGACATACTAAAGTATGACATTTTTTTTCATTTTACTATAGTATGACTTTTTCATACTACATACTAAAGTATGACATACTATAGTATGACTTTTTTTCATATTTTTGACGACATACTATACTATGACTTTTTTTCGTATTTTTTGACGACATACTAAAAAGTATGACATTTTTGACCATTTTCGACGACATACTATAGTATGACTTTTTTTCGTATTTTTTTGACCATTTTTGATGACATACTAAAGTATGACATTTTTGACCATTTTCGACTACATACTATAGTATGACTTTTTTCATATTTTTGACGACATACTATAGTATGACTTTTTTTTTTAGTATGATTTTTTTGACTTGACGACATACTATAGTATGACTTTTTTCGTATTTTTGACGACATACTATAGTATGACTTTTTTCAGTATTTTTGACGACATACTAAAGTATGACATTTTTTGACCATTTTCGGACGACATACTATAGTATGACTTTTTTTCAGATTTTTGACGACATACTATAGTATGACTTTTTTGACGTATTTTTGACGACATACATACTATAGTAGTATGACATTTTTGACCATTTTTTTGGACGACATACTATAGTATGACTTTTTTTCGTATTTTTTGACGACATACTAAAGTATGACTTTTTTCGTATTTTTTGACGACATACTAAAGTATGACATTTTTGACCATTTTCGGACGACATACTATAGTATGACTTTTTTTCGTATTTTTTGACGACATACTAAAGTATGACTTTTTTTCGTATTTTTTGACGACATACTAAAGTATGACATTTTTTCGTATTTTTTGACGACATACTAAAGTATGACTTTTTTTTCAGTATTTTTGACGACATACTATAGTATGACTTTTTTCAGATTTTTGACGACATACTAAAGTATGACATTTTTGACCATTTTCGGACGACATACTATAGTATGACTTTTTTTCGTATTTTTTGACGACATACTATAGTATGACTTTTTTCAGATTTTTGATTTTCAGACATACTAATAGTATGACTTTTTTCATATTTTTTTGACGACATACTAAAGTATGACATTTTTGACCATTTTCGGACGACATACTATAGTATGACTTTTTTGACCATTTTCGGACGACATACTATAGTATGACTTTTTTTCGTATTTTTTGACGACATACTAAAGTATGACATTTTTGACCATTTTCGGACGACATACTATAGTATGACTTTTTTCGACTTTTTTACGTATTTTTGACGACATACTATAGTATGACTTTTTTCGTGTTTTTTTGACGACATACTAAAGTATGACATTTTTTCACCATTTTTTCGGACGACATACTATAGTATGACTTTTTTGCGTATTTTTGACGACATACTATAGTATGACTTTTTTTCGTATTTTTGACGACATACTAAAGTATGACATTTTTGACCATTTTCGGACGACATACTATAGTATGACTTTTTTTCGTATTTTTTGACGACATACTATAGTATGACTTTTTTTCGTATTTTTTGACGACATACTAAAGTATGACATTTTTGACCATTTTCGGACGACATACTATAGTATGACTTTTTTTCTTATTTTTTGACGACATACTATAGTATGACTTTTTTTCGTATTTTTGACGACATACTATAGTATGACTTTTTTTCGTATTTTTTTGACGACATACTATAGTATGACTTTTTTTTCGTATTTTTTGACGACATACTAAAGTATGACATTTTTGACCATTTTCGGACGACATACTATAGTATGACTTTTTTCGTATTTTTTGACGACATACTAAAGTATGACATTTTTGACCATTTTCGGACGACATACTATAGTATGACTTTTTTTCGTATTTTTTGACGACATACTAAAGTATGACATTTTTGACCATTTTCGAGACGACATACTATAGTATGACTTTTTTTTGTATTTTTGACGACATACTATAGTATGACTTTTTTTCGTATTTTTTGACGACATACTAAAGTATGACATTTTTGACCATTTTCGGACGACATACTATAGTATGACTTTTTTTCGTATTTTTTGACGACATACTAAAGTATGACATTTTTGACCATTTTCGGACGACATACTAAAGTATGTCATTTTTTACCATTTTCGGACGACATACTATAGTATGACTTTTTTTCGTATTTTTTGACGACATACTAAAGTATGACATTTTTGACCATTTTCAGACGACATACAATAGTATGACTTTTTTTTAGTATTTTTTCATGACATACCAGCTACCAGGTCCCACTGAGCAAGGTACCGTCCCTACACACGCTCTCCGGGCGCTGTCGGGCTGCCCCCTGCTCACCTAGGTGATGGGTTAAATGCAGAGGTTAATTTCGTTGTGTGCTTGATGTGCTGTGTGTTCAATGACGTATAGTAATCACTTTCACTTTTATTTATGCTACTGCTGAAGTGAAGTGATATTTTGAGCTTTATTAGTGGTTAAAAACTGACAATTTAGATACATTTGGCTGACTGCCCCATTTACTTTCATTTTTAGCTGTAAAGATGGTCAAAGTAACAAAGTCAACAAATTTCACACACAAACAGTAATGACAGTAAATAGCTCTATTTATTATTTTATCAAAACATTTCAGGGTTTTTTTTTTTTTTTTTACAAAGTTATCACACATACACTGATTGAAATTGAGTTGTGAAAATCTGAGGTAACAATCTTTTTCACTGACTTGACGCCTTCAGTTCATTTATCTATGTGGCGAACTTCTTCTGGCGGACGGGCATGGGCAGTTGCGACACGATGTCCAGCAGGGGGCGTTCCACCACCACCAGAGACTGGTCGTCCAGTAAGTTCACACACAGGACATGCTGTGGTTAAGAAGAAGACACGGTTCATTGATGCGCTCCTGTTCTACCGCTAATGCTAAAGCTAACGGCTACTCGTGATGCTCATTACCTGGAAATTCTTGCAGATCTTGAAGGCGTGACTGTGTTTTATCCTCTCTGGCTCTGGGAGACTTCTTAGCGTTATCTGATTGTGGAGCATCGACTTGGCTTCGGGTAACGGCTGCATGCAGAGACAAAAAAAAAAAAAAAAAAATTAAGACAGAGTCACATCCAAGAACAAATGTTTCGTGAGGTCTCACTGACATTTGATGCAAAAAAAAAATTTGGTTTTTGGTGAATATTTGTCTCAAATTTGGAGGTATATTATGTCCAGGGAGGAAATTCTCCTGAGATCAATAATTTAAAGGGCCAAGAATGTGTTTTGTGAAGTCCCACTGACCTTTCATACCACAATCTAATCATTTACGATAGATTAGATTACGATACTAGATTTTAATAAATATTCATCCCAAATTTAAGTGTATCATGTTCAGCATGCAAAATTTGTCTTCAGATTTCACATTTACAGGACCAACAATGCGTTTTGTGAGGTCCCACTGACCTTTGACACCAATATCTAGTCATTTACAATTGAGTTTTGATGAATATTTATCCTACATTAGAAGATATATCATGTTCACAATGGAAATTTCCCTTCTGAGATTATATTAGGGCCAAAGAACATGTTCTGTGAGGTCCATCTGACTCCTGACGTCTGCTGCCATCAAAATGTAACCACTTATTCTCGAAGTTTGTGTGAATATTTGTCCAAAGATTGAAAGTATAACATGTTCACAATGAAATTTCCTTTCTGAGATTATCTCTAAAGGGCCAAGAATGCGTTTGGTGAGGTCCCACTGACCTTTAACTAAAATCTAATCATTAATGATTCAGTTTTAATGAATATTTGTCCTAAATTTGAGTTTATATCATGTACACGAGGGAAATTTCCATTCTGAGATTACATTTAAATGGACAAGAATATTTTTTGTGAGGTCCCACTGAACTTTGAAGCCAAAATCTAACCACTTGTTCTTGAGTTTTGGTGAAAATTTGTCCCAAATTCGAAAGTTGTTCATTAAATATCACATTTATGGGACCAAGAACTTCTGTGAGGTCCCACTTGACCTCAGCCGCCAAAAAGTTTAGTGAATATTTGTCCCAAATTTGAAATAAGGTTGATTGTTTTGATGTCACAATTATCACGACCTTTGACTACGTGGTGCCCTCGTATTCTAGCCATTATGGTAATGAGTTAGTTCATTTTATCACGTACCAGACTCTGGTCGACGATGCAGAACATGTAGGTGTCGTGGAGGAGGATGTGGGCGGGGTTTCTGGGACTGAAGGCGACATGGGTGACCGGCGTGTCCCGCTCCAACCAAAGAGGGTGGAGGCCTGTTTTTTGCAGCTTGCGGCTCCAGTCGGTGTACTCCTTCTGCGACAGGGAGAACTCGAAGATCTGCGGACACACGACGGGAAAACGCTCACTTAATGAAGCATTTGTGGAGAGAAATTTTATCATTAAATCACTTCTACAATAAGAAAAGTAGCAGTTCCTACCTGCTGATCAGCATGTACCATAACAAGGTTGCTGGTCAGTGGGTTGATGCCGATGGCAGTGGGACAGGAGCTGTAGACTGGAACTGTACAATGAAGCTGCAAACGTACAAAATCGTCAAGCGTTAAACGCGAATTGAAGCCAAAACTGCAATTAAAAAAATATATATATCAGCGCTACGGCTAACCTTTAGCTTGTTGAGGTCGTAGACGTGGATCTCGCGGTCGGTGTTGGCCGTGGCGAGCCACTTTCCGTCCTCGCTGGCGAACAGGAGGTGGACTGGTTGTCTGGAGCCTGAAAACAGACAAGAACAGTTGTTGTCGGCGCTTTATTTTGAAAAAAAAAAAAAAAACGGACATCGTTAACTCCCATTCAGCTCGCTCAGAAAATGGGGGCACTCGAATGTGAGGTCTAGACGACTACGCTAAATTTGGAGTGCCCTCATATTCTAGCAGTTGCGGTAAACATACATAGCTAGCATGTTTTCGTAAACAGTGTTTAACCATTTATCATAACACTTGTTTTTAATGTTCATTTAACATAATATCTACAATATAGGGGCACTCCAAATTTACTGTCCAAACAATTTAAATTTGGAGTGCCCTCATATTAAAGCCATTATGGTAAATGCACTGAAACAATTAATTGGTTTGTAATCATTTCCCAACACTATACTTTGTATTAGCACTTTATTTTGAAAAGTGGATATCGCTAACGCTGTTCAGATCGCTAGGGATTGTTTTTAGTGCATTTTAACGTAATGTCTAGAATATGGGGGCACTCCAAATTTAGTTTGATGCTAAATTTGAAGTGCCCTCATATTCTAGCCATTATGTTAACAGTGTTAACGATATGTAAGCTTTCAAAATAAAGGGCTAAAGTAAAGATTGATGACTACTGATATCAGTTAGTAACTGAACTCACCTGACTTGGGCTTAAGAGTATGAACGTGTTTACACTTGAGCTGATTGAGAGCGACTACGACGATGGAGGAATGGGTGGAGGACGCGAAGAGTTTGGTGGAGTCGGGGGAGAAGCAGAGCTGGTGGGCGTAATGAAGGTCTTTGGGTAGTTTGGACACCTGGGAGACAAATTCACATTTAATCTCGTGACATAAACAGATTTGTTAGTTTCATCGCGCTGGCTCTGACCTTGGTGATGCTGATGTTGTTGTTGTCGTACTGTAACCTGTAGAGACGGACGCTGGAGACGGTGGAGTACGCCAGCCAACCTCCGCACGGAGACAAAGCGCTGCAGCAGATGTGGTCGTCGCCCTGCGGGGGGTGTCGGCCATTTTGTTTTAGTTCCAAGGTTAATTAATACAGAACGGCTTTAATTTGCGGGCACTTAAACTTTGGAGTGCCCCCGTATTCTAGCCATTATGGTAAAAATCGAGCGCACGATTTACGAAAAATGTTGCGTTGGTTTATAAACACGCACCTTCCGCTTCAGGTGGATCAGTTTCTCTGGTTTCCTCTTCACAGGCAGATGGTCGCCGGGTTTCCCTGTTAACACACAACAAAAACTTGTCACAATTATTATATTAAATATTAAATTAGTTGCCAAATATTTTAGGAAAGTACACAACCTAAGTTGTCTTAAAAGTATCAAAAGTCTGGAGGCTAAATTAGCTAACGTAGTTATTGTAGCAAAAGTTGCTAATGTAGCTTATCGCAGCCAATTAAAACTTAGGTAACATAACATTAGATAATGTAGCAAAGTTTGCTAACACAGCCAAATTAGCTAACATGTTAGCTTATATAGCCTAATTAGCTACCGTGGTCAAGTTTGCAAACATCGCCAAATTAGCTAACATAGCAAAGTTTACTAATTACTTAAATCAATCAAATTAGCTAACGTAGCAAGCTAGTTAATGTAGCCAAGTTTGACTTATTAGGTCATTTAGCCAAATTTGCTAAAATAGCGCCGCAGATAATGTAGCAAAGTTTGCTAACATAGCCAAGGTACCTAACCCAGCTAAACTAGCCAATGTAACCATGTTAGCTAACATGGTGAAGTTTGCTAACGTAGCCAAATTAGCTTACAAAGCAAAGTTTGCTAAAATAATCAAGTTACTTAAGGAAGTCGAATTGGCCTAATTAGATAACGTAGCAAAGTTAGTGAAGCCTAATTAGCTAACGTAAGGACTTTAGCTGACGTAGAAAAGTTATCACTTTTATTATAAAATTTCAGAGCGTTTTTTTCCCCTCACCGTGTCCTTCGCTCTCTCCTAACCTCCACAGCTCCAAGTGTCCGGGGAACTGGAAAAGCAACAGTCCTGCTTTCTTCGCACAATGAACCAGACTTCGCTACGGGGAAGAGAAGCTAGCCGTTAGCTTGTTAGCATGTAATAATAATAACGGCAGTAATATCTGTTATCGTTTCCTTTCTTACGTGAGGGAACGCTATCTTGCGTTGGGCCGACTCATGCGTCCTCTTATCCACTTTGTCCAGCAGAGGTCGCACCGCCAGCTGCGTGTCCATTCCTGCACGAAAACATCGACATCATGGAGTTTTAGACGGTGACAACGGCCGATTAAAATATTTATTATCGAACACGAACCTCCGGAGAGGATGGCCGTCTCGGTGTGGACCAGCGCCCTCACGTCGTGCGAGTGGTTTTTAAAGGTCCTGGTTCGGACCCAGTCTTTGTCCTGTTGGCCAATCGTGGACGAGATGAACTGGAACTGGATCACGGTGCCTTCGGACGTCCCGGCAACTAGACTGGTCTCGTCCTGTCCGACATTTACAACGTACGTTTGTCTTTGTTTTTACAAAAATATCATTTTTAAACTAAGTAAAATAATAATAATAAAAAAAAAAACGTTTTAATATAAAAAGGATATAGTTAAAAATATATAAGAAATTAATTATTAATTCAAAAAATACCTATAATGCATATATTGAATGTTTTTATGGAACACTGTAAAAAATTGTAAACATAAAATATAAATATAAACATGAAAATACAAAAAAAGAGAAATCTATAAAATTATTTATAAATAATTTAAAGATATTTAATGCAAATTAACTTCATTTTAATGCTGCACTGTAAAAAATTAAATTGTAAAATACTTATAAAAATAAAAAAATAAATATATGCATTAAAAACTCAAAAATATGATATATATATATATATATATATATATATATATATATATATATATATATTATTTTGCAGACTGCAAAATAATGTTTGTAGTTTTTTAGTGCAGCACTGTAAATACTCCATTTTTTTTTAAATATATATATCAAATATATATATATATATATAATATATATATATATATATATATATATATATATATATATTATTTACAATTATATCAACTTGTACTATTTGTATTTATGAGAATATAGATAAACGTTGGAAAAAATATAAAGCGTGTATTAATACCATTAATACTAATATTTTGACAGACAGATCAATAAATAAATATTTATATAATTTATATATAACATATTAATTTTCTTATTTATAATAATTCTAGGAAATTAAATAAATAAATAAATAAAATTGTATTATATATGTTTTTTTTGTTGTTTGTTTTTTTACATTTTTTTCTTTAGTAAATTTAATAAAACATTTGAGATTTCAAAAAAAAAAAAAACTGAATTAAATTGAATGGGTTTTTTTTGTTGTTTGTTTGTTTGTTTTACCTGTGAAACAGCGAGAACCAGAACATCCCACTTTGTGACCAGATGAGTCCGGACCAACGTTCCCGTGACTCCGTCCCAGATTTGGACTTTTCCCGCCGAGTCTCCGCTGACGACGGTGAAGTCGGACAAGAAGGCGACGCTCCAGACGACCACCTCCCTGCTCTTAGACGCTCCGACGCCTCGTTCCACCAGCAGTCGGTGCGTGGGGCGGCCTGAATGTACCAACAGACACTCAGATACTCCGCCAACTTCACTTCCTGGTTGTTAAATTTATAAGAAATCGATCTATTTTTACCTGAATCGACGTCAAAGATTCGGATCATGTCGATCAAACCGGCTGCGATCATCGTCCCGGACGGATGCCACGACAGAGAGATGACGCGACCTGCGACGTTTGGATAAATATATCGTCAAAAACGTGATGTAATAAGCTCGTGTTGATCTGGACAGATCGTTTTCTTACCTCTCTGTCTGTCGAGGTTGCGTTGAAACTGAATACTTTCTTCTACAATATCAAACAACTTCACCGTCCCGTCTTCACAACCGACCTGGAACAGAAAAGGTTCATTTAATACGCGGTTAAAACCACAAATGGAATAAAATTAGACTATTAGGAAAAGATCCAAACCGACCGCTAATATCGTCCCCTGCTTGTTGCTACACATGGTCCAGATGGGTCCTCCGTAGGCCGCCAGCGTGTACTTGGGTCTCAGGTTCTCCAGGTCGTACTCTGCGATCTCGCCGTTCAAACCGGCGCTGAAGAGACGAGACCCGACCCAACAGATGGCCTCCACGGCCCTGCCGTCCTGTCCTGGTATCACCTGGACGTCAAATCACAACAGATTCACAGATTTACCATTTATTTCCAACTTCACATGCAAAACTCCTTTGAGAAATCAAGCAATTTTAAGTTTATTTGCTTCTACGCCAAAACACTTTATAATTAAAGTATCAAACAAACTTATTCAATAAACAACATCAAGTTCTCATAATTCGGCTTATGTGTTACAAACTTAATCAGTCA
Source organism: Polydactylus sextarius (assembly GCA_016801845.1). Lineage (NCBI taxonomy): Eukaryota > Metazoa > Chordata > Actinopteri > Polynemidae > Polydactylus > Polydactylus sextarius. The sequence continues at coordinate 20,361,692 of CM028931.1, forward strand.
TTTAATACCAGTTTTAGACACTAAAATATGTCAAGATTGGTGTTTTTTCGCTAAAATAATGTGATTTTTTAAGTGTAGTGTTGCCTGTTATGGGCTAATACAAGAAGCCGAATTCAGCCGAATGACTGATATTAATAAACAGAAGTGATATCAGTTCAGTTTTTTACCTTTTCTTGGAAGTAATTGTCCGCAAAGTTGAAAATCTCCACGGCTCCGTCAGCCCGGACCAGAGCTAACCGCTCCGTGTTGCTGTTAAACGCCATAGCTCTGATGGCGCTGGGCATGTAGTCGAAAAACCGCACGCGGTGCACTTTAAATTCACCCATTTTCAACTATCAAAAAGGAAATAAAATCAGATTAGTCCGCTAATATAAACAGATGACAGCATGAGGCGACCGGTAAACACGCTCCCCGCTAGCTAATTCACGACTTTACCGGCTAAAAACGCGACGTCCTCGTTTTTATTTAACATTTATTTACGTTAAATATCATAATTAACTCATAAAAATCATAATTTACCTTCTATTTTCTCCAAAAGTCTAAAAAACTTTCTCCGGCGTCACATCCACAAGCTAAAAAAACACGAGCAACCACGTTGAAATCGCTTAACCCGGAAGTGAACCCGCCGCGGGGCGGAACTACGTCATCAAATCGCGACACCTCAGCTGGCGGGAAATATCATTAAAATACGAGCTCAGACTGAAGCGGCTTCAGTTTATGTGGATTAAAACTTTGTAACTTTGTAACTTTAGACGAGTTTATCGAAATAGTTTTATACGTTAGCGGCCGTTTTGTTTTGTTTTGCTAAAGCTAATGCTAACGACGGTGGGAGCTAACTGACGAAGCGATGGTTCAAATAGTTATAAGGTAAGAAACGTTTTATTTTATGTTTATATTTATTTTATAGGCGGGATTTTTTTCGATATTATATAAGATTTATTATACCGGTAAAACGGTATTTATCGTTTTGTTTTACATTTAGTGCAGCATGAGAATTTATTATTTTTATTATTTTTTTAAAACATTTTTTGTAAAATATAGTTCTAACACTTGTAGTTTAAACTTAATATTTATCTAAAATAATTATATGTAATAAATAAAGGACTAGCCTATATAATTATAGATAATATAACAATATTTTAAAAATATTTCTAAAAGTTTAATGCATAAATACACTATATACTGATATTTTTTAGATATTGAAATATTGTTTTAACTTGAAATAATTATACAAAAATATATGTATATAAAGCATTAATTAATTACTAACTACTTACTTATTAATTACTAACTCAAAATAACATGAACTGAGTAATTAAGTTAACTAAGTAAAATACTTACAAAAATAACATAAAATATATCAAATTAAATAAATTATATAGGTTGCAATGATTAAGAAATAACTACCGATTTTTAAATGAATAAATGTTACACATGAATATTTTTTGTTTTTAGATTTTTTTTTCTTTGTATGTTATTTTCATCAATCCCAGAGACAAAGACAGAAATCGTGCTAATAATTAGATAAGTAAATAAATAATTATTTTTCTATCGTGACACATATATTTATACTATAATCTTATGTCTGCTGGTCCAGAGGCAGCGTGGACGGCATCAGTCCTCCTGAGTGGCTCCTCATCGAGCTCCAGGGAGAAATGATTTCCAGACACAACTCTGGTTTGGCCGGAAACATGATGGGAGACCTTGTTTACACCAAAGAGGTAGAGTGAAACAAAGATTACCACTTGTACAATTAACTAAAATTATTGTATTTGTGTTTTATTTATTTATTTTTCATTTTAATTCATTTAGAAAAGTATTTTTTATTTCTGTTGTTTGTAAATTAAAGCAAATTTTAACGATTTTTATTGTATTTTTAAATTAATTTTTTTTGTCTGTTTTCGTTTATTTTTAACTCTTAATAACAATTTTCTTGTTGAGCGTATTGACCTGTAGTTCTACGTGTCGACCACCAGGGGGTGCCGGTTCTCATCGTTGGTCACCACATCCTCTACGGGAAACAGGTCAAACTGGAGAAACACTTCGCCGTCCTCACCAGACGTCCGACTCCTGGCGACGACAACGCCGACGTTTCCATGGAAACGGATCGACAAACATCGACCAAGTCGTACTCGGTTTGCGCTCTGATCAAACGGAAGTTGATTTTTAAAACTCGACCGAAACCGATCATCACCAACGTCCCCAAGAAAGTTTAAAGTTGTTGTTATTGTATATAAATATGTTGTATAATAGTGTTTGTGTTGATCAATACTGTCGATCTGAAACTGGTTCAAATGATATTTATCAATAATCAATAAATGAATCTTTGGAAGTTTGAATGTTTCATCAGATTCTTAGAAATAAATGAAACTTTGTGAATCTTGTTTCAGAAACAAACTTCTGTTATTTACAACTACTACTACTAGTATTAATAGTAGTACAACTAACATTACTACTACTTCAACTACCAGAGATGTATTGACAGGTGTATTTACCCATTAGCCCATGCTAACTGCTAACAGCTAACATCTAGCATCCAACAGCTAGCAGTTAACACCTAGCAGATAGCAGGTAACATCTAGCAGATAACAGCTAACAACTAGCTGCTAACAGCCAACACCTAGCAAATAGCAGCTAACATCTAGCATCCAATAGCTAGCAGTTAACAGATAGCAGGTAACATCTAGCAGCCAACAGCTAACATCTAGCATCCAATAGCTAGCATCTAACATCTAGCAGATAACCACTAACATCTAGCAGCTAACAGCAACTAACAGCCAACACCCAGCAAATAGCAGCTAAAAGCTAACATCCAATAGCTAGCAGTTAACAGATAGCAGGTACATCTAGCAGATAACAGCTAACATCTAGCAGCTATTAGCCAACAGCTAACAACTAGCTGCTTATACATAGCAGCTAACACCTAGCAAATAGCAGCTAACATCTAATAGCCAACAGCTAACATCTAGCATCCAATAGCTAGCAGGTAACATCTAGCAGCCAACAGCTAACATCTAGCATCCAATAGCTAGCATCTAACATCTAGCAGATAACCACTAACATCTAGCAGCTAACAACTAGCTGCTAACAGCAACTAACAGCCAACACCCAGCAAATAGCAGCTAAAAGCTAACATCCAATAGCTAGCAGTTAACACCTAGCAGATAGCAGGTACATCTAGCAGATAACAGCTAACATCTAGCAGCTATTAGCCAACAGCTAACAACTAGCTGCTTATACATAGCAGCTAACACCTAGCAAATAGCAGCTAACATCTAATAGCCAACAGCTAACATCTAGCATACAATAGCAAGCAGTTAACAGATAGCAGCTAACATCTAGCAGCTAACCGCTAACATCAAGCAACTAACAGCCAACATCTAGCAGCCAACATCTACCATCCAATAGCTAGCAGTTAACACCTAGCAGATGGCAGCTAACATCTAGCTTCCAGCAGCTAGCAGATAACAGCTAACATCTAGCAGCTTACCGCCACCAGCTAGTAGCTAACATTTAGTAGCTAACAGCCTCTGATCCTGAGTCTTCAAGTGAATCTCGCCCAAAAACACAAAATAAAACGTGACAAACCTCCAGTGAGAAACTCAACAACATCTTTTAAAGTAAAATAAACTTCTTTTTTTTTTCTAGCTACAATCAGAGTGAATCTTTCATAAACTGATGGAGAAATAAAAACATGAATCAGACGTTTGTTTTTTGTTTGTTGGACGTTGAGGTCAAACCTCCGGCAGTAAAAACAAAAACTCAACTTCGCTAATGAATGACCCGATTCATTCGTTTTTCAAGTCGTACCTTTAAAAAAAAAAACATGTTCCAGTTATTTAAATTGGTGACATTTCTCACATAACCTCACGTCTCTGAATGAAACAGATCTTCATCTGTGTTCACGTCTCAGACAAATAAAGTCGCTTTTCAAGAAGGTGGGAACTCAATCACTTCTTAAAAGGAACAAGTTCTTAGATGTCGGCAAGAAAACAAGACTATTTAAAGCTACGGTACCTTCTTTTTTTGTGCTATAGTTGCATTTATAAGACAAGAGGTTTAATTCATCATCTGAACATCTTGGTGATGACGCAAAACATTTCGTAACTTAACAGCTGCTAAAGAGAAATTTGAATCCAGAGTCTGTTTCACCAGGTTCTAACAATGAAAGTAAATGGGGCAGTCAGCCAAACGTATATAAACTCATTTTTTAACCACTAATAAAGCTCAAAATATCCTACACATAAACTGAACAACTGGTGATGGAGGGTGTTTCACATCAGCAGATTCATCATTTTCCTAAATAATAGGTCAACGTGTCCGTGAAGAGTGAGAAAAATGATGAATCTGCTGATCTGGAACACCCTTCGTCTCCAGTTGTAAATGAAGGGTGGTCTAAATGGACCACCCTTAGCAACAGCAGCTTGTAAACCAACAATAACGACAGGTAGACTCACAACAATCCACAACTGTAGGGTAGTACATGTCTTATTTTCATAACAGCTGATGATGAAGGGTGTTCCAGATCAGCAGATTCATCATTTTTCTCAGTCTTCACAGACTCATCGGGTTGTCATTCAGGAAAATAATGAATCTGCTGATGTGGAACAACCTTCATCACCAGTTGCTATGAAAACAAGATGTTGGGTGAGTTAGTGATGAGTGTACTACCCTCGGGTTGTGAAGTGTTGTGAGTAAGTCTTGTAAAACAGTGTTTTTAATAAACTCTGGGTTCACTTACTAAGTTATCAATACTTCAGTTTATGTGTAGGGACCCTATTCATGCTACTGCTGAAGTGAAGTGATATTTTGAGCTTTATTAGTGGTTAAAACATGACAATTTAGATACATTTAGCTGGCTGCCCCATTTACTTTCATTGTTAACTAAAAGACGGTCAAACTCGATTTTACTTCGATCAACGTAAAGTATCACTCGAGGGCGAGTTTGAATCATTGACATGGTGGAAAAACTGGGTTCAACTAACACCAGACCATCACTTTAAGTACACTAAATACTAAATACTAGATACTTTAAGACTTTTACGTGAGGATCATTCAGTTCCTGTTCTCTTTTTTTTAAATATATACATTTCCTGCATAACTGCAGTGATCCTAGTTTGACTCTTTCTGCTTTTGGTCTTCAAGATGTGATCAAAATATCGACAAAACAAAAACAGCAAGGGTTGGAAAATACCATGGCAGTCGTTCGAGTATGAATGGGGAGGATTGTGTCAAAAACAGAACGAATTTTTAATGAATCAACTAGGAAAGTTCCAGTATCCTGATGCTGCGAATCCCCAACAAAACAAGATGCTGCGTCGCTCGAAAGAAGGAAACAAACAAACCTACAAACACAGTTTCACTTTAATGTAATGTAACGTTCAAGTTTAAACTCATACAGCCCCCAACCAAAAAAAAAAAAAAAAACATAACTTAAAAACAAAAAAAGAGGAAATGTCCACAGCTCAAAGAAATCTTCTTTGGTTTTCAGTCTTTAACTTCCCCCAGTTGTCGGTGGAATGAATGGAGTGTACGTTAAAACGACACCAATGTCCCGTCTTTTAAGAAAATAAAGTCAAGTAGTAAAACTTAACCATAATTTGGCACCTGTACACTATAAAAAAAAAAAAAAAAAAGAAGAAACGTTTAAGTAATTGACCCCACCGGTAACTTTAAGCTGAGAATTTGGACCACGATGTACAACGGCAATAACTTAGTGTTTTGTTTTTTTTTTTTTGTTTGTTTGTTTGTTTGTTTTTTTTTGACGCTGCTCAACAGCACCAAAAATGTTTTACAACTGCATGTTTGTAAGATTGTCAGATCTGGTAAAATTATATAAATACAGCCGGAGCAGATGATTGTGCTGAGATCAAGGCGGCCAAGAATCAATAATCAATATTTTACGTCGGTCGGAGTAATATTGAGTTTGACCGTCTTATAGCTAACAATGAAAGTAAATGGGGCAGCCAGCCAAACGTATATAAACTGTCATTTTTTAACCACTAATAAAGCTCAAAATATCACTTGACTTCAGCAGTAGCATGAATAGGGTCCCTACACATAAACTGAAGTATTGATACCTTAGTAAGTGAACCCAGAGTTTATTAAAAAACACTGTTGAAAATGATGAATCTGCTGATCTGTAACACCCTTTATCACCAGTTTTATACGAAAAAAAGATATTGGGTAAGTTATTGACTAAGTTAAGTTATTGATGCATGTACTACCCTGCGGTTGTGGAGTGTTTGTGAGTCTATCTGTTAGCTAAGCTAACAAGTTGCTAAGTGTGTTCCAGATTCATCATTTTCCTTGCTTTTCATGGACATGGACGAATCTGCACATCTAGACCACCCCTCATCACTAGACCTTCACCCTGCTTCCTCTGTGCCAAAATGAATCCAAAAATGCAAAATGTCCGCCAGACTACAGCCACAATCTTTGCTATCTGGGAAAATATAATTTTTTTTTTGCTTTGTTTTTTCCTGAAAGTGACAAAAAATGAGCAGATGCTTAGCTAACAAGCTGTAAAACAACAATAATAACAGGTAGACTCACAACACTCCACAACCTGAGGGTAGTACACGCATCACTAACTCACCCAACATCTTGTTTTCATAGCAACTGGTGATGAAGGGTGTTCCAGATCAGCAGATTCATCATTTTCCTAAACAACAGGCTGATGTGTTCGTGAACAGCAAGAAAAATGATGAATCTGCTGATCTGGAACACCCCAAGTTACTCTGGGTTTATGTGTAGGGACCCTATTCATGCTACTGCTGAAGTGAAGTGATATTTTGAGCTTTATTAGTGGTTAAAAAATGACAATTTATATACGTTTGGCTGACTGCCCCATTTACTTTCATTGTTAACTATTTGGTTGTGAAAACAAAAGACGGTCAAACTCGATATTACTTCAACCAACGTAAAATATCTCTAGAGGGGGTGTTTGACTCGCATTCAACTTGCATGTATTAAAAGAAGTTGTAGTTGTAGTTTTCACCCAGAAAATAATCTCAATCTGCTGGAGTGCGATGTGTTTAAGGAAGTGATTCTTTTCAAATTCAGGAAATATCACAGTTTTAAAGCCCCGGTAAAGTCTTGTCTTAGCGGGGAATTTATCAGTTTGGTCTATTTTTTCAAAGCTGCCCTCTTAGTTTGCTAGCTTGCTAGCTAGCTTGCTAGATAAAAGCATAAAAAAAACATTCAGGAAATTGTAGTTTTTCCTCAGAAATCTGAAACCCATTGATGCAAAAAGACTTCACGTGCGCGGTACAGAAACTTTTGCGAATTTACCGTAAATGACACGCATGCAGGCTAGCTTAGCTCAGATGGTAGCTACGTAGCTGCAGCTGAAGTTTCTAGTTTCTAGAGAAGCATAAACTTGTGTTGCCAAAAAACGCAGAAATTTACTGGGTTTTTTTTTTTTTTTTAGGGATATCAGGGGGCAGTGTTTCTGCACTTTACTGAAGATTTATAAAGTGCGACGTGATGGAGGGAGGGTCGTCTGGGGCTCGGCTAAAGTCTAAAAGACTTCTACTTATACTTCTGCATAGAATCAACACTAGAGACCTACATCATCACAAGAGTTTAGACTTGTAGTACACTAGTCTGTAATTACACCAAAATACTAGTCGGTGCTATAAACGAACACTGCCGTTAGCGACGGACGACTGTCTTAAAGCCACAGAACGCCGTTTGGTTCAAGCTGACGGCAAAATAAATAATCGCGTCCACAAAGTAAGTCGTGAAATAAATACTACAATAAATAATTTCTGACTCTTGATACTTGAACTCTTTCACCGTCTTCCAGAACCACAGTCTCCGACTTTGGAGGTACCGACTCTCAGGACGTCCACCATTGGAGTATTTCTAGACATTGGGGTAAAACCCAGATGAATGGATGGATGCATGTCAATCAGCAACTGCTGTCGGCTACGTACAGAATTGATTCTACGCAGAAATATAAATTAGCTTTAACCCAACTGTTGTTGAATCTGAGGCGACTGGACTGTTTTAGATTGTTGAAGATGTTTCGTCTTCATCCAAGAGTTTTCTTCAGGTCTGAGGTTCTGATCAAAACTTCCGGTCTGGTCCGATGGTTTGATCAGGTCTGATCAGAACTTCTTCAAAACCGATGGTCTCTTGGATAAAGACGAAACATTTCCAACAATTTTCAACGGTCCAGTCTCCTCAGATTCAACTTCTTCAGACACGATGACGTGGACGAACGAGGACTCCCACAGACGACCCAACTGCTGGTTTCCTTCAGATTGTGAAGCTTTCGTGAGTATCGTCAAGTCGCTGAAGAAACTAGGCCAACACACCGAGAAGAGTTCAACATTCACATACTGTTTTTTTGTTTTTTTTTCCCCATTTGTGCCAAGTCAGGTCTTTAAAAAGCACCACCATCTAAAAATGTACGTTTAATTCATTTATCTAAAAATACGAGTGCTCTGACTAATCGGAAAGAAAAAGAACATGAAAAACGGACTTTTCCTGCATCTTTAACCTCGACGTTTACCCATAAACTACCTAATGTTCTTCTGAGCACGTCGTTGAACACTTCAGTTCCGTTTTGGTTTGGCTTGTATTTTTTTTTTTTTTTTTTGTTTTTGTTTTTTTTTTCAACGTGAAGCACCATTGAGAATGATAGAAATGGGGATCGCTGTATGGAATCCAGTCCAGGTAGATTCGCCCCCCCCCCTTCCCGTTGCTTGTTTTTTTTATTTTTCTTTTCTTTCAGATTCACACCGTTTTAGCACCAGTGACGACGATGTGAGTGGCTTCCTGCTTCACAGCTCATCACTCTCGCAGTGCACGGGGGGTCAACTCGGACCTCGCTGGAATCGTAACCGACGTGCGACAAAAACGTCGTGAAACGGCATCTCCGGTTTACGCTACCGTTTTACGCCTCTGCGTACGGCAGGTGATACTGCTCTTCTCTTTTGTTGCACCGTTTCGCTACGATCGCAAGGTAAAGCACCAGCAGGATGAGCCAGTAGCAGGCGTATAGTATCGTCCCCGCTATCAGTAAAGCTTTCTCCGTTTCGCTGAATGGTTCCTGTGTTTCGCAGTAAACCGTGTACGCCACGCCGCCGAGCAGCACCATCGCCCAAACCGTGACGGGTATGGCACCGATCAAGTTGACGACAATCTTCCTCCGTCCCGACGTGCCCCACCCGGCCTTGTTGATGGTGAGCAAGGCGAATATTTTGGCAGGGAGCAAGCTGGACATGTAGATGAGCGAGTAAAGCGACATGAAGATCATGACTAAGCTGCCGCGCAGGAAGCAAGCGTAGGTCGCCTTCACCATCCCGACGAGTTGGACCGTCAGTAAAAAGAGCAGGATGTTCCAAAGCCTGCCGCGGTAGAAGAGATGGATGACGGTGGCGACCAAGAAGAACGGGAAGAAGCCGGTGACGACGGACTCGTAGGTCATCCAGAGGCTGTGCTTGTGGAACCACAGGGCGTTGTACAGCCACTCGCGGAAGTACGACTTGCTCCATCGAGTCTGCTGGTTGAGCCAACGGAGATACTGGGTGGGCGTCTCAGTCTGGCATTGAGATCGCGCCGTGAATTTTGTCTTGTAGCCGAAGCTGAGCACCCGGTTGGTGAGGTGGCGGTCGTCGCCGAAGCTGCACTTAGAGCCCAGGAAGGTTTGGTGGTACCAGGGCTCCAGAAAACGCTGGAGCAAGGAGTTCCTGTACATCCCCAACGGGCCACTGATACACTGAACGCATCCGAAGTACGACTGGCAGGCCCGCTCGATGTTGAACGCCATCCAGTAGCGTACGCTGCTGAGGAAGGAGATCCAGGAGTCGTACTTGTTGAGAATCTGGAAGGGTAGAGGAAGTTGGGTGAGAAAAATCTTGAATTTCTAATTAAACATAAGCCGATTAGAGTGTTGTACCTGTACGTCTCCGCCAACTCCGCCGACCATCGGATCTTCTTCGAGGATCTTCAACATTTCTATGGTACACGCCGGGTCTAGAACTGTGTCCGAGTCGCACACCTGGAATAAAACACAAGGTCAAACATGGGGGTTTGCAGGTGTTGCAGAGTGCTGAGTCCAGTTGCATTAATGCTAAAAAAAAAAAAAAAATCCCACGAGGGGGGAGGGTAAATGAGAGGCTGCTGACTGACTGACTTCCCAGCTGGTTCAGTTTCAACAATGCAGCGTAATCTTTGACCCACGACGAGGGCCGGGATGACACGCAACAGCTGGGAGATCTGTGAAGACTGAGGTGAAGGTCCCACACAGTCCAAGGTCAGTTTGGAAGGAAAATGAATGAATTCTTTATACGATTGGACCAGGGAAGACTTTGACTCGACTGTTGTATGTTCAGACAATCACATTCTATCAGTTCATCTATCTCTGGTTCAAACTGTTGGACTAATAGCCGGATACTACTTCCAAAAAACAGTAGAGGAAGAAAAGAAACAGATTTTTTTTTTATCTACCTACCTATCTGTCTATAGTTCAGACTTTCTGACTAATTGCAGGAAATCATCCTCCAATAAACAGTAGAAGAAGAAAAGATCCATCTATCTATGTATTTATGTCAACATTTAAAGGTTTGTCAAACAAGTTACCAAACCTTACCCAAAAACTTAATATCAAACTCCAAAATATAGACATAACTTACAGAACTGCCCCAAAAAGACTCCAAAATACCCCACAGTCAAGACAACAGCCTTTACCTTTTAAGTAGTGTGGTTAAACCATAACTGACATAAAACAAAACAAAGACCTTCACCTGCTTCCTCTGACAAAACGAAACCAAAAATACCAAACGTCTGCCAGACTAGTCACAGCATTTAGCTACCTGGGGTTACACCTGAGTGCAACACAAAAAGGAAACCTTGTAAGACAAGATACGATAAGAAAGTTGATCAAGTTGATTGGTCCTGAAGGCGCGGGTCACCACAATCAATAGTTGTATTGACAGTTTTAGGCCCAATATAGTGTCACCAGAAGCCTTAAAAACAACAAACTTCTAATATCCATTAAAAAACTGTTTGCTTTACTGCAGTAGCGAATTTCTGTCCTATGATTGTTGGGTTTTATCCAACTCTAGATATTGAGAATTCTTGTTTGTCAGCAATTTGAAACATAATGTAATATTATAGTATTGAATTATATAACTTGTGGTCAGACCAGAATGAATGGACCTGCAACATCAGAAGTCGTCAGAACAAGAAGTTCTGATAGATCTTTGGGTTTAAATTGGCTCTTTTATTATACACACGATATTATATGAACATTTATTTTATTTTGGAATATTTTTATGTCTTTGGTTCTTACCTGCACATAGTCCACACTGTCCCCCAGTGCTTTAAAGGCAGTGTACATCACCTCTCGTTTCCCTCCCCATTCCTGCATGATGCAAGAGTACCGACAGCCCCTGACCAGTCTTGCGACCCTCGCCGCCTCCTCCATGTGGACCGTGCTCCTCCCTCCACCTCCAACACCACCTCCTCCGCTGCCATCACTATGGTAGTTCCCCTTCCACACCATACTCCCCGCCTGGTCCGCCCCGCCCATCACTTCCTGGAAAATGTCCATCATGTAGCGATCTTCAGGTCGGTTCCCGTCCACGACGAGCACCACCTTCAAACCAGGGAAAGAGATCCGACGGACGCTGCGCAGACACTTCCTCAGGTAGTCGGGGTCCTCCTGGAAGGCGGCGATGCAGAGGGCGACGGATCGACGGAGGTGCTGAGGCCGGGCGGGGCTTCTCATTCGTCGATGCTCCAGGAAGGCGAAGAGGCTCTGGAGGAAGAGGTGGAGGGAAAGGAAGGCACCATAGAGGCCGAAGGAAAGGTGGTGTTGCTCGGTGTGGATGAACTGGTAGCCTTTATGACGAAAACAACACCGAAATCGGTTAGAAAGTTAGATTTTTATGTGGATTTGTTTGTGGATTTTTTTATAAAAATTTAGACGTCAACCTGTGACGTAGGCCAGCAGGATGGTGAAAAGGACCACCGCTGCGAAAAGGGTGGTCACCACGATGTTCAGCGCATTCCTGCAGCGAGAGGGCATCTGGTGGAGGAGAATTTACGTTAAGTGAGAGACGACACAAGGGAAAAACAACTTGCATGAGGGTAAACAGTTTAAATTGGCCTTTACACGTGAGTAAGTCTTTTTCCGTAGGGACAGGAAGTGGCAGGGTCGGCATCAACACAGGTCTGTTGTGGGGCCTGAAACGCCTCATTAGTTATGAACTAAGTGCTATTTCCTGTTTTGATTTTCATCTGAAAACACTGACATCATGGAGAAACGGCCAGAAGGAACAGCTACGACCATTTAACATGTCTATATATATATATAAATATATCTGTCTATTGAAATATCTCTGTCTACTTATCTATCAATCTACGGCAGGATATCTAGCAGGATACTACTTCCAATAAACAGTAGAAGAAGAAATGAAACAGAAGGGGTTTTGTTTATCTACTTACCCACCTATCTACAGTTCAAACTTTGATTAACAGGAGGATACTACTTCCAATAAACAGTAGAAGAAGAAAAGATGTTTTATCTATATAGTTCAGACTTTCTGACTAATTACAGAAAATCGTCCTCCAATAAATAGTAGAAGAAGAAAGGTTTTACTTATCTATGTATAGTTCAAACTGACTAATAGCTGGATACTACTTCCAAAAACAGTAGAAGAAGAAAAGAAAGATGTTTTATCTATCTATTATTATTGATCTATCCATCTATTTATCTATCTATGGATCTAGTTATAGATCATCTTTGTATGGTTCAGACCTTTTGACTAATTGCAGGATATCGTCCTCCAAATAAACAGTAGAAGAAGAAAAGAAAGATGTTTTTATCTATCTATTATTATTGATCTATCCATCTATTTATCTATCTATGGATTTAGTTATAGATCCAACTATCTGTGGTTCAGATCTTTTGACTAATTGCAGGATATTCCAAATAAACAGTAGAAGAAGAAAAGAAAGATGTTTTTATCTATCTATGGATTTAGTTATAGATCCAACTATCTGTGGTTCAGATCTTTTGACTAATTGCAGGATATCGTCCTCCAATAAACAGTAGAAGAAGAAAAGATGTTTTATCTGTATAGTTCAGATCTTTTGACTAATTGCAGAAAATCGTCCTCCAATAAACAGTAGAAGAAGAAAAGGTCTATTAATCTATCTGATTTTACGGAGTTAAGTGAAAAAGCTCAACCCTCCTGACCCTCCTCGTCTTCTCTTGTCTCCCTCCCTCCTCCCATCAACCCCCTCTGGCAACTCCCGTCTTTCCTCTCTTTAGGTTAATAGCTCTAAATAAAGGCCCCGGCCAGGATTTGGCCACTGCTCGGGACCGGTCGAACGAAAGGAACAATCCCGTCCTTTCATTCATGAAATTACCTCCTGCCCTCACCTGGGCAGGCCCATGCAAGAAGAGACAGACTGATATTTATATAATTACGCTCAGCTCTGTGGGACCAACTGGCACAGACAGATTTATCCGCCTCTGATGTGGACATACGAATTTACATTCTGGCACCGGAGTCTCTACGCTCTACGGGACGACGTCTGCGATGTTCGGGATCTGAGGGGAAAACGTGAATTTTCTAAACAGCTCAGTATGTGATCTACGCTGAGGCGGTGTGGTCTGAACGGCCCCCGGGGCCTCAGGCCAGATAACAAGCAGACAGTGACACGGACTGTTTGATTAGAGGCCACGTTGTTGCCGTGTTGGGAGCAACGATTAGTCACAGACTTTGATGAGCGGCGGCTACAATTAGCTCCAAAGTTACATATGTCGTGTTATACAGACAGGATCGAGTTTTATACAGTGACTGAATGAGAAAAGAAAAATGAAGAAGAAAGTATGTTTTTAAATTAATTCTTTTGACAACAAAATTGTGAAATTACAGATTTAAAAAAAAAAAAATCTATACATTTTATTTTATTTTTGTTTTTTCTTTAATTGTCATTTAGTTTTTAAAATATCATATCATTAATGTTATTATTATTTTAGTTTTCCTGTTATTATTTTTTTTCTTGGGTGATTTTCTAATTATTTACCCCCGATTTAATTTTTTTTAAATGAAGAAAATATATATTTCTTGATCAATAAATGAACAAAGAAGACACTGAAATGGAAATACAGAATTTTTCTAAATTTTTTAAATGTATTAATTTGTTTTTTTGCATAATTGTAAAACTGTTGTAATGCCCTGACTCTGCATTATTTAGCCTTTTGGCCACTGGGGGCAATGTCATATTTTTCAAACTATAACAACATATAAAAATATTTGTAAAATTAAGAAAGAAAATAAATATTTCAAATATTCTTTTATTATTATTATTATTATTTGGCTATTGTTAATTTTAAAAAACGTAAAAAAAAAAATGCTCAGAGTCTGCGTTAATTCACTTATTGGCCACTAGGGGGTCATGGTAATAATAATAATAACACATTAGACATATTAAAAGTGTTTCAATCAGATCTACAATTACTTAAATTAAACATGTTTAGTTTTGTTAAAAATGTGATAATTCATGTAAGAAAAGTGCACTGTAAAAAATAAAGTTATAACCTTTTTTATTGCTTAATGAAAAAGTATTTTAAAAATGAATGTGTGTGGATATTACACACATATGAAATAAAACCACTTGTAACTCCACCTGTTAAAACATGTCTGGGAGAAGAAATCAATTGGCCACTAGGGGGCTCTGTCTCCGTCTCTTTCAGCACCTCCAGCAAACAAAATCCTCTTTTTACACACTTCATTGCATAATGAAGGAAGTGATGTAGCAGAAGAACATCTAATAAAATGTTCACAGCTGAGTTTTGTGTAAAGAGTCTGGAAGAAGATCAATCCAGAAAAAACAAACAAAAAACAGAAGTGATGTTTAAATCGTATTTAAACAAGTCTGTTTGATGGGAATCCTGCCACTGCAGCTTTTATTCATATATTTGTGGTGGATCTTTTTTACTTTAACAAGATTATAACACAGTTTTATGAGGATTAACTGAACCAGCACCATAATAACTGACATTTGACAGAATAAAATGCTGGTTGCACCTGATTATTTTAGCCCTAAGCTGCAAAAATGACTCATTTCCGAGTGGAAGAGTGTGTCAGTTTTACCTTTAAAGAGGTACGAAGATGTGTTTAAATCTTTATTTTATTCATTCATCAGCTAAATATCATCGTTTGTTATGATTCACCTGAGGTGTAAAGTATAAAAAAAAAGGAACAAGGCCATTTTTATGTTTTGCTTTCTCAGGCAGGTCCAAAACGGGCCGTGGCCGATGATGCCACGGAAAATCAAACAAGCCGTCGTTTCCTTCAGAGACGACACATGAGGCTTCAAACGGTGCTTCCCAACGGTCCAAATTAACCGTCATAACCTCCAAATAGGGAAAAAAAACAGGACATGTGTCGGACTAACGTCTAAATACAGCATCCGCGCTTGGATACCCAGCGATTCCCTTCAATTTTTCGGAATAGGTAAAAAGGTAAGTGTCATTTTTGGGGGGTTTTATTTCGTAAAACTTCTACTCCGGTTGGAGTGATTCCTTCAGCTCACTCAAGTCAAACACAGACTCACTTCACAGTGTGTCAGGCAGTAAAAAAAAAAATATTTTCTCTACCTCACAGTGCAAACAAAATCACCACACAAGCCTGAACACAGGCGCACTTTCCCCCCCTCCCGCCGCTCGCGATTCCTAACTGAATTAACCTTTTATGGTTAATTTTTCCTCAAACTTTCCATCCATCCAGGTACTTTCCATCTTTTTTTTTTTTTTTCTTAGAACATGCTTGTTCTCACTTGTGAATACTTTCATTCATTCAAGCCTGATCACCTCAAACTAGCATCTTTTCTACAGGGGAGGGGGGTTGAATTTAAGTCGTAAGGACGTAAGGTCTCTCGGCGTAACACATACGATTAAAACCTTTTACCTTCTTGACCCGGTGGACCCCTCCGTCTTCCGTCTTCCTTCTCCCGTCTTGCCGGGTCCAGTCCGGTCCGGTCTGAAGCCAAGGGACGTCCAAAACCCCTCTCACAGCGTTCTCCTTGTTCCGTCCCCCTCCTTCCACCAGCTTTCACACTACATCTTTATTCCAGCTTGCTTGCTTTAATTCAAGAGATCCCACATAGAGAGAGAGAGAGCAAGCGAGAGGAGGGGAGGAAAAAAAATACTGCTTTTTAACCAACACCCTCTACTACTTCACTTCACTACAGGACCAGCCTCTTTACTGCTGCCTCCTCCTCTTCTTCTTCTTCGTCCTCCTCCTCCTCCTCCTCCTTCGGTCTACCAGGACTATCCCAGGGCATGAAGCCCCCCCAGCTGTGATGCGATCAGAGGTGCTCAGCCAGCAGCTGATGCTGGAGCCGTCTTACATCTGTAGATTACAGGTCGGGTCTGGATTTTGCTTCTGATGCTCTTCATCCCGTCTCTTGAGGTTTCACCATGAGCCCTTGAGGGGTGGGGGGCGGTGGATGATCGAGGGGCCAAAAAAGCCTTGCCCTTAAATCTGATTTCTTCTTCTTCGCCACCTGCAGTGAATCATCCCCAAGCTTTTTCTTCCTCTGTCCCTGTGCTGCAGTATCAGCTCTGCATCCCGTTTGCAGCAAAGACTGAAAAATCCTTCTCCCTCCTCTGTCACGCTGTCCTGCTTGGCTGGCAGACCTAACACTGCTGAGCCTCTCTCCTCCACAGCTCCTCTCTCTGCCTCCTTTAACCCCCCCCTACCCTCTCCTTCTCCTCCTCGTCTCCCCCTCTTTTACTCCCTCCCCTCTCTCTCTCTCTCTCTCTCTGAACACCCCCAGCTTCGCTCCCTATCTCTCTGCAATGCAGCCAGCAGTCTCCCAACAAGCCTGGGGACTGTTTGACCGGAGCCCCCACCGCTCCTCTCCTCAAAGCATCCTTTATGGGCTTATTTACCTTCCCTCCCTCCCTACTCACTCCTGCTCTATGGCTGCGCAGGTTCCACGACCATACAGGGGCCGGGAGTCAGAAAAACAAAAAAAAGATACGCAAACGGCTGCCAAATCCACTTGAAAATGTCTCATTTAAGTCAGGTAATAGAGGGCAGCATCACTTAAAAATAAACTACTCGCTGTCGTCCTCTTTCTCGACGTTGACGCTGGTGAGATACAGCAATTACGGTAATGACCCCTCAGAAGCAACACGATCTGCAAAAGGAGCGGTTGACGCAACATGCAGTAAATTGTAGAACGGCACTAGAACGAGTGCAGGGAAACTACCGCAACCTGCTGAGCACTTTAGCATGTTTGCTGACACGCTAACGGTACAGGCTCAGGATTGAAAATCGAATTATGGCACCTGCCAAGAACAGGATACAAGGGGTTTTGCACCTGATATGGAAAGATGGTAAAGGTACTTGTTGGAAGCTCTGCTAGCTAGACGTAAAGGGGGTTAGGGTAGCACCTGGAAGGAACCAGGTGGCGTTCAAGAAAAACGCTACTTAAGAAAGTGGGGTCACTTTTGGGCCAATGTTGCACCTGATGTGAAAAAAGATGACGGAGGTACTTGTCGTCAACTCCGCTAGCTAAATATAAAGCTTTTTGTTCTAGACATTAGGGGTTCGATGAGTTCAAGGGCTAGCGTTAGGGTTGGGGTAGCACCTGGATGGAAACAAGTAGCTTTTGTATGTTTGCTAACATGCTAACATCACAGGTGAACACCCTCTCTGACTGGAACTGAATTATGAACGTGCCAAGAACTTGACACAAGACGGGACGAAAATAATGGGGGTTGTTTTTGGGGCAATGTTTGCAACTGATCTAAAAAAGTGAGGTACTTGTCGTCAACTTCGCTAGCTACAAGTAACGTTCGTCATAGTAGACGCTAGGAGTTCAACTGAGTTCGAGGGGTCAGAATTAGGGTTATGGTTTAGTTTGAAACCCTATGTTTATTTCAGGTAGGTCATTGTTTTTTGTTGCAGGCTACAGCAAAAAATCAAGGGTCAGTTTATCATCAATCAGTAAATTTAACAATATTTTGTTTTGAAACCAAAGATTTATGACATGACTGGTAGTAAATTATAATCAGTGGTTACATGTATTTGTTATGTTGCAGATCTGCCAGATTGGTTGTAGAAACTGTTTAAAGTAGGCTAATAACATGCTAATGAGCTAAGTGTTATTAGCCTAGATTCAAGGGCTGGTTTAGCCGAACCATAATAAATAAATGCTCTGTTGTTTGGTCCGGTACAAAATCTACTCTTTTGCTGATATAAAACCCAAAATATAAGGTTTGGTACAACTACACCAAGAGAGAAACCCACTTTTTTAGTTTGTCGAATCTATAAATTGATGCATCTCTCGTGGGTTTACAGTATGAAAGTGTGAACGTGTCAGCAAGACAACCTGCTGTTTCAACGACCTTGATAAAATAAAATAATTAAAAAAATGCTGCATGTTATAATCCTTTGATCCCGATTTGGTATTAGCATCTCATTTAGCTTCTTTAGCTCCTTGCTGTCGCTAAATGACAACATCAGCTCAAATTTAAACAAAAAAAAAAACTTGAGTCTCGCCAAACCCCGAGGTGCAGTCTTGACTTTCTTGTCCTTGACTTTAATAAGTGTTCAGGAAGAGATGAATCTCTGCTGCTGGGGGACTGCGCCAAAAGCATCGTGGGATTTTAAAATGGCTACTGTTTGTAGAAGATAATTTTATACGCAAAAGGAAACAAAACGCTCCGAAAGAAGGATCCTCAGACCGTTCAACTTCAACTCGGTGCCATCTACTGGATGGAGCGTTCGAGGCTTCGCCGCCCTTCAGTGTAAATAATAACAGCGGTGCTGCGGGGGTTAAAAGCAGAGGCCTAAATCTGCCGAACGTTGATGAAAGAGGCCGACACCCTTGACTCCGCGTCGAGGTGGGAAAATATCCCCGGATTGTAAAGAAGCTCGACGCTGCTGTTTGCTTTCTGTATGTTCACACGTACGCCGTCAAAACCGATCAATGGGTGAAACAAAAGGAGGAATGTCTCATTCCTCTCTGTCAATCTTGAGCCTTAGTCTTGACTTTGCTCAAACACTGTTGAAACCAATTCGTCCCAACTGTCGACGGACGTTTCTACTTCGACTCAAAGTAAAATTCTCTATCTCTAAGCGTTTTTTTTCCTCATCCCCTGACTCTGACATGTTCTCGTCTGCTGACTTCTCCCGATTCCTGACGTTTAGTCGCTCATGTCAAGCTCCAAACTGCTGGATCTTACATTTCTTTGTTCCTCCTCACTCCTCTAGACCTTCAGGAATCAAATTATCACGTATGATATAATAATATTTGTTTAAAACTTTATTTTAGACGTTGATTGTTTGAGTTCTACGGTAAGACGACAATCTTCTTCTCCAGCTTCTGTTCGGGGAAGATGAACTTCTTCATCACGTCGTCCAGTTCTTCCAAAGCGAGTTGGGCGTGGAGCACGGCGACTTCGTCCGGGTCGGAGCGTACGACCCACTTCAGGGCTCGGTACAGATCCAACAAAACGTCTCCGAGAACCTGGAGAAGTCACAAGAGAGAGATGTTGTTGTAGTTAATTTGGTAACTTGGGTAATTTGGACATTTAATGAATAAAAGACGACCTAGAATAGATTCCTGGGGGACTCCATAAATGTAAGAGGCACATAACAGAATATAGCCCAATCTGGACAAGATTAGTTTAACATAGAGAGGTGGCGTGAAGTAATTATACCGAGAGATTATTAGCGATTACCAGATGATATCTCGAGTACAAAGGTCCGGACAAATTACCCTACGGAGAACTAATCCCTTCCTGAATGGACCAGCAGTAAATATGTGCGCAAATATGCCATTATTTCCCGTTTACAAGAGGCAACGCAAGCGGTCGGACGAGTCTGAGGAAAACTTTGAGTGTTTTCGGCATTTGACGAACTTCGAAAAGGAGGTCGAATGGAAAGCGCTCATCAGAGGTACCGGCGTTCTGACGTTCCTTCCTACCTATCGAGACATCCTACCCGGGCCCAGGGTGCATGCGCACAACACAAATATGTCAATTCTTGTCCTACCAAACATACGCATACACCCAGAGACTTTCTTATAAAATGACTTTGATGTAGAAGCATATTCTGATGGAGTCCTACCTGCTCATATTAATGTAGAAAATAGTTTTGGACATGTGACATCCCGATACCTTAACAGGGCTTCTAAATGATAATTGTAGGAAAATTAAGTATGAACCATGAACTCTACTAGAAAGACTAATCAACATCAAGTGCAAGTTGTTACGTTTTGATACAATAAAACCTGAGGGTGGCTTTAAGTCACAGGACTGAAATGTCAAGGAAGTCAAGCTGCAGGTCCTCTTTTACCAACCAGAGCAAAAGTTCAGCATCTAATGACACTAAATGACATATTTGTAGACCTTTAATAGATGGATGGACTCCACGCCTCCTGCCTTAAGAGTCCTTAAGTCTCTATTTGCCTGTCGCTAACCTCCACCACACACCTGGCCCGCTATTCCCCTTTTTGGCCTTTTTGCTTCTCGCTTGCAGTCTGCCAGGCTGTGTCCTCTCTCATCTTTCTCTCATTCACTGTATCATTAGTCGCATAGCAGCTGGTGCTGCTCCCCCTTTTTTCTCCAGCTGTTTCCAGTAATAACAGGACCTGGACCCAGACCAGCGACCGGACAGACGGACTTGAACTGCAGTCGTGGCAGCGGCTCAAGAGCCACATTACTGTCGCACGTAGGTGTGTTTCCACAGGAGCCGCGCACAATGAGTTTATTTACACTTTTTTTTTTTTTTTTTTTAAAGCTACTGGTTAAATCTGAAACTGCAAAAAAAAAAAAAAAAAAAACAGAAATGAACCAAAATATGCCAAATTTTTCCCGGGTTTCGCAAATTTGGAAAGATATTCACCAATTCTGAAAACGGCTAAATCAATAACACAATTGAAAAGATACAAAAACACAAACAACAAGTCTGTCAACCTGAGCTAAAGTTGACGGTGAACTACAACCCTGTTTTCAACCACACGAGTTGTCCTCCGCCTTACAGGAGTAAATTGGATCCTTAGGGACTGTCTATAAAGTGCACTACCAAAAATGTTTAATATAATATTCAATAACTGTAATTTTATACACTGTAGTGTCACCAAATTCACTTCAAATGTCAGGGGTCTCCTTTTATACAAACAACATAACGTACAACATAACTACAATGTAACTTAGAACTTAAAGGGTTGTCTACAAAGTACAATACCAAAAATGTTTAATAAAATATTTAATAACCATTTTCCTCGCTCTTCACAAACACATCACCTTGTTGTTCAGGGAAATGATGAATCTGCTGATCTGGAACACCCTTCATCACCAGTTGTTATGAAAACAAGACGCTGGGTGAGTTAGCGACCGAGTTAAGTTAGTGTTGCTTGTACTACCCTACGGTTGTGGAGTGTACATGGTCCAGATTTGTCGTGTTCAGAAAAAGCAAGGAAACTAATGAATCTGGACGAGGTACACTCCACAACCGTAGGGTAGTACAAGCATACCCCACTAACTTACCCATCATTATGTTTTCATAACAACTGGTGATGAAAGGTGTTACCGATCAGCAGATTCATCATTTTCGCTTTACACAGACACATCGGCCTGTTGTTTAAATGATGAATCTGCTGATGTGGAACACCCTCCAGTCAAAGTTCTGAAGGAATATTACTATCTGCTAAACTCTTACTTCCTATTGTTGGATGGAGGTCGGGAGATTGAGGTTTTGTAAATCTGACAGAGAACAAACACTTTGGGAAAGTTTAACAACTGATGGATTTGGTTTAACCCCAAGGTTAAGGAAAGGGGGGACAAAATTACTAGCGACAGGTTCAAGTAATGACAACGTTTACTTGGCAACGGAGTGAGTGGGTTGTGGGTGTGAATACCTGGGTAGTTTTGCTGCTGAGGCCTCGTAGCAGCAGGACAACAACGTGGACGGCGGCTCTCCTCACCTCTGGCTCCTTCTCGGTCTTTATCAGAGCCGTCAGACAAGAGCTCAGCTGCAAACACAAACACATGAACGGTGAATTAATGTTTTAGCGTATTTTCTGTAGAAACGACACACGAGTTTCAGCTGGATTTGCTTCTTGTCACCTCTTGAGCCAGCGGCCCCAGGGCGTAGTCCAGTTTCTGACACAGCTCCCCGAGGTTGGACAAGCTGCTGGCCCGGACACTCTGGTCTGGATCCCTGGTGCCCTGAAGGAAGACGCCGATCAGGGGACGACCGAGGTGGGGGGCTAACTCTCCTGGGGGGGAAAAGAAGGAGGTTACATCTCAGAATGCAAACGACGAAATCGATAATATACCAGATTTTTATAAAACGGGAAAATACAATATTTTGCGGATGTAATAACCTTTTGCGATATATCAAAGGTTTGTAATCACAATATACGTTTCAATATATCAGAATATATTTTCAATATATTGTTCATCCC
Source organism: Polydactylus sextarius (assembly GCA_016801845.1). Taxonomy (NCBI): domain Eukaryota; kingdom Metazoa; phylum Chordata; class Actinopteri; family Polynemidae; genus Polydactylus; species Polydactylus sextarius. The sequence continues at coordinate 20,384,147 of CM028931.1, forward strand.
TTGTAATAACGATGCATATTCGGCCACTTTGAGCATATTTCTATAATATACAGTATTACAGTAACAGTTGAGTCCCTCTGACGCTGACACATCTTGTTGTTTTCCTCATTTAATCAGCAGATAAACATTTGGATCGATGCCTCATCAAATATGTAGCTTTCAGTTTTATGCATTTATGCCCCGACCTTTTCTAACTGCATCTCGACTCGGTTGTTTACGGCTCGGTCACATTCTGTTTAACAGGCTGTTTGTTGGGCGACGCGGTTACTCAGTCCGACGGACAAAGAACAGAGCGGCGGCTACGGCCGCTGCTGCCAAGAGACGAGGACGGACGCCAGCGAGACAAACAGCGGAGCGACCGCTCGTAGTAAGACCCGCTCGACCTCGGACGCGCTGGTTTAAAGAACCTTAAAGGGGAAAAAAAAAAAAAGTTGGTGCGAGTCTAGACAACATCCAGTCGAACGCGACCACTTCCTGTGTCGCGTGAATAACGTCTGGACGCTTCAACCTTCTGCTCGATTGTTGGTAAAAACGTTAATTTATGCGACGTTGACTCCACCAAGCGGGTCAATTAAAAACAAAACCTTCTCATTTAGAAAACGACAGCCTGGCAAACGCTTCAGGCGGAGACATAAACCCCCCGATTGTTCTGGGGAAGTGGTACGATGGCGATCTGGCAGATAAAACAAAACCCCCCCACCACCACCACAAGGTCTCTTCTGAACTAGTTCTGCTTAGAAAACAAAGTCTGGACTGTGAACTTTTGTAGACGCCGTTTTATATACGTCAACAAATATGTACGAGAATTAACAAGCGCGTATTGTCGTCGTCCCGCTGAATCCAGCTCAGTTCTTACTTTTACGGCGGTTGCCAACGGAAACGATACGTTTCTCTGAGAGTTTAGAGAGATTATTATTATTATTATTATTATTATTAAAAAAAAAAATATTTTTTTAAATATTTTAATTTCTAAAAATTTCTCAAAAAGAAAAACTATTATATATTTACATAAGAAGCATTTTTTTGAAATATAAATAAAAATAAATACGTAAAATTCTTATACCTAAAAATCTAGTTTTAGAAACATTTTTAAATATTTATATTTATATTAAATATATTTTGTTAACATATATACAATAATATAATAACATATTTAAATATTTTTATTTATATTCATATAACATTTAAAAAAGAATAAAATGTATCATAAAATACTATTATATGATGCTAATATCTTATAATACTAATTATTACTAAATAAACTAAATTATTTTCAAATTATAAACATTTAAATTTCAAATATATATATATTTTTTCTATTTTTAATAAATAAAATATTTACATTTTTAAATAATTTTTACAAACATCTATTTTATATACATTTAAATATTTATTATTATTATTTAAAACACTTTTTAAACCTTTTTCATTACAGGTTTTTAAATATTTTTTGAAATTAAAAACAAACATAAATATGTATAATATATGACAAATATCTACATTATATTTCATGTTCTAATAGAAATATTTAAATGTTTCTCACCCATCGCTCTACTCGCTCTCATCAACACTTCTCCCAGTTTGAGTCGTGTTTCCAGCGATCGCTGCTTGTTGGACGTCGACAGCGACGGACCCAGTTGAAAATCTCTCAGGAGTCTTTCTAGGATCCTGTCGGGGAAACGATCGACCAACGAAGACAAACCTGAAAATTAGAAAACACGTTGAAGTAACGACGGTGAAACACGGGGGCCAGATGTACGCTAACGTTAGCATCTAAGCAAAGAACAGCGGCTAAGTTAATGCTAGCATATGCACCTTAGTGAAAACAGTATCCAACTTTATGCTAACAATAGCATTTTAGCTAAAATCAGTATCCGATTTAATGCTAACATTAGCATCTTAACATAAAACAGGAGTCAGCTTAATGCTAACATGAGAATTTTAACAAAAACAGGATCCTTTTATGCTAACATTAGCATCTTAGCATAAAACAGAAGTCGAGTTTATGCTAAACTTAGCATTCTTATGAAAAATTAGCACCTAACTTCATGCTAACGTTAACATGAAACAATATATAACTTCATCCTAGTGAAACAAAATCCAACTTTATGCTAACATTCACAATTTGAGAAAATAAAATTAGCCTACCTAATTAGCATTAGCATCTTAGCAAAGAACACTGGCTAAGTTAATGCTAGCATAAGCATCTTAGCGAAAACATATTCCAATTTTGACATTTTATCTAAAATCAATATCAATTTAATGCTAACATTAGCATCTTAGCATAAACAGGAGTCAGCTTAATGCTAACATTAGAATTTTAACAAAAACAGGATCCTATTTTATGCTAACGTTAGCATACCATCATAAAATATGAGCCAGGTTTATGCTGAAATTAACAGTTTTATAAAAATAGCATCTAACTTTATCTTAGCATTAGCATCTTTTCATAAAACAAGACCAAACTTCATGCTAACATTAGCATTTTGCATTCACATTTTGACAAAAAAGAAAAATTAGCCTACTTAATGACAAACATTAGCATCTAAGCAAAATAAAGGAGATACGTTAATGCTAATGTTAGCATTTCTATAAAACATTAACCTAATGCAAATATTGGCATCATAGCATAAAACAGGAGACAATTTTAAGCTAACATTAGCATTTTATCATAAAACAGGGGCCAAATTTATGCTAACATGAGCATTTTAGCAAAAACAGGATCCTATTTTATGCTAACATTAGCATCTTAGCATAAAACAGGTGCTAAATTTATGCTAACGTTAGCATTTTATCATAAAACAGGATCCAACTTTATGCTAACATTAGCATTTTTAATGACAAAACATCCAGTTTAATGCTAACGTTCTCATTTCGACAATAAACGTTAGCCAACTCGACGCTAGCATTAGCATCTGAACAAAACCCATCGTCACCTTGAATCGCCGACAAGTAAACGAACGAGTCTTCGTGCTCCAGATTTTCTAGAAACGACTGAAAACAAACAAACAAACAAACAAAGCAGGTTAATCTCTAGTTTCTTTCATGTTCCTGGGATCCAAAGCGAAACAATAAGATAAAAAAGTATCAAAGGGAATAAAAGAAAGGTCTCAGGTTTTTAATCGGACACCGGATCAATAAGCGGCTGCGCTGAACTCGGTCGGAGGCGTCTGATGACACAGAATCTGAAACGTGACGTGATTTATTATTCTGACGTTAACAAGTCTCCAGAGGAAACGTCTGGTTCCCTCAGAGGAACCAGGAAGCAGCTCGTTATTTATTAAACCGAACGTAACTGACGATGAAAACAAGGTTAATAAAGTCAATTAAAATAAATAATAATAAAATAGAATAATTTCTAAAAAATAATGGACATGAAATGAAGTGGTTTAGAAGAAAATAATTAAAAATAAATATTATAATAAATAAAAATTATAATTTTATTTCTAAAAAAATTCATTTATTAAATTACAATAAATAATAAAAAATAAATAAAGTAAAATAATACAATAATTTGAGAAATAAATTAATATAAAATATAAAATAAATAAAGTAAAGGTCCTGTATGAAATAAAATAAAAATAAATAATTATTTATTTTATGTTATTTATTAAAATAAAATGAAATAATATAATAATTTGAGAAATAAATTAAAAAGCAAATGTTATGAATATAATAAAATAAATAAAAGTCCCGTATGATGAGGTAAAATAAAAATATATTTATTTTATATTATTTATTAAAATAAAATAAAAAAAGATAATAATAAATAATTAATTAATAATGATTTTTATAAATAATAATATTTATTCTTATTTATTTATTTTAAAGGGGTAAAAATAAAATGAAATTATTAAAATAATAAAATAAATTTTAAAATATTTCAATAAAGTCAAATAAAAATAATTAGAAATATTAAAGATAATTAAAATAAATTAAAAAAAAGAATAAAATAATGTGCTTGGATAATATGTAAAAAAATGAATTAATAAAATAATATTATAATAAGATTAAAATAAATTTAAATAATTAGAGTAAATACTGTTTTGTTCTAGTGACTTTTTTATTTGTTGTTGTTGTTTTTATTGTTGTTTGTGTTGATCTGAACCAGAAGAAGAAGAAAGTGTCAAACTCACGTCGAGGACTTTGTCCTGGTCTCTAACGGACTCGGGGTTTTTGTTTTCCACCATGTGGGTCAGAGCTCTGAGGGCGAACGCTCTGGTTGGTTCGTCCGGGTCGCACGCCTCCAGCAGCCAATCAGAGAGCGGCTTGTCCGGAGGACGAGGGACGCCGGAGACCGGGTCGCTCTTCCCCGGACGGTCGACGTCGACTTTCGCTTCGGTTTGAGTTTTTTGTTTTCGTTTCTGTTTCGTCCCAGGGTCGGTTCTGTCGCCCGTCGCCGCGGCGACGGCGGCGCCGAGGTCCTCGGGTCGACAGGAGCCTCGAGTGGCGACGACGACGCGAAGGTTCGACGCCAAGTCCCGGATGAAGAGTTCAGGGTGTTTGAGAGACAACGTTTCCAACGGCGACAGCAGCTTCGACATGTGAGAGAAGTCGTCTGAGGTCAACTGGAAAATAAATAATAATAAAAATAATAATAATTTAAACTGATTTAAATTGATTTTATTTCATGAAATAAAATAATTGTGTAAAATATTAGATTTATTTTATTAATTTTATGAACTATTTTATAAAATAATAAATAAATAAATAAAAATAATACTATTTTAGCATTAGAAGCTAAAATAATATAAATAATAAAGTTAAAATAAATAAAATAAAATAAGAAAAAAATAGAAATAAAGTCAATGTATTGTAAAATAAAATAAAGATAAATATAAAAATAAAATAAAATAAAAGAAATTAATAAATAATTATGAAGATAAAGTCCTTGTAAAATAAGGGAAATAAAAAATAAATTTAAAAAAATTGTAAAAAAAAAAAAAATAAGTAAAATAATATTTAAAAAAATAATTTAAAAATATTTTATTATCAAGTAAAATAAAAAATAAAATTTATTCAAAAATAAAATGAATTATGAGGTGAAATAAATAATAATAATAATAATAGTGATTATTAAATTACAAATAAAATAAATATTAAAAAATAAAATAAATTTAATAATAATATAATGTAAAAAAATAATAATATAATATATTAAGAATAGTAAGTGTTGAAAAATAAAATAAATAATAATAATAAAAAAAAAGATGTGATTCAAAATAACGTGGATGTATTATAACTTAAAATAAATGAAATATAATAATAAAATAAACTAAATAAGTAATAAAATATCATTTAATGATAAAAACAGGTACTAAGGTGGTTGAACTACCTCCGGTCCAGTCAGCAGCGTCGCTACCAGACTCAGAGCCGTCGTCAGAGTCTGAGTCTCTACTGGATTCTCTAGATCTGGGTCAGAGACCCGATCCAGACCAGAACAGGCTCTTTGAATCAGGGTCACGACGAAGTCCACCGCCTGAAAAAAAACCCCCACACAGAAATAAAGAAACGAGGCCGAGGCCTTATAAAGACACGAGGACCAGAAGCTTCTAGAAATAAAACATGATGTCATCGGCTTTTATCAGACGACGTGTTTGTTCACGTTGTTTCAGTTTAATGTCACGGCAACGACACACACACACACACACACACACACACACACACACACACACACACACACACACACACACACGAAACATGTAAAACAATCAAATGACACAGGAACAAAACAACAACAAGACGTTGACACCAGATGATTTAACGTCTCCGAGTCATAAAGTGTCTGTAAAGAAACTGTATTTATATATATTTATATAAATATATTTGTACATATTTATATATTTATAAACATTAAATATTCATAGTTTCTCTCGTCTCGTATTGATTCTGTCTCTGGAAACACAAGACGAGTGAAGATTAGAAGATTTTTTACATTTTGTTTTTTCAAGCTGCAGCATCATAATTTATATATGATGTGTGTGTGTGTGTGTATATATATATACATACACACACACACACACACATATATATATATACACATATATATATATATATACACACACACATATATATACATATATATATATTGTTCTTCACACATAAATATATATATGTGTGTGTGTATATATATATATATATATATATACACAATACATATATATATATATATATATATATATATATATATATATATATATATATATATATTCATGCTCTTTGTCTGTATATATATATATATACATATGTGTATATATATATATATATATATACACACATACATGTAGTGAATCATATGGATACAAAGAAATTTTTCCTGGTTCAGTTTATGTGTTTATATATATATATATATATATTTATATATATATATATATATATATATTTATATATTTATAAAGAGACACACTGGCTGTGTGTATCCTCTAGTGTATAGTGTCAGTTACAACATTAAATGTTGGGTGTTTTAATGAGCTGGTTCCTGCCGCTGTGACGTTGATTGAATGAGGTTATAAAAGTATCTTTAGATTAAACTGGGTCGTATATATTTACATACATAGCATCTACATCAACCGACCTGTGTAGTTTTTCTCAGCAGCGCGTCATGTTGCAGAGTCTCCACCATCACGGCTAAAACCTGAAGCAGAACCAGCTTCTTGTTTCTCTTGGAGACTCGACCCAGAACCTGCTGCTCCACCTCCAGGAGCGTCATGGCCGCCACGTCCAGACCTCCTCCTCCTTCTTCTTCTTCTTCTTTCTCTGTCGTCGTCCAGCTGGTCAGCTCCTACGACATATATGACACATGTATGAACAAAGCGAAACTAAACATCGTTTCGTTATGTTTTAGTTCATTTACCATAATGTCTAGAATACAGAGGCACTCAAAATTATTCAAAGTGCTCCTGTATTCTAACCAATATGGTAAATAGTGTAGCAATCATTTTTACCATAATGACTAGAATATGGGGGCACTCCAAATTTGACTATGCTATATTTTAGAGTGTTTAGAGTGCCCCCTGTATTCTAGACATTACGGTAAACAAACATGTTTTAATAAATACGAATTTACCGTAATGGCTAGGATATGGGGCACTCTAAATCTAATGCGTTTAAATCTGTTGACACTAAATTTGACATGCCCATGTATTCTAGCCATTACGGTAAATGAACATGAATGATTAGAACAAATAAGTTCTGATAAATGTGAATTTACCATAATGCTTGGAACACAGGGGTACTTTAAATTTGGGGTTGGCAGACTTGAATTTGCTCTTGTATTTTAATTGTTACATGCTAGGAATTCAAATCAAAATGTGTTGATGATTTACTAAAACATTTACCATAATGACTAAAATACAGGAGCACTCCAAATTTGTTCTTGTTTGTGACTTCGCCGTGTAAGAATTGGTCAAAAGACATCACTTAAATTTTTAGTGCCCCTGTATTCTAGCCATTACGGTAAATAAATACACGCTTACAAACAAGCAAGTTTTGATAAACTGAGCTACCAATTTCTAAAACATTTACCGTAATGACTAGAATACAGGGGCACTCCAAATTTAGTGTCCACTGACAGCCGCTGTATTTGCGGCGCCCCTGTATTCTAGTCATTACGGTGAATTTACTGAAATGATCCTGAGCGAGCTAAACAAAGTTAGCGACATCTGGTTTTAAATATAAAGCACTAACACTGATTATATACGAAGTAATGTAGAGAAATTATGACGAACCAATTAATTGTTTCAATGCATTTAACATAATGTTTAGAATATGGGAGCACTCAAACCTGCAACAGTTCCAGGAAGAAGTCTCCAGGCAGGTCAGAGTCCTTGAGTTCAGACAACAACTGCATCAGACACTCGAGTCTCCACTGTTCTCCTGACAGTTTCTCGTACAGAGCGTCGTCCTCATCGTTTCCACTCTCTCTGGACCTGAACACGGCTCCTCCATCGCTGCCCGGGGTGAAGTGGAAGTCCGAGGCCTCGTTTCTCCGTCCCTGCAGACCTGAGAGCTGCCTCAGAGCCAAAATGGCCGCCGCCGGCGTCTCGGCGTGGCTCAGGTACCACAGCAAAATGTCCTGACACGTAGCGCTACGTAGCAAACACAAACACATCTCGTTTTTAGGACCTGAACCTGAAGTTAGCTGAGGTGGCTAAATAAACTAGTTAAGTTAGCCAACTTAGCTAAAATAGCTAAGCACAATGAAATAACCAAATTAGCTTACATTAACTAATTTAGCTAAATCAACTAACTGAGCTGGTTAAGAAAGCTAAATTAGGTAAGTTAGCTAACTGAAGTCAGCTAAATTAAGATATATAAATTAGCAAAGTTAGCCAACTAAGCTAAAGTAGCTAAGCCGAGGTGGTGGAGTAAGTTATGGAAGCTAAATTAGCTAAGTTAGCTTACTGAAGTTAGCTAAATTAAGATATATAAATTAGCAAAGTTAGCCAACTAAGCTAAAGTAGCTAAGCCGAGGTGGTGGAGTAAGTTATGGAAGCTAAATTAGCTTACTGAAGTTAGCTAAATTAAGATATCTAAATTAGCTAAGTTAGCCAACTTAGCTAAAGTAGCTAAGCACAATGAAATACCTAAATTAACTTAAAATTAGCTAAGGTAGCTAAATCAACTAGCTGAGATGGTGGAGTAAATTAAGGAAGCTAAATTAGCAGACTGAAGTTAGCTAAATTAAGGTTAGCTAACTTCACTGAAGTAGCTAAGCTAAATACCTAAATAACTAATTTACGTACAATATCAAAATTAGCTAAATTAGTTAGGTTTTGAGTGACAAGTCTACTTTGGCTAAAATAGCTAAGAAAGCTAGCATATCTGTTGGCTAAATTGCTTTAATTAGCTAAGTTAGCTGGGGTGGTTAAGTTAGTTATTTACATCTAAAAAAGCTAAATTAGCTGCATTTTACTAAAGCTAGTACACGTTAAACATATCAACCACGCTCCATGTTGGGTGTCCTAGGAAACTAGCAGAGCAAGCTAGCGTTAGCGTTTTTGAGTGAATTTGAGCGCCAAACGTGAAAATCACAGCTAATAAAAGAGCGAATGTTACCGTAGATGGGACACGTTCTGTTTGGTGAAACAATAGAGGGTGAAAATAACTGGAAGAACTTCTTCTAGAGACTTGAGGAGAAGAGCTGACGGACTGTTTCCAACCACCCAGATCTAACAAGAGAGAAACGACATTGTTGTTATTATTATTATTATTATTATTATTATTATTAAGGATACTGAGATAATCTTTAATTAAGGATGGTTTAGGTAGGTCCTGGATCATGTAGACAAATTAGCTAACGTAGAAAAGTTTGATAACATACATACATTACCTAGTGCAGCCAATTAGCCCCTGTAGCCATGTTAGCTAATACAGCCAAATTAGCGAGCATAGCAAAGTTTGCTAACATAGTTACTCCATGCAGTCAAACTAATGTGGCAAAATAAGATCATGTAGCAAAGTTCGCTGAAGTAGCCAAATAAGCTAACGTAGCAAAATTTGCTAACATAGACAAGTTACTTAACATGGTCAAATTATCATATTTGGCAACATTTGCTAATGTTGCCAAATTAGGTAATTTTGCCAATTTAGCTAACGACGTTAGCATGATGTTTTAGTTACATTAGATACTATGGCAAAGTTAGCTAACATACAAATAACCAATGTAGCCAAATTAGCTAGTATGGTAAAGTTAGTTAATGTAGCCAAATTAGGCTAACTACATTAGCTAAATGTTTTAGTTACGTGAGATAATGCAGCAAAGTTAGCTAACATTCAAACAGCCAAATTAGCCAATGTAGCTTAATTAACCAAAATTAGCTAATGTATTAAAGTTTGCTAATGTAGCCACATTAGCTAACATCGCAAAAGTTGTCAACACAGTTAAATTAGCCAATGTAGCTAAATTAGCTCATGCAGCAGCGTTAGCTAGCTCACCTTGTATACGTCTTCAACACATCGCGTCAGCTCCCACTCGTCCACAACAACTTCTGAACGACTTTCTTCTGGAAAAAGACGCAAACTGAACACGATTTGAAGTCGACTTTTCGCAAATTTAACGTCACGTTACGTCGACAGAACAACTGTTTTACTAACTATCAGCGGCGGCACAGCGGCGCAGAGGCTCCAGCAGAGGAGCGAGCAGGTATTGACCCGCGAAGTCGGGCTTCTCCTGGACCATGGAGAGCGCCGCCCTGGTGGCCACGCGCTGGAACTGCTGCGCCGTTAGCTTGTCTTTGAAATGAAGGAGGTCGAGGATCTAAAACAAACAAACAAAACAACAGATGAATAAAATAAACGTCGTCTTAATCAGTCGTTTTTAACCTGGAGTCACCGACCTGAGGGCAGACGTGTTGATAGTAGCCGTCGGCTGACGTGGACTGTTGAGGGCAGGCAACCAGGATCCGGGCGACTCCGTCACATTTCCTCCAGTCTGACTCGCCCCCTGGTGGTCGGGTGTGGTGTTTAAATACTTCAAAATAAAAGTTTTACGCTCTCGAGGCTCCGACTCACCTGCTCCTCCTTCTAAAATGGCTCTGACTACGGCCTGGACGCCGTTCGGTTGCATCAGCCGCTCAGAAAGCAGCTGACCACAGAGTCGCCTCAACCAGGACGGAGCTGATCCCGGAGCTGCTCGGCCGCCGCCGCCGCCGCCGCCGCCCTTAATACAAACACGCAGCTGAGTCTTGCTAAAAGTTTCATAAAAACTAACAAAAGTCTCAGTATCGAGGTTAAACTTTGGTTAAATGACGTCATTATTTACTGATCTTTTAGCTAAATTGAGGCCAAGTTTCCTACTGATATTAAATAAATAAAGTAAATAAATAAACATTAAATTTCAGTTGTTTTGTTTCACAACTATATATCATTTTAACGTATAAAACAGTTAAAATCGAATTTTTCTTTTTTCAAATTATAATTATTACTTTTTTTTTTTTTTTTTACATTTTTCAGTTGGTTTCTTTTGTTTAAGAAGTGAAGAGAAATTTATTTTTTATATTTTTGGTCTTCTTAAAATATACATTTTTTCATTATTATTATATTTTATAAGTTGATGTCCAACTGTAGCTTTTGTATTTTCTTTTTTTTTTTGAATATTTTTTATAAGAAAAAAAAAAATTATACACATGGATTTTTTATTCTAATTTATTTATAATTATTTGCTTTATCTTTTTTTTAATTTCTTACTATTTAACTTTAAGGTTGAGGATTTACTGTTTATATTTTTACATTTTTTATTATGGATTTTTTTGCTGTTAATTTATGTTTGTAAATATTTGTTATATTTGATTTTTTTGCTGTATATTTATATTTTGTGTAGCTTTACCCCTTTTTTTCTATATTTTTAAATTATTTTTGTTAAGAAAAATAAAGATTTTTAATATTTTGGATATTTTTCTTTATTATTTCTTTGTTTTTGTTAATTAATGTAGATGGATAACGGTTAACTGTTTAACTGACTGATTTTTATCTATTTATTCTTCAAAGCATTAAAATTTATTTTATATATGTTTGAATTTTTTCATGAATCTGTTCCTATTTTTCCATTTTTATTTAATATATAATAACGTTTGGTTGAATTTTTTTTGTCAATTTATGTTTTACCACTTTGACCATTATTAAAACAACTTACTAATATATATCTATATAAATTTAATATAAATATATATATATATATATATATATATATATATATATACTCACCTGTCTGGGTCGTCCCTGGAGAATCAGCAGCTCTTTGACGACGATCGGTTGATAAACTTTCCCTAAAAGTTTCTTCAAAGCGTCTTTACAACTCTGACGTTCGTCGGCGCTGAGTTCCTGCGTCTGTCAGAAGAAAATAAAAGTCAAAAAACGTCAAAAAACAAACAAAAAACTAAATTTTCCACCGCTCACCTTGCTCTCCGGTTGGTCCTCGCTCTCCCGATTCGGCGGCTGGTAGCCGAGCTGACACAACGCCGCCATCACGTCTCCGAGATGCTGCGTGAAAATCAGCGTAGCCAACGACGACAGCTCCGCCAACTCCAACAGGACGGTCGTCGTGGCGAAAAGACGCCGCCGTCGCCTTGACGACGACGACGACGCCAGTTTCTCCACCACGGCGCCGAACGCCGACCTGCGACCCAGCGGGACGCCGACGCCGGGCGACAGATGAGGACAGAGACCCAGAGAGACGACGAACTGCAGCGCGGCTCTGAGCGTCTTCTGCTGGTTGACGGCGAGGACGTCCGGCGGCAGCGGCGGCGCCGACTCACACGTCGCGGGACGTTTCTTCGGAACGGCGGCGTGGAAAAGTTCGAGTTCGCGCGAAATGTGTCGCGACAAGACGACGAGCAGCAGCAGACATTCCTGGACGAAGCTCCACGCAGCGTCGTCGGCGGCGACGTCGAACCACGAGGACGACGACTTCACTTCCTCCCTCAGTTTCCTGACGACGTCGAAGTCGCCGTCGCTACGGAGACGATCCAAGACGACGGTTCTGTTGGACTGAAGCGCCGCCAGCAGCGCCTCCTGGTGGGAAGACTGAGCATCACGAACCGACGCATCTGAACGAAGAAAAAAAAAAAATCGTAACGATCACGAAAGTATTGATCAAGAACCGACAGGAACATAAAAAAAAATTAATTAATTTAAATTATCAAAAATGATAACAGCTTATTTTCTGTAAATACCAAACAAAAAATAAAATAAAGAGAATAAAATAAAATAACATACATACAAATTAAAATTAAAATAAAATAAAGTGTTTTAAAATGATAATAAATAAATAAATAAAATATAATTAAATTATAAAATTATCTCCTGTAAATACCAAATAAAAATGAAAAAAAATATATATAAAAATGACAAATTAAAAAGATTCATTTAATTGAATTTAATTAAATTAAAAATAAAAGATATGAATTAAATTAAATTAATTAAATTGAATTAGGAAACAATGTAAAATAAAATAAAGTTAAAATAAATTTTAAAAAGAAAAATATAATATAAATTGAAATTACATAAATTAAAAAAAATTAATCTCCTATAAAAATAAATAATAAGAAGAAATAAAGTAAAATTAAAAAAAACAGAATTAAATAAAAAATGATGACAGTTTGTTTCCTGGAACAAAAAAAAATGTAAATAAATTAAATCAAATTAGAACAACTTATTTCTTGTAAAAAAATAAAATTAATAAAATTAAAATTAAAATTAAAGATTAAATTAAAAAAATTAAAAAATGACAGTTTATCTCCTGTAGATTGGAAACAACGACAACATTTTTTAAATGACATTAAATTAAGTTACGGTTAAATTAACTAACAATTAAAAACAGCATTAGCTCTGCTAAATTATCTAACTATCAAATAAAAACGTTTATATATTAAACTAAACACACATGCTCCTGTTTCCGTTGAACGTGAGTCACTAAATAAACGTTTAAACGTGTTTATCTTGTTTATTTCTCTGTTGTTTACTGTCGTTTCCGTCAATAACATCGTGTTAAATCAACAGAAACCTACCGTCCAGAGGTGTCGTCAGAGTATTAATCAACGACAGTATTGATGACGTCATCTCTCCATCACTTTAACTACTAATTTATAAAGTTTCCGCGAGACTGAATCTGATTTATGTCTCTTTTTTTTTCATATAAAAGGAGTCAAACTGAAGTGAAGCCACCGACGTCTTAAAGTGGCGCTGAAATTATACGTCATCGACCTGCGGCGGTGGGATTGGCTGAGAGAAGTCTCGTGTCACGGAGCCCTGAAATCCCGCGAGACTTCGAATGAAAAGTCATGCTGGATTCAACAGAAACAGTTTTGTATCAACTAAATAATAATAAATTAATTAATTAAATAACTAAAAAAAATATTAATAATAAAAAAATAAAAAAAAAAAATAAATATATATATATATATATATATATATATATATATATATAGTAAATAATAATAATGTCCTGAAAATAAAAAAACAACAATGAAAAATAATTAAATTAAATAATAAATGCTAAATAATATAAACGTTATATAATAATAATAATACATTTTAAAATAAATAATAAAATAAAAAAATAAATAATAAAAGTTAAAATAAATTGAATTAAATTAAAATATGGCAGCGTATGCTCTTAAATAGTAAACACTAATTTAAAATAAATAATAATAAAATAAATAATAAAATTATAAATAATAAATACATTAAGTATTATTTAATTATAACTAATTATTATTATTATTAATAATTTAATTTAATTGTGACAATTTATGTTCTTAAATAGGAAATAACAATGAAAAATAAAGTAAGATAAAGATAAAATAAAATAAATAATTATAAATTCAATTCATTTAAGTTAAATTATTTTTTTTTAAATGACAGTTTATTTCCTGTAAATTAAATTGAATTAAATTAAATTAAATTGAATTAAATCTATGATTGTGCAAAACATCCTATAAATAGGAAAAAAATTAAATAATAATAAAAATATTAAATTAAATTAAATTAAATTAAATTAAATATAAGATCTTATTTCCTGTAAATACAAAACAATAAAAAAATAATTATTCTAACAGAGTTGGACCATTAATGTCTCTGATTCTTCGTGAGACGCCGTCTCCAGCAGCCACCACCTCTAAAGATGTGACCTCTGCCTCCAACCTACGACCATCTGCTGCTTCCTGCTCCTGCCAGAATATTTTACCACCTAACTGACCCCGGTGGCTCCACCAGCAACCGTTAACAAAAACCTGCTGGTCCTGGCAGAAAATCTGAATCCAGATCCTCCACCTACAGATTCAAACCACCACGTTGGATTCATTTATCAGTGTTTTCTCCAAAAAACAAAAAAACCCCAAAGTCATGTTGTTGTTAAAAGTATCTCCCAGCTCAGCGTCCCACTTTTTTTTTTTTTTCTTTAAATACAAGGTGTCCCACTAAACCTGACAATGTCGGATAAAGTCACGCCGCAGGACTTTTGCCAAAAAAGTGTCCTACTTTCACCAAATCCACCTCAGATATTCTGGATTATAATTATAGGACAGTAAATGTAGGTTATGAAGCTCCAGAGCTACTTCCTGTTTCTCATCTGACGCAGATATTATTAGAACAAAAATTAAATATTTATTTTTAATTAAAATAAACTCAACATTTCACTTATACATACATGAAATCAACCAAAAAATAATGTGTCGAAAGTGCGCCTCCTGCTGGTAAAGAAGTAAACTACTTCCTGGTTTGCTTGTTTTTAAAGTAGAAAAACATAAATATGAATTGTTTTTATCGATATATATGAATAATAATTACTTTAAAAAGTCTTACCTTCACGTTTTTCCGGCCGTGTTTAGTCCGTTATCGTTAATAGGAGAGTTAGCGCCGTTTTAGCTAGTAGCGTTTTAGCTAGCTGATGTTCTGCCGTGATGCCGAGCGGCACTTTCGCGTGTTTTGAGTGGCGTCGTATCGTTAATTGACGTTATTATTATAATAATTATTATTCTTTTTTGCTTTAAAACATAGAAGAAAGACTAGAAAATACAACACACCTTTATCTAACTCCGGTTTTTTTTATTCAATATTTATTTATTTATTTTAAAACAGTCAGAGAATTTAAAAAAAAAAAAAAACGAATCTACGGACGCCAACGTTTATTGAGTGCTGCCGCCATCTGCTGGACAAACGTAGACGGTTTAACATGTGGAAACTGACACTGAAAAAAAATTTAAAATGAATAAAACTTTTAAAAAATTATAAAATATATTTTAACCCATTGGAGCTTCTGTTTAAGGCTGAAAAATAGGATCAAATTTGATTAATAATAATAATAAAAATAATAATATTCATATTTATAAATTTAAATCTGTCCGTGTCTGTTGCAATGTAGAGAGGGAAAAAAAACTAAAATTATTTTTTGTTTAAATCACCGTCTTATTGCCGTCGCCCACTTATATTCTACAAAATACATCACTTATGCTAACTAGCTTAGCATAGCCAACAATAACACCCCTGTAATCAACTTCAGTCAGCAAAATAAAACAAATTACATTTCAATCAGGGCTAATAAATGATTTTTAGAAACATTAGAACAATTAAAAAATTAAATTTAATAGCAACAATCTTCCTAACTTGATCGCTCTCGTTTCTTTAGCTTCTCTAAAGTCCATTCTGGCTCTTGAACCAGTCCAGGACTTCCTGTTTGTTCTGCTTCAACCAGATGATGTTGGCTTTGGTTTTCTCCAAGGCCTGATCCACAGCCAGCGCCGCGGTACCGAACCCGGTTGCGTTGTTCTTTGTGACGAAGTCCTCCAACTAGAAACAGAAACGGGGACAAATCAGTTCAGAGCAGTTGGACATTTCTACAAATCTTGATCTTGAATATCGAGCGGCTACGAACCTCTTGGAGCTCGACGGGCGTTGAGAACCTCGCCGTGACGCCGCTGATCAATGAGGCGAAGGAGAACGAGCCTACGCCGTATCTGCAAACATCAATTAAACAAAGATCTGAGCTTGATCACTTTCACTTTCATATCATACTCGCATATTCCAGTACGATACTCACTGCGTGAACATGTATTCCCAATTCTCCTTGACAAAATCCCACGCCAAACTCTGTCCAACTCTGTTGCTGGCGACAGACGTGATGACAGACGTGGCGTCTTGTTTACGGATCATCGCCGAGTCTAATGTGTAAGACAGATACCTGATGGAACAAAAAAAGAAACAGAAAGTACAGTTGCTTTTGTTTTTTTGTTTTTTCCTTCCACATATAAATAAACAGATAAAACAGACGATAAACTCACTTTTCCAGAAGCTTTGTGTTGTTGGTACATGCCAGTGCTGACATGAGTTTACTGGCTTCGCTCGCGACGTTGGCGTTCTTGAACTGAAACCAACCAAACTCCCACTCCTCCACATCACCGGCTGCTATGGCACTGCAGTAGACGACTGAACGCAGGTTGGCATTGATTCTGAAGAGACGGAGTCACTCAAATTACTAACAATAATATGAATGTATAAATCTGTTTGTAACTAACTAAATAACTAAAAAGACCAACTTGTTTTCCTCAGGTTTGTTCATCCACTGTTTAAACCACGTCGTCGTCAAATTTTGGCATTCGGTTACTCCGGTCTTGCAGGCCATGTTGATGGCATTGACCTGGTTGTACCTGCAGGGGGAGACAAACATGTCAGAATGTGAATAAATCAGTCCCTTTTCGAGATTATTGAGTCTTAATTTGCCTGATTTTTTTGGCAGCTTTTCTAGAAAATTGTGACGAAACTTGTAGTGTTTTCAGGCGCTTTAATACAATAAAGTTGGAGGAGCAAGTCAAAGTTGTGGTTTTTTTTCTTTAAAAGATGAAAAAATTGCAACTTTGACTTGCTCCTGCAACAAAAAACAGGGGGAAATGTGTTTGTTTTGCTTTGGTTGTTAATTTTTAGCTTCAAGGACCAACAGGATTTAATATTGTTGCCATTTTTGCAAAGGGAGACAAATGTGTTAAGATATGATGAAAACAAATAAACAAAACTGATGTTGGTCAAGTTAAAATTATATATGTAAATATGAATAGTGTTGGGCCATAGCTAATCACTGATCAAGGATCACAGAATTTAACATTGGTGCCATTTTTGCAGGGAAAGACAACAAATAA
The DNA here is from genome assembly GCA_016801845.1 of Polydactylus sextarius. Classification (NCBI taxonomy): domain Eukaryota; kingdom Metazoa; phylum Chordata; class Actinopteri; family Polynemidae; genus Polydactylus; species Polydactylus sextarius. The sequence goes on from CM028931.1 coordinate 20,401,774, forward strand.
ACAAAGCGGGAATTGGTTGAGTTAAAATCGTAGATGTAAATATAAACTGGTTGTTTTGCTTTAATTGTTACTTTCCAGTTTGCGGTTATAGCCAATCACTAATCAAAGGCCAAAGAATTAAACGCTGATACCATTTTGCAGGAGAAGAAAAACATGTTAACACATGACGAAAAGAAATAAACAAAGCTAGTTTTGGGCAAGAAAACAGCTTGTGGCTATAGCTAATCACCAATCAAAGACCACATAACGTAACACTAGTACTGCTTTGCAGAGGGAGACAAATATATTAAAACATGATGAAAACAAATAAAAAAACTAGCACTGGTTAACAAAATTGTATATGTAGGTAGAAACAGCTTGTGGCTATAGCTAATCATCAATCAAGGACCACAGGATTTAGCATTGTTGCCATTGTTTTAAAGCAAAAAATCAACTCAGAATGTTTAGTTGTATTGAAAAAAATGCATTTTTTTCTTCAACTATTTTGTAAATATCTATACTCACTGGTCCGTGAGTCTTTCGGGAACGAGGGTCCAATTTGACGTTATGTTCTTGAAGTGTAGGAAAAGAGGAGTCACCAGTTTTTTCATGTAGTCCTGGAAGTTTTACACAGAGGATGAGTAAATTTACTGTTGTATAAATAAATGTACTGGAATAAATGTACTAGAATAACTGAGCTTTTTTTTTTGCTACCTGCATAGGTCCATAGACATCAGTACGGTCCAACATGAGGTAGTAGTAGTGCAGATTATTCACAGCAGACTGCCAGGGCATGTATTCTGTCTCCAGCATTAGATAGGAAGTTGTTCTCAAAGCGAGGGTTGTAGAAGCCAACTGAGCTCTGCAGAAATATCATTTTTGTATGACTGTTTGTACTTGACGTTAGAGTATTTCTATGTTTCATCATGTTGTTCTAATGAAACAAAGTGACCTACCTTGCCAGATTGAAAGCATCATCAACGAGCTGTGCTCTGTTTATCACCGGTATAACCTACACAAGAGATTATACATGTCAAGGTATGAAATGCTTATATATCTATCAGATAGTCCAATCTAAGCCATATACCTCATGCTTTGAATTAAGCTGAATGATGAGTCTTTCCCAGTTTCCGAGGTCATAGTTGACCCTGTAATATCCAGTCACGTTGATATTGGCCAGAACCCACAAATCACCAGTCTTCATCTCCACATTTAAAGCTGAAAGAGTCAAAATATGAAGTAAATTAGACGCTTGAAGCTGAAATTAGTTATATACATGTGTTATCAGCAGTATTAATGACCTGTTTCACACCTTTCTTTTCCATCAGCCACCAGATATTTTTCTGGACTTCTCCAGATGTCATCCACCGAATAGGAATCAACCACTCGTATCTGGAGGAGGCAAAGTTTAAATGGATGGTAAGAAGTGTTTTAAAGTGATAGTCCAGGGTCTATTTCACCACAAGTCAATACAAGTCAAAAAAAAAACCTCTAGAGATATTTTATGTTAGTCGAAGGAATAAAATTAAAATGAAGTACTGATAATAGTTAGATAGTTTATTAAAAAAAGACTCATCCAATGTCGTTTTCATAACAACTGGTGTTGAAGGATGTTCCACATCAGCAGATTCATCATTTTCCTGAACAACAGGCCGATGTGTCCGTGAAGAACAAGGAGAAGGATGAATCTGCTGATGTGGACCACCCTTCCTCACCAGTTGTTATGAAAACAAGATGTTGGGTAAGTTCGTGATGCATGTACTACCCTACGTTTGTGGAGTGTACATGGTGAGCAATGAAAATAATGAATCTGCTGATCTGGACCACCCTTCCTCACCAGTTGTTATAAAAACAAGTTGTTGGGTAAGTTTGTGATGTATGTACTACCCTACGTTTGTGGAGTGTACATGGTGAGCAATGAAAATGATGAATCTGCTGATGTGGAACGCTACTCTCTTGAGGGTGTGTTCAAATGACACCGGACCATCACTTACTAACTAACTAACTAAATATACTTACTAAAGATACTTTATAATGAAGTGTTACGGTGTTGCATACTTGTAAGGCGATTCGACGATGGCGTTCAACTCTGGATTGAGCAGGAAGTACTCCTGGGATACCTCTCCCCTGCTGGTATCTATGGTAACAACAGGGAAGCCCATCTGAAGCACCCAACGGTTCATGATCTCGGGAACGGAACGAGGAAGCGAAAGATTATTGGCTTCGACCACCTGTTGATAAACGATTACAGAAAGCAGCAGGATTAGGACTTTAAATGTCCAGTTTGTTGCATTATGGGAAGAAAATTACAATGATCCAGTACCATTTGTAGCTGGCGCCACAAGTCATTCCCCACTGTGTTTTCATAGGCGAAGTGATTGAGGTATCTCTGGAGACAAAATGGACACAAACATCATCGGTTACACAAGTAAGAACTAAAGTAAACGTTAGAAAACTTAAGAAAAAACGTACACTGAGCCCCTGGACGAAGATCGACTCGGAGAGAAAGTCTGACAGCATCCTCAGCACGGCAGCTCCCTGAGGAAACACTCAAATATTAACAAAAATCTAGAGTATAACGTATGTATAATGATTTAGAAGATCTGGTTGTACCTTGCTGTAGGAAATGGCGTCAAACTGCTCAGTGATCTGATCTGGGAGGACGATGCTGTCTTCACTAGAAGACAGAGGATGCGAAGACGTCAAAGCGTCGACTGCGAACACTCGGTGGACGTCGTCGAGTACGATCAAGTCTTTCTGGAGCAAACGTGGTCACGTGTGTTTTAATACGACTTGATATAGATGTGTGAGGTGTGAGGAATATCACTACGTTGTGTCGTGTTCTCACCACGTTCCACTTGGGTTCAGCGTGATCTGCTCCCAGATAAGAGACGTAGGTGGCGAATCCTTCGTTCAACCACACCTCGTTCCACCAACGTAAAGTCACCAAGTTACCGAACCACTGCAGCAAAAAACGAGTAAATCGATCAATACTGACATTTAACAATATCGTAGTTCAACATTTTGGTTTTTGATTTTAAAACTGTCACTTACAAATCCTGGATCAAGTTTTAAAAAATTACTAAAATAATTAAGTCCACTAAAATAGAATATATATATATATATATATATATATATATATATATATATATATATATATTTACAATTTGTTTAATATGTTTACGACTTTTACAATTTTTTTACCGATTTTTAAATGTTTACAATTTTTATATATTATTAAATTACATTAAAAAATTAAAAATTGCATTTTATTTTTAATAATAATAATAATAAAATATTTTTTAGAATTTTTTTACATTGTGTATGATTTTTACAATTGTTACATCTTTTTTTTTTTTTTTTTTGATGTAATTTTTTTTCTTTTACAGTTGTTACATTTATTTATTTTATTTTTTGCAGCAGTCTCTGTATGGATGGTGAAGCATGATGGTGGCAGTGTCTTTTTTTTTTTTTTTTTTAAAATAAAATAGAAAAAATTAATCAATCAGTTGGTAAAACAAACATCAGGTCACCATGTGAGCCAGTTCGTGAGCGATGATCGTCGCCGTCGTCTCTTTGTTTTTGATGGAAGACGTCAACGGATCGAAGAGAAGATTTGTTTCTCTGTACGTCACCAGACCCCAGTTCTCCATCGCACCGAAGTAGAAGTCTGGTAGAGCGATTTGATCTGTACGACATTAAAAAAACAAAACCAACGTGATGTTCCCAACGTTTAAGAAAACAATCGTATGAACTGGACGTTCTAGTGTTTGATTGGCAGTGAAATGGTCACCTGACTTGTTCAGAGGGTAAGAGATGTTGTAATAAGACTCGAAGAAGTCCAGAACTGGTCCGGTCACACGGAGGGCGTAGTCTCCTTGTCCCTGTTCGATGGCGTCCTTACGAGCCCAGATCCGGATCTGAAACCATGACAACGACCAACGATAAGTTCTGAACTCTACGTCTTGATCTAAAGTTCTAAAGTTCTAAAGTCTTAAAGTCCTAAAGCACTAAAGTTCTAAATTTCTAACATTCTAATGTCCTGAAGTCCTAAAGTTCTAAAGTCCTAAAGCTCTGAAGTCCTAAAGTTCTTAAGTTCTAAAGCTCTAAAGTTCTAATGTTCAAATGTCCTGATGTCCTAAAGTTTTAAAGTCCTAAAGTTCTTAAGTTCAAAAGCTCTAAAGCTCTAAAAGGTTCTAAATTTCTAAAGTTCTTAAGTTCTAAAGCTCTAAAGTTCTAATGTTCAAATGTCCTGATGTCCTAAAGTTTTAAAGTCCTAAAGTTCTTAAGTTCGAAAGCTCTAAAGCTCTAAAAGGTTCTAAATTTCTAAAGTTCTTGGGTTTTAAAGCTCTAAGTTCTAAATTTCCAAAGTTCTAAAGTTCTAACTTTCCAAAAGTTCTAAAGTTCCAAAATTTCTAAAGTTCTCAAGTTCTTAAGTCCTAAAGTTCTAATGTCATGATGTCCTATAGTTCCCAAAGTTCTAAAATTCTTAAGTTCTAAAGCTCTAAAACCCTAAGTTCTAAATTTCTAAAATTCTAATGTTCCAAAAGTCCTAAAGTTCCCAAAGTTCTTCAGTTCTAAAGTTCTAAAGCTCTAAAGTCCTAAAGTTGTTAAGTTCTAAAGCTCTAAGTTGTAAATTTCTAAAGTTCTAAAGTTCTAATGTTCAAAAAGTCCTAAAGTTCTCAAGTTCTTAAGTTCTTAAGTTCTTCTAAATGTGACCAGAGTGTCTCCTTGAGTAGACTGGATGTGTGCGTAGTCGGAGACGATGATGGCGAGAAGATACGTCGACATTTTCTTCGTGGGTTCAAACTTTGTTTGCGTCACAGCGACTCCGTCGATGGTCGTGTTGATTATTTCTGAAAGGAAATCGATCGATTTGACGTCAGTTAAAGCGACGTGTGAACGTTTCTGATCGGTGGAGCTCCACCCACCTCGGTCGATGCCGTTGGACAGAGCCACCGTCCCTGGAGGGTGAATCAGGGTGATGTGGAAGACGGATTTCATCGCCGGTTCGTCGAAACAAGGGAAGGTTTTTCTGGCGTGAGTCGGATGCATCTGAGACGTAGCGACGATCCTGCGAACGTCAGAGATCGCGACGTTAATTCGGAACCAACACGTCAAAGAAAAATAAAGAGGAACCGGGTGGAGAACTTACTTCTTGACTCCGTCTTCGACGTATTCGCTCCTGTAAAATCCTGCCAAGTCGTCGGCCAGTTCTCCGGTGAACTCGGTGTAAAGTTGATATTTCTGTCCTGGAATTAATTTACCATCGAGTTGAATCACAAGATACTGAGTCTTCAGCTGAAGCCATGAAGATTTAATGGCAGGAGCAGCGCCACCACCTGGACAGGAAGTAGGAAAAAAAGGGTTAAACTATGAAAATGTTCTGTTTCTTATTGTTTTACAATAATTAAAAAATTTAAGGGGATTTTTAGAATTTCTTTATTTGTTTTACAAATCAACCAAATGTTTAACTACGAATGAAAAAAAATTCTTTAAAAATACTGTCAACTAATTGTCAAGTAGTAAAAATAACAAGTAACAATAAATACTCGTACAAATTTTTACATTTTTTTTTTTTTTTTCAATTTTTACAATTTAACATGTATATAATTAAATTTTCTTTTCATGATTTTTAAATTAAAATTTTTACAGTGACGTTTTTATTTTATTTTATTTACAATTTCTACATTATTTAATTGTTTATTTCATTTTTTTACCTTTTTTTTAAATGTATATAATTACATTCTCCTTTTTGAGTTTTTTTTAACTTTTTAACATTTTTTGTAAAGTTTTTATTATTATTTCTTGTTTCACGATTTTTACAATTGTTAAAAGTTTTACGATTTTTTTTTTTTTTTTACGATTATTTATTTATTTATTGCAGTTTTTTTCTTTTTCATGATGTTTACAAAATAATTATTCTTAAAAACAGAAAAATGAGGAGAAAATTGTGGAGTGTGTGTGTGTGTGTGTGTGTGTGTGTGTGGACCTGAAGCGACGACATCAGCGACGTGTGTGTTCTTCAGTTGGGTGTAGCTGAGCTTGTTGGAGTGAATCAGGATCAGATCAGTTTCGTTCACACACTCAAACTCAACAACAGAGTTTCCTGTTGGATGGACGAGGGAGCGTTAACATCGGCGGCCACCAGGGGGCAGTAACTTACCGATCATCGCCTGTTTAGATGAACTAACCTGTGAATATGTAGAGTCCAGTGTTTGCGTCGGGGTGGAACCGAGGCCACAGGGTCACGTTGTAATGATCGGGAACCAGATGAGAGGAGAGACGGAACCTTAGGGGACGGAACATTATTGATCATTGATCATCATAAAGAAATAAACTGATCTGATCTTTTACCAGTGATTTATGATTTTCTCTGTCTTGTTATTCCTGTTATACCATTTTATGTTATATATATATATATATATATATATATATATATATATATATATATATATATATATATATATATATATATATATTTAATGTAAAATATATATATGTGTATGCAGATATATGATATATATAACATATATATCATAACATAATATTTCTGCATTTGTATAAGTGTTATATAAGTAAGTCTTATATATTGTACAAGAACATGTACATGTTATATTTTGGGTAGATATTTTTATATATACATGTACATACATATATATTTATAGCTATATATATATATATATATATATATACATATATATAAAATATGTTTTGTATACATGTGTATGTACATCATAATATATACACTATATACACACTATATATATATATATACACTGGGTGTATATATATATATATATATATATATATATATATATATATATATATACATATATAAATATATGTTTTATCTAATTTTTTGTAAATATATAACAGTTTCTTTCACCAGTATTCTAGAGTTTCAGCCTTGATTCTCGTTTCACCAGAGTTTCAGTCTGTGTTTCATTAACAGAAGCTGATAACAAACCAGATAAAAGACGTTTATTGATCCTCTGTCACCTTGTGTTTCCAACACCGTTACGTTCACAGACACTTCTTTTTTAACGTAAATAAAACCAGCGTCCTACCTGTCCCAAGGAGCCGTGACGTCACCGCCTCCGTCTTGATCCGTCAGGGCGATAGTCCACAACGTGACAATGGTCGCTATGGAAACCAAGGCTAAAACCACAGTCAGAATACACCACTTATTGACTCCACAGCATTTCCCCATGATCCTGAAAACCTGAACACAGCGACCTCAACCAATTCAAACCAAACAGCTCCGATGTGAAACCAACAATGGAAAGAAAAAAAAAATTCTTCACCCCCCTGTTCTTCGTCTAGTCGCACGTAAATTAAAGTCTAAAGTAAACTGGCTCACTAAGTCGCCAAGAGTCACTAAAAGGTAATAGTTACCACCCACTTTCTCACACACACACACACACACACACACACACACGTAGATAATAACGTGTGATAAATTACCAGCTAGCATGTTTTAATGGATGTTTATATACGGGTTATAAACGCTAGCATAGGCGCTACGTAAAAGTTTTATTGCTTGTGTCTCACGGTGTTTGCAGCCGAAGCTTCACATCATCATATTTAATTTATAAAGCTGCACACATTGACGTTATGTCGTTATAAAAGTACATTTCCTTAATTAGCGATAGCATTAATATTAGCCATGAAGCTAATTTTGTAGCTAAAGCTAGTTTATACAATATAAAAGGTTTTTTTGTGATATAAATATATACACATATAAAAAACAAGACGAGGATAAACAACATAAGACTATTTTCCACTTTTAATGTGATTGTGTACAACAATCTCCATATCAACAGTGAAGCATGATGGTGGCAGTGTCTTTTCTATTTTGCTGTTTTGCTTCAGTTGTAACCGAAACTTTGGTCAGTATCACAAAACATTTGGCACAAAACATTTAAGTTTTTTGATAATAGTTGAAAAATATATCCCACTTTTAATGTGATTGCGTACAACAGTCTCCGTATCAACAGTGAAGCGTGATGGTGGCAGTGTCTTTGGTAGCCGTTTTTCTTCAATTGTAACTGCAACTTTAGTCAGTATCACTCGATTTTTTTGGCACAAAACATTCAAGTTTTTTTTTTTTTTGATAAAAACTGAAAAACTTATCTTTCAATTTTTTACCACTTTTAATGTGATTGCGTACAACAGTCTCCGTATCAACGGTGAAGCATGATGGTGGCAGTGTCTTTTGTAGCCGTTTTTTTTTTCAGTTGTAACTGGAACTTTTTTTTGATAATGATTGAAAAATATATATTCCAGTTTTATCATATATTATGCTGTGACATAAGTAGATTCTATATAGACATATGAGTATAAAACAGCAATAAAAAATATCCGTGCTTAAATATCAAAATATCATTTGTAATTAGTTCCACTTTGAGGGATATGATATACACATACAAATATGTTTATATATTGCAATTCAATAAAAGAGGCTCATAAAACAAAAAATAATAATAATTTGAAATTACATAAAGTACATGGAGGGAAACGAACATCAGTTAGTTACATATTATCACGGAACCAATTCAAAACACTCTCTTTGTTTTCTGAAATCCATTTCATGTTGGCGATGGTTCTTTCAATAGACTGATCCACAGCCAGCGTACCGGAGCCAAAACCGACATCGGCGTTATCCTCCTTGAACTGCTTCAACTGCCACAACAGACGAAACAAAAATTTTATATATATATATATATATATATATATATATATATATATATGTAAACATATACAACAAAAATGAAGTTTCTAACCTGTTGAAGCTCAAATTCAGTGGAGAAACGTTTGGTGACTCCATTGATGAGGTTGGAGAAGGAGAAGGATCCGCCTCCGTACCTGTGAGAAAAAAGAACAACATCCGTTTAATCAGGTCCGTTTATATATTTATATAATCCTCTTTCTGAGAACTTTAAATACCTTTCCAACGCAACGTTTACAGCATTGAAGCTTTGGTTTATGACGACTTGAGTCCAAAGTTCACGTGAGAATCACTTGAGGTTTTAATTACGCTTTTACTGATAAAAAAAACACCTGACTGTAAAACTGCCCATCACATGATTATATCACGTTGGGTCTAACATATAACCGAGTGTCACGTTGCTGACACATTGTTGTTGTTGTACTTACTGGTTGAAAATGTACGACCACCTGGCCCTGACGAAGTCCCACGCCAGAGACTGACCGACCACATTATTGGCGATGTAGACGATGGTGGAGGTGGCGTCCTGCTTTCTGATCACATTTGAATCCAAAGTGTACTCGAGGTACCTGGGAGTTAAAAGCAAAGCAGGACAACAGAAAGGAGTGATTACAGAGATCTGTAACTATCAGTTATAAGTTGTCGTAGACTGTATTTATAATTGTTAAAAGACCTGTTGAGCAGCCAGGGTTGCTTTGTGCAAGCAAGGGCAGCGCGGAGTTTGTCCGCTTCAATAGCGATGGAGGCGTTCAGAAATTTTTTCAAAGCAAACTCCCATTCTGCGGCGCCACCAAGCGCTATGGCGTTACAATACACGGTGGAACGCAGGTTGGGGTGGATCCTACAAAAATAAAGGAAAAAGATAAAAGTTCAGTACACTGTAGATGACTCAGATTAGATTAAACCACTGAGGAAAATAAGTCACTTACGGGTTCTTTTCTGTATCCATCCATTGTTTGAACCATGACTTCACCAGGTCTTGGCATTGAGTGAGGCCGGTCCTACAAGCCAGGCTTATAGCATTGACCTGGTTGTACCTGAAGGAAGAACCAAGGACAATTAACAGAAATTAAAGGAATAATCATAAAGGAATAATCTCAATGCTTCCGAAGGAGCTAGAACAAGAAAGGGCAACCTATTCCAAAAAGAGCCATGTGGCAGCCAGTTTTTATTCCAGCCAATCAAACTTGACTCATTTAATGAACTGAGCTCATAGTGTGTCTCAATTTGGATACTTCCATTTAATATACTACGTACTTCTATGTTTTTACTTCCGTAGTGCACGAATTTTGACAGGGTAGTGTCTCAAATCGTTGTGCACTTACTGAAAACGACAATTGCAACTTCTTTTTCTTCTTCTTCTCCTTTTTAATGGTGATTTGCCGCTGGACAGAACATTAATCATTGATTTGGACTCAGTCTAGTAAGTGTAAATATGGAAGTATGCAAATTGAGACACACGGTAAGTCTTCAGTTGATTGGCCCTTTGTGGAATAGGTTGCCCACCCCTGGAGCTAGAGGAATTATAATTGGATAGTCCCAAAAAAGCAAGTACACCGAGGTGTGGGTGTCTCCCAGCAAAAACGCTTAATCACTTTTGAGTATTCGACTGTAAAAGGCGCCACAGATAAGAGTAATTAACTGGATTCTGTAAAAACAAGAACGATGGGACTATTAAGTATAATTGCTTCATTTGCGCTTTTTAAGGGAAAAAAGGCGAACAAGAAGTCGGTGGTAATGCTAGTTCTTATTTCCGAGGTCATCTTTTTAAAATGAGCAACGGTTTAGACAAGTTGCTCTCAGTGTGGTTAAGGTTTTATTCAGGTTTTCACTAAGTTTTACAGAAAAAAAATTCATTTTCTACTCACTGGTCCATGTGTCCTTTAGGTACATCTTTCCAGCCGTTCGTAGTAGTGTTAAAGTAGTTAAACAGATTGGTGACTTGTTTCCTCAGATAATTCTACAAAACAAGTAGGATAAAGGCGATTTCATTTGTGTTCCGCCTCTTCTAGCAGTCTTTTAATGATGTTATGTTTATGGCTGAAAGAAAGCAAACCTGCATGGGGCCGTAAACCTCGCTGCGGTCAAACATGAGGTAGAAGAAGTCCAGGTTGTCCAGGGCCGACTCCCAGGGCATGTAATCTCTCTCGTTGTCCAAGTACAAGGTGGTGTTGAGGGCCAGGATGGTCGGGATGATCTTTGCTCTTAGATGTTACAAGAACATGAAAAAATTAATAAAAAAAAAATTTGACACCTCTATTGTTTAAATGTGATGATAGGGCTGCTTGATTATGGGAGAAAATAATCATCGATAATCTCATTATTTCGTTACTCATCGACTTGAACTTGAAACAAATGGAATTTATTGCCCTTAAGAAATCAAACACTATTTAGCATCGCTAACACTTAACATTGCTAATGTATAGCATTGGTACTGTTTATGATTGCTAACATTTAACATCACTACCGTTTAGCATCACTAACACTTAAGATCAATAATGTTTAGCATCACTAATGCTTAGCATCGCTAGCATGTACATGAACGTTTAGCATAACGCTTGTATAAAGTATGTACAACACTAGAAACGTGATTTCAACCTTCAAGTTTCGATTAATCGCTCTATGTGATGGTGCATCAGTGGGACCAACCTGGCCAGATTGAAGGCATCATCCACCAGCTGAGCTCTGTTGATCACTGGAATAGCCTTGAGAAAGAAGAGAAATGTCCCATTTACTACAACAACAAGACATAAAAACACAAGGTCCATGCATCAGACAACTGTATCTTACGCTGTGATTAGTTCTCAAAGTGTTCAGCAGTCTTTTCCAGTTGCCTTCATCGTAGTTGACTCTGTAGTAACCAACAACATTGAGGTTGGCCAACACCCACTCATCCCCTGATGCCTTCAACTCAGATTTTGTTTCTATAAACAACAAGGAGATCGCATTTAGTCAATGCATCAATGATCCAACAGTCTTTGTGAGGCCAAACACTCCCTAAATTTGGGAGTTGTTGTTGGTGACATACCAGATTTCTGAGTCAGCCAAAGTGGCGTCTGGAGTTTGTCAGACTTCATCCATTTGATTGGAACAATCCATTTATATCTGTGGGATAAAACAATTTATTATCAAATCTATTAAAGACAAAAAAAAAAGGGAATTACTTCATTATTCTTGTTGGAGCACATACTTGAAGGGAGATGGAGTTGTGACCACAGACTCCGGGTCCAGGAGAAAGTGTTGCTGCTTGATGTTTCCAGTATTGGTATCAATGGTAACCACAGGAAAGCCCATCTGTAGCACCCAGGTGTTCATAATATCATGGACAGTCATACCGTCAGGAAGAGGTGTGCTACTAGCAATGACAGCCTGTGGAAGCAGATAAACAAGAGGGGGAAAATTATGTAACAGTAGGTGAATTTACAGGGTTTCGTTTTAAATAAAGCAACAGAAAAGGGGAATGTACCGCTTGCAGTTGGTCCCACAGATCTGTGTAGACTGCGTTACTAAACTTGAATTTGTTCAGGTAATTCTGCACATTGGGGAGAGAAAAACAAACAGATATTACTTTGCTTTGAAGGTTTTGGCTTGTTGTTGTTCTGTACTGGAACTTAAAGTCAAATAATGTTTATTTTTTTAGCAAGAACTACCCCAAGAACATTTGTGTCCAAACAAGGACCCATTCATATGCAAGCATCTCAATGTCCTTACACTGAGTCCCATTCTGAAGACTTCTTCAGTCAGGAAATCTGACAGCATTCGCAGAACGGACGCTCCCTGAGGATAAATAAACACAGAAGTTGAACTGACGACCTGAGTTGAATGACTGACTATTATAGCCAAGATTAGGGGTCAGGAACGTGGTGATTAAAGGAGTCCCTTAGGGGTCAGAGGTTAGTCCTCAGGACAGTTAAGTTACCTTGCTGTATGAGATGGCATCAAACAGCTCGCTAATCTGTGCTGGTTTCTGAATGTCCTCTTCTTTCGAAGACAAAGGGTGAGAAGACGCCAGGGCATCGACAGCAAACACCCGGTGGACATCGCCGAGGACGATAAGGTCTTTCTGTTGTGAGACAAAATAGACAGTTAGCTCAAAGCTAAACTGATCACTGTCACCATTAGATTATAGAAGTAATGAGGTGGGAGGAAAATCCTTACCACATTCCAGTCGGGTTCAGCATAATTTGCTCCCAGGTACTCAACATAAGATGCAAAACCTTCATTCAGCCACAAGTCATTCCACCACTCCAAGGTCACCAGATTACCAAACCACTAAAAATGAAATCACAGTGAAAATGGTGCCAATGCTAAGTCAGGAAAACTTGAATTTGAATTTGAACCCAGAGTCTATTTCACCACGAATATGAGTCAAACTCCCCCCCAAGAGATATTTTACGTTGGTTGAAGTAATATCGAGTTTGACCGTCTTTTGTTTTCACAACCAAATATCACTTCACTCCAGCAGTAGCATGAACAGTCCCTGAATCCCTACACATAAACTGAAGTACTGATAACTTAGTATGTGTACTGGGAGTTTATTAAAAAGACTGTTTTACAAGACTTACCCAACGTCTTGTTTTACAAAAAACAAAAAAACAACACTCCACAACCGTAGGGTAGTACATGCATAACTAACTTTACTTAGACACTCATCTAACATCTTGTTTTCATAACAACTGATGATGAAGGATGTTCCAGATCAGCAAATTGATCATTGTTCCCACTCTTCACAGACACATCGGTCTGTTGTTGAGGAAAGTGATGAATCTGCTGATGTGGAACAACCTTCATCACCAGTTTTAATGAAAACAAGACGTTGGGTAAGTCTTGTAAAACAGTCTTTTTTATAAACTCTCAGTAACTTACTAAGTTATCAGTACTTCAGTTTATGTGTAGGGACCCTATTCATGCTACTGCTGAAGTGAAGTGATATTTTGAGCTTTATTAGTGGTTAAAACATGACAATTTAGATACATTTGGCTGACTGCCCCATTTACTTTCACTGTTAACTATTTGGTTGTGAAAACAAAAGACTCAATAACTCAATATAACTTCAACCAACGTGAAATATCACTTAAGGGGGTGTTTGACTCGTAGTCATGGTGATCACCATCACTTTAACGTGATGATGTGAAGTCATATAGTGATAAAAATCTAACCATGTGAGCCAGTTCATGAGCGATGATGGTAGCGATTCTCTGCTTGTTGGAGTTGGAGGAGTAGTCTTTATCATAGAGCAGTGCTGTTTCTCTGTATGTGATCAGACCCCAGTTCTCCATGGCTCCAGCGTTAAAGTCCGGTAGAGCAATCTGATCTGCAGTCGAGAAGGAAGAAGATGGTTTAGAGTGCAAATAAAAGTTGGATTACAGCTGTCGTGAATGACTTTATGGCAACAAAGTGATTAGTTTTATCTGTACGAGATCTTTATGACAATCTAAAAGTGATATGAACAGGTGTCCCTGAGATAAGCTAGCAGATAAGTTTTGCATAAAAAGCAAGAAAAGAATGAAGATGAGCATTTTATATTGGTTTTCAAACAGCCCGACACAGCTGTTTTATAGGAAGTAGATCATAAACAAGGCGCATGAGAGCAATAAATGTGTCTGTTGACTGAGAACAGTGGAACAGTTAAGTCAGAGGACAATATAACCATCAGGTTTCGTAAGCACAAGATTCAAGAGTGCAAAAATAAAAGCAATCGTGATTAAAGTTACGTGGACCTACCAGATTTGGGTAGGGGGTAGCTGGAGTTGTAATAGTTCTCAAAGAACTTAAGGATGGGTCCAGTTTTTTCCAGGGCGTACTTTCCTTGCCCAGCGGCGATGGCGGATTGTCGAGCAAAGATGCGGATCTAAACCAAGACAAACAATCAGTACCATCTTTTTTTTTTTTTTAGAATACCTCTTAGAGGTATTAGGGGCTACATTTCTTCTGTGTGTCACTCACCAAGACGTCATCTGTTGTGTTTTCAATGAAGCCAAAGTCACTGACAATGAATGCCAGCAGGTAGGTGGACATTTTTGGAGTTGCCTCAAAAACGGTTTTCTTTAAAGCGTGGCCGCTCATGGTGACGTTGCTTGATTCTGCAGAAGAGAATGTTTAGAATAAAAGGTCAAAGGTTTCTGAAAGGTCCAGTTTAGTTTCTTTAGGTTTGCGTGTGCGAACGTTGTGTCACTAACCTTTTTCCTCGCCGTTGGACAGAGCTACAGTTCCGTGGTCGTGAAGCAGCGTGATATGGAAAATGGCTTTCATTGCGGGCTCATCAAAACAAGGGAAAGCCTTCCGAGCGTCTGTTGGCTGCATCTGAGTAGTGGCGACATACCTAAGAGGAAATACACAAAAGAAGTTTGGTGTTTGAAAGAAATGAGACTCCTAAACACTGATGGGAAGTAAAGGGAAATTTCTGCTGTGGTAGCCCAGATTGCTGAGATTCTGGCTGTGGTTTGGCAGACGTTAGACATTTTTGGATTCATTTTTGTCACAAAGGAAGCAGGGTGAGGGCTTTTGGTTTGACTATGGCATAGTTAAGGTTTACCTCTACTTAAAAAGTAAAAGTAATCATGGTAAAGGCTTTTGGTCTTGGGGTTTGGGACTTTTTTGGGGGCAGTTACAGCTATGTTTTGGAATTCAAAACAAAAGGAGGCCAAAACTTACCCAAAAACCAAAATTGCTTTTGAGTAAGTTTTGGCTTCCTTTTGTTTTTTTCTTTTGCACTCCTATTTTGGTCCATATAGGGCCACTTGGTACACCCTTCGAAATTGGGCCAAAATTGGACCAAATTTGGGAGGACCAGTCCAAAGCCATTAGTCCACCAAATGACCCGACCATGCACTTGAACAAAATCCAGGTGAGGTTCTTCCTAGGATTTATCATACCTAGATACAGGACTCACTTTTTCTTTCCATCCTGAGTGTATTCACTCCTGTAGAAGCCTCCCAGGTCATCAGCCAGCTCTCCAGTGAATTTCGTTTGGAGGTGGTACTTGTGGTCCTTCTGAAGTTTTCCATCCAGCTGTATGGCAAGGTACTGCGTCACAGGCTGGAGCCAGGTAGTCTTGATTGATGGAGTGCTGCCTCCGTTGACTGAGGTGAGGAATGCCACGTGTGTGTTGTCGAAACTGGTGTAGTTCAGTTTATTGGAGTGGATGAGGATAAGGTCGGTCTCTTGGACGCACAAAAACTCCACGGTGGACTCGCCTGAAACAGAACGAATTGTAAGAAACCACAGTTCTACCATTGTCACACAAACTGGCAACAACAGATTCAGGAGTTCAATCAGTATTTCAAAAAGGAAAAGGTTTTTTCTATATAGAATTTAATGACAATACCAAACTTGAAGGATTGGACTGTGGACTATGTCAGACCATTACAGTTGGTGTCTCTTCCTAGTGTTTTCCCTGTAACTTATTAACTCTATCAGCCCAAATCGCCATCTCTAATCTTCCCAAAAGAAAGAGGAATACTGCGAAACTAAAGCCTTACCGGTGAAGATGAAGAGTCCGTTTTCATCTGGGGTCAGTCGTGGCCACAGGGTGACGTTGTAGTGGTCAGGCACCAAATTCTTGGGTAGTCGATACTTGTCCCAAAGTTCATTGGACGGGGGAGTTGTAACAACGGGTTTGGAGGTTGTTCCTCCATCGGTCGGTGAAACCTGATCGATATTTTTAGCTTTTTCTTGCGAGTAAACGACAGATAGAGCTATGATGGTCGATAGGGCGGCGGCACCCAAGAAGATGCCCACTATCCCTGCGGTTTTACTGATGAAGAACCCTTTCCCCATGTTGTCTGCCCCCGCTTTGGACCCCAACACTGAGACATGCAAAGGTGGAGAGGGAACTTTTATACGTTTCCATGGGTAACATCGTCCCTCCCATGCACCATAACAGGTGATACATTAACTGCAGGATTGTAAACACCCACCTCACCTTTGCTGCAGACAAATCTGCTCCATCATCCTGACGATTACCAACTTTCAACTATGATTTTACATTTTAAAATAAAATATACTTCTAAATAAACAACATTTCCACAAGTTATAGATACGCACGGTGGTAAACTTATGATTTGACAATTTGTTTCACTAAATAATGATAAAATTAAAGGCTATCAGATTCATATTTGTATAGTTAATATGTAGCTGGAGCTAGCTATCTTAACTGTAATACGATAAGATAAGACTGAACTTTATTGATCTTGAAGACAAATCTTTTGCCTCCTCTTAACAATAAGAATCAATATAACAAAGAAGTACAACAAAATTAGTGACAGTTAAAATATATGATGAGGAGAAAACCAAAAAAACAAACAAAAAAAAAACAAAAAACAAAAACGGTATAGAATTTGTAGAATATATTGTTGCACTTTTCAAATTCCTGAATCTTCAAATCACTTCTTTCATGTTCCTTGGCTGTAGTTACAGTTTAACAGAGAAACAGTTTACTATAATGCCTTCTTTGAAAGGAACATCATTTTATGGTCAAGCTGCTGTAAAGTACTATCATAAGCGCAGTAGTAGGGGGATGGGGGCTGTAACTGTAGATATATTCCATTTGCAGCGCTAAGTCTTCCGGTCAATGCAGCCCTATCTCTTTATCAACAATCTGCCCCATCCTTTTATATAATATTGTAAATACTTTGTTTACTTCGGATGTCACAGCAGTTAGGATAAAGACTGGATGGTTCATCTAAAAATACCAACATCATAAAGAGTTTGTATTTATCGATTAGATTATAGAAAGGTTTAAAGTTTTGTTTATCAGATTTAACAGCAGATTGGAAAAGTTAGCATATAGATAGCAAACGTAGCAGTGTTTGCTGGCATGGTTCAGTTCAGCTAAGCCAGTTGGCCCCCTGGTGGCCTAAACAACTCACCAAACCTTCCACTACATCGTTCTAGCACCACTCGACTCAATACTAACTACACGTTTAGCAATTAGCGATTAGGTTTTCATTGGCAGCTGTTAGCCAATCAGAATCGAGCATGTTGACTATTCATGAGGTTTTCCATATCATGCTAGAACAGGTTGAAACAAGAGAACCAAATTATTTTTTACCCCAAACAAATGTTACAGTAATTACCTCAAAATCTATGAAATACATGTAGTTAAGTATTAGTGATGCTAAACATTAGCAACCCTAAGTGTCTGCGATACTAAATGTTAGCAATGCTAAGTGTTTACCAGACTAAATGTTAGCAATGGTAAGTGTTATCAGTGCTAAGCGTTAGTAATGCTAAGTGTTTGCGATGCTAAGTGTTAGCGATATTAAGTGATAGCAATGCTAAACGTTAGCGATGCTAAACATTAGTGATGCTTTATTTGTTCAATTGAGGGTGAAATTACAAGTTTACAGCAGCTTGAGGACAAAGAACGGTACAAAGGTCCAGGTCCAATAAAAACCTCATATTCTTGTTAAAACGTTCAGCATTTCCTCAGATGTAGAAACACTCCATAAACTAAAAATACACCGCAACAGATACAACTGACTGGTTAAATATTTACCTCACATGACTCAAACTCTCCACTCTAATAGATTAAATTATTAAACTAGAACAATATGTGCAACATAATTGTATTTTTTATATGGGCTTATAAATTATAACGATAAGGAATTCAGATACGGAGATGAAGCCGTAAATAAGAATAAGACTGGTTGTACAATTAAGTCTATAAAATATCACACTGGTGATTTTTATACAGTCTCTGACCTTGTCTTTTATCTCTGCAATGTTCTGATAAACGTGTATCTGATTATCGGGTCAAGGGAAAGAAAGGAAGTTCACTGATTGTGTAGAAAAGTGTGGGTAAACAGATCCAGCGTTGTATTAACTTCCTGAAAGTCAGGAAATTAATACAACGCTAGAGTAGAAGTACAGACACTAGAGTAGAAGTACAAATATTCAACTAAACAATAACTTTGATAGAAGTTTAAATAACCAACTAGAATGATACCGAAGTAAAAGTAGAAAAACTGTTTATTTT
The DNA here is from genome assembly GCA_016801845.1 of Polydactylus sextarius. Classification (NCBI taxonomy): domain Eukaryota; kingdom Metazoa; phylum Chordata; class Actinopteri; family Polynemidae; genus Polydactylus; species Polydactylus sextarius. The sequence goes on from CM028931.1 coordinate 20,420,463, forward strand.
CTCCAAAAAATTCTGCTTGATATTGATATTTTTTTTAAGTTTATTGATAATAAATGTTAGCGATGCTAAGTGTAAGCAATGCTAAACATTAGCAATGTTAAACATTAGTGATGCTAAATATTAGCGATACTAAGTGTTAGTGGCACTAAGTGTTAGCGATGTTAAGCGTTCGCGATACTAAGTGTTAGCGATGCTAAGTGTTGCGATATTAAATGTTACCGATTTTAAGTGTTAGGAATGTTAAATGATAACGATACTAAATGTTAGCAATGCTAAGTGTTAGTGATGCTAAACGTTAGTGATGCTATGTGTTAGCGATACTAAATGTTAGCGATTCTAAGTGTTTCCAATGTTAAGTGTTAGCAGTGATATGTGTAGATTAAATACACATACTTCCAAAATATACATCTACTTAAGTACATTATTTTAATTACTGTACAACAGTACTTAATCAAGTACTTCATCCACATAGTCCAGATACTTTTACACCAAATAAGTTCTAATTTAACCTTTAAACAATTTAAACCGGAAGTGGGTTTTTTATACAAATAAAACACAACAACCAATATATAATACTACAGAAATCATTAGTGTGAAGTGTAGGACATCCAAATATATATTTTCATTGAAGTATTAAATCCAAAATTGACTTTAAAAAGCTGTTTTTAAAATTAGCTTAACTGCTATTAGCTTTTATCAATGAAGACGCCACGGTGAGTTTGAGAGTCAATAGAAAAATTGATTTACTATTAAAATAGTCGCAATTAATTGAGTTATTTTAATTCTGAAAATATATTCAAGAACCTCTTTAATCAAGACGGAAGCTGACAGTAATTTTAGCGATCATACATAGTTTTACGGTGTAAATTTAAGCTGTTAAATCGCTGTTTACATCCAAATAAGCGCTCGTTTCCGATTTTTCCCGATCAGCTTGAACGCAGCACCGTCAGTCTCTGGTCACCATAGCAACAAGACGCTGTTCGGCAGCAGGAGCAGCCTCTCGCCGCTGAGCAACAACAAAATAAGACAAAAACAAGACAAAAAAGACGCTAAAAAATAAAAGTAGCGGCGCCGGAAATGCCTTTAATAGTAACAGACTTCTCATGGACGCAGACGGACACTACGGTTTATATTCATTTGCCTTTAAAAGGCGTAAAAATCGGGAAAGTTGACATCGTTTCCACGGAGGAATACCTGAAGGTAAAGTTAGCTAGCAACAGGAAATGCTACCCGGAAGTGGTGTTTAATTGAAACCGGAAGTTTGTTTTTACTCTTACTTTTACATTTGATGAACAAAATTAAATATATTTAACACATACGTCATTTTTTTTATTAGATATATGTGAAGGTAAAGTTAGTAAGCTAACAGGAAGTGCAGTTTTTGTCTCTTTTTATGGTTTTTATGTAAAATAATTTACTTTAACGTCTGTCTACAGGTGCATTACCCACCTTACCTGTTCGAAGCGTTTCTGTTTGAAGCCGTCGACGACGACAGAAGCTCAGCGAAGGTTGGAGACGGAGTCGCCGTCATCACGTTACCCAAGAAGATCAACAAAACCTGGACGGATTTGATGATAACGAGTAAAAAACTAAACATACAGATGTTATTTTATTTATTCTTTTTTTTTTTTTTTTCCACTCAAAGGATGAACAAAAAAAGACAAAAAACTAACCCTATATTTACCAAATATTTATAAAATATTTTTATATATAAAAAAATAAATAAATTCTTTCAAACAAATAAATAATTTTACCCCAAAAAATTAAAAAATAAATATTAATACAATTACATGATTTAATTCAAAACAAAAACAACAAAAGTTACAAAAAATAATTAAAAAAAAAAAATTCAGTAATTAAAAATTATTATAATTATTACATAATACGTATTGACCCAAACTAATTTAATAAATCAAAAGACAATATTTATTAAAATAACGTAAAAAAAAAAAAAACATAATATATTTCTCTCTAATGTGAAAACAATAGATTATAAATAAATAAATCACAATTTAATTAAAACAATATTTAATTTAATTTCAATTTAAATAATTTTTTTTTTTAAACCAAAAAAGTCATTAAAAATAATATATTATTTAAAAATAATAGAAAAAAATCCATGATATATAATAGTTACAAAAAATAATTATTAAAAACAAACAATATTCACGGTCACATTTTCTTTTATTTAGTCTTTGTTGAGGTGAATATTAAAGTGGATAAATGTCCATAAAAAGTCAAGTGAAGAAGTGTTGATGTTTTTCAGGCGATAAAGAAAAGAAGAAGGAGATCAGAGAACGAGCGCTGATAAAATATCGGGAAAAACTTTCGTCTGAGTCCAAATCGAAGGCGCAGAAAAAACACGCGGAGAAAAAATACGCGCTGGAGACGACGATGAAGGTAAAAAAACTACGACGACCAACAGCAGGTGTCTGAATTTGTTGCTCTGAAATGTAGAAGAACTTAATTTTTTGTTGGTTTTCTTTGCTATTTTAGCTCGAACAAGAGGAAAGAGACAACATCGAGAAGATGAAGGAAGCGGAGCGAGAGAAAACGACGGCAGAGCTGGACGCTTGGCGACGAAAAGAAAAAGAAAAAGCAAAAGCAGAGGAAGTAAAAGTCAAACCGAAGCAAGAAAACGGACGTTTGGCCGCAAGAAGCGTCAAAGTTGGTCTGTAACTTCCTGTCAGGTCAGACGTTCTCCGCCTGTTGGTGTTTGTTTCTGTTAACGAACGTTTTCTCGTGTTTAGATCAGAGAAGCAAGAAAAAACAAGAGGATCTTCCCGCTCCGAGACGAGCCGGAAACATCCGGGTCGCGTTCACGCCGAGGGTTTTCCCAACCGCCCTCAGAGAATCCAAAATACAAGAGGAGGAAGAGGTGAGCGCTGTCGTGTTTTTTTTTTAAATGGCAAATTCAGACAACGAAGAGGAATCAGCAGGTGTTTTTATTTTCAAATCAACCAGTGGCTCAAGAAACAAGCCGAAGCCAGACGGGCGGCGAACGCTGACGTCGACGAGGAGCTGACGGACGAGCAGAGGAACCCGGACTGGTTGAAGGACAAAGGAGAGTGAGTTGAGTTTAGTTTGAGAGGAAGTAGGAACCAAAATAAACCAAAAGTTCATCTGTTCTTCAAACCATCCGACCAGATCTGATCAGAATATGTCACTTCCTGTTTCGCTTGATGGTCAATCCTCTAAATGACCTGATGAAAAAACATTTTAGACTATCGTTGGATCGTTTTAAGACAAAAGTTCATCTATTGTTCTATCACTTTATAAGAGTCCAACACAAACCCGATCATCATTTCTACATTTTTAACCTTCACTTCCTGTTTGGCGACTCAAGAAGTGGCAACCGAACCAAAGCTACACAACGACCGCCACCGTTGACCCTGATGACACATGGGAACCTTCAAATAAACAATCGAAAGACTTTGTAGCCCATCGGTTGAGTTGCTGTAACACAAGATCCATTTATTGTTCTACCAGTGACAGTATCCAACCAAAACTTCAACAGACTTTCTCACTTCCTGTCAGTCTTGAAAGTCAGTAGTCGTAGGAAATCCTTCATTCCCAAGAACATCTTGTAACTCGCTCAAGTACAAATGATGTTTCTGAGCTACAGATTCTGTCAATCGTTTCTTTCAGTAAATATTTCGCGACCGGCGACTACCTGAGCGCGGTCAACGTCTACAACTTGGCCATCAGGCTCAACAGAAAGATCCCGGCGCTGTTTTCGAACAGGGCGGCGTGTCACCTGAAGTTAAGAAACCTTCACAAAGCCGTCGAGGACTCCTCTCAGGTCCGTACCGTCGACTCATTTGACGCAATCTGATCCGCTTCGTTTTCATCTGACGTATCTGTCCACGTTTCTCCCGCAGGCTCTGGATCTTTTGACTCCGCCGGTCGACGCCAACGCAGCTGCCAGAGCCAGAGCCCACGTCCGACGTGGTTCTGCTTTCTGTCAGCTGCAGCTCTACGCCGAAGGTTTGTTGTATTGTTTTTACAAAAAGGTTAGAAAATAGTTTTGTTTAGCTAAGTCTGACATCACCCTGGTGGCCAAACCATTAGTTGTTGTAACCTTTAAAGTGACGATCCGGAGTAATTCGGAGTAAACTCCCCCTCAAAAGATATTTTATGTTGGTTGAAGTAATTTTGAGTTTGACAATGAAAGTAAATGGGGCAGTCAGCCAAACGTATCTAAATTGTCATTTTTTAACCACTAATAAAGCTCAAAATATCACTTCACTTCAGCAGTAGCATGAATAGGGTGAATAGTACTGATAACTTAGTAAGTGAACCCAGAGTTTATTAAAACACTGTTTTACAAGACTTACCCAACGTCTGGTTTTGATGAAGGTTGTTCCACATCAGCAGATTCATCATTTTCCTGAACAACAGGCCGTTGTGTCTGTGAAGAGCGAAAAAAAATGATGAATCTGCTGATGTGGAACATCCATCCATCTAATTGTGGCTATAGCTGGTCACCAGTCAGAGGTCACTAGTCAACCAGTAGCTTCAGAGAAAATAGATCTGTTATGATACAGAAGATGTTTCCAAAGTTATCAGTACTTCAAGTGATATTTTGAGCTTTATTAGTGGTTAAAAAATGACAATTTATTTACGTTTGGCTGACTGCCCCATTTACTTTCATTGTTAACTATTTGGTTGTGAAAACAAAAGATGGTCAAACTGGATATTACTTCAACCAACGTAAAATATCTGTTGAGGGAAGTTTGACTCATATTTATGGTCAAATTACTACTGAAGTACAGTAAATAATAGATAATTTTAGACTACTAAGGTACTTTTTACAACACTAACAGAGTCTTAGATACTATTTGTACAAAGAAGACATTGAATTAAAGTTCTAATTGTGCTTTAAACTCTATAAAAGTCTTCTACTTGGTCCTTCATACCTGCCTAATGCGCGTTAAAACAAAACAGGAAGTTGTTTGTGGATAAGGAAGCAAATAAAAACGTGTCCTCAACTTGTTTCCTCAGGGCTGCAGGATTACCAAGCTGCGCTAAACATCGACCCTCAGAACGAGGCGCTAAAAACAGACGCACAGAAGATAAGAAACATCATTCAAAGCTCCGTTCTCGACCCTGACGAGTGAAACAGAAGACGACCGACGGCAGCTTATTCTTTTTTTTTTTTTTTTAGAAACAGGCTCCAAGTCTCTTTAAAAAAACCTGACTGTCAGTATGTGTTAGTGGAGACGGAGCTCCCTCATGTGGTCAAACGTCACAACTACAACCATCCAAGTCACTATCACCTTATTATATATATTTCTATACAGTTACTGGATAAGAAACATGAAAACATACATGAAATATACATGAAAACGACTGTTTGTTGACTAATTTTACATCTATACCTTCAAGTTTCATTCATAAATTTTTCTATTTAAATCTTTGACAATTCAAAGGCACAAAACTGAAATTACATCATTTTTTAAACACTTTTATTTTTTATTAGAATAAAGACGAACAGAATTGACATTAAAACTTTCTTTTGTTGTGGAAAAAAATTGGAAGAATCAACTCAAAAAGATACAATAAAACACTTTTTTTTACTGGTGTCAATCGACTCTGTGATATTTGATATTCTATGTCTTCGTGTTACGTTAAAAAAAAAAAAAAAAAACGCCACTTTTCTGCAAATCTGAAGTGCTAATTGAGGTCGACCGATCGGACCACACAGCGGGTCAAGACCCGGCGTCGTTGGGTCATGGGAAGACCGAGGTGAGTTTCTAGACGATTCCGGTCGAAAAAAAGAAAGAAAATGAAAGTGTCGGTTCGGTGTTTTATTCCAACCTGACATCTCTGTTAAGAGTCGCCGAACGGCCCAAAGTCTTTCGGCAAATTCCTCTACCGTGACGTAATTCAGAATCATAACTCAATTAAACCAGCGGGAGTACGCCGGCTTCAAAATATGGGTCCACAGAAAAGATGTTTTGTCAGTTGACTGATCTAAGCAGATCAGAGCTGTGCGACTGAAGTAGCACTTGAAGACGTCGACCACACACCCTGCCCTCTGTCACACCCCTACAAAGCTCACTGTTCTGATTTTTCCTTCTTCTTCTTCTTCCAATTTTCTGTTTTTCTTCTAATCTCCTAATCAAATGTGCCAAAAGCTTCCAAAAAGAATTAGAATTGGTTCAAATTCGCCATCAAAAGAACGGGGATCATTAAGAGGCTTTGATTTTTGTAGCGGCGCCGCTTTGTCAATGACTTCTCTAAAGCGTTTTTAGAAAAGAAACACTGCTCGGCCATGCATAGGAAAAGTGAGAAAGTTGAAGTGTTATTACAAAAGATTAATAGAAGTGCTTGGAAATGAAGCAAAAAGAGAGTAAAGCTACTCAACTATAGCCACCATCTGTCTGTTTACCCTGATAAAAACACATTTTAGCTTATTGTTGTGTAGTTGTAACACAAAAAAAAAAAAAATCAAAAGTTCATCTATTTTTTTTACCACTATGACAGAATCAAACCCAAACCTGATCATCATTTCTACATTTTTAGCCTCATTTTCTGTTTGAGTAGTAACCGATCACCCTGGTAGCACATGGGAACTTTGTAATAAACCATCAAAACACATTGTAGCTCATTAGTTGAGTTGTTGTAACACAAAAAAAGTCAAAAGGTCATCTAGTCCAACCAAAACCTGATCAGAATTTATCACTTCCTGTTTGACGATTCAATCGACTAAAGTTACCCAACAATTGCCACCGTTAGCTTCAGAACCTCGTAACAAACAATCAAGAGACGTATCGTTGGATTGTTTAAACACAAAAAAAGTCAAACCTGATCATCATTTCTACATTTTTACCCTCACTTCCTGTTTGAGTAGTAACCGAACCGATCCCCAACCAACCAAAATTACCCTGGTAGCACATGGGAACCAAAAGACATGGTAGCCCAAAACCCGATCAGAATTAATCACTTCCTGTTTCACTTCCATCCATTGTTCATAACAGAATCTAACCCAAACCCAATCAATCATCTGTTCTAATTCTTCACCCGCTCTTCCTGATAGCCTGGAAGTCAATCGTCTAATATGAACAAAAGTATCCAGATATCTTCAACTTCTTCCACCAATTGTCATTTTTTTCCCCAATCTCCTAATCAAATATCACAAAAACTTCCAAAAAAGTTAAAACATGAGTTCAATTTGAAATCTCAGGGAGACTCAGGAAGTAGGAACTGAACCAACCACGTCCATGTTTGATAACACAAATTAATCTTGTAATAAAGCATCAAAAGATATTGTTTTAACAAAAAAAAAGTCAAATGTTCATTAAACCTGATCATTATTTCTAATTTTTTTTTCACCCTCACTTCCCGTCTGGCTTCAAAGACATTGTTTAATTTGGTTTAAATGAAACCAAATGTTCGTCGAGACGAATCTTGAACCGTTTATCTATCGCTGCATTTTCAATCGCTTCTTTTCTTCACTGAAATAACAAGAAACCTTAAATATTTAAGCACAAAACGTCAACTACCTGTTTTTCCTGTTGGAACGTGAGCTAAGAAAAGCGAACCGGTCTGGAGTGCAGAAGTTGGTTAGATTTAAAAAAAAAAAAAAAAAAAAAAAAAAAGTGTTAACTATTCAGACTCCTTCCTTTTATTTTGTGAGCTCCTCTTTGATTGGCAGCCAGTCAGGCCTCCTGGTTAGGTGGTGCAGCTGATTGATCACTGCCATATGGAGGCCTTTTATCCCTGTCCGTTGACCAGAACACACACCGCTGCTTCAGGACACCGCTCTTTAACCCATTTAACACACTTGGGGTGGAAATTTTTTTTTTTTTTTTTTAAAAAAGGTGGACCCCCGTGTATACATGTTCCTGCACCGTAGGACGGCTTAGAAATTCACCGGTTTCAAGAGGCCAAAGTTAAGGGCCAGTTGATCTCTGCGTGATCTCTGGGTTAAATTTGTTCTTCCGGAAGTTAATTTGCTCTTGTTGTAAACTTGAGGACGTCACATCATCGTGTCCAACCCTTCTTATCTCCATTTTTTTCAATGTTATTCCAATGAAAAATGTCACGTCTGGCTTCCAAAAAGCTGCGATATTCACCAGAAAGTCACCAACTTAGACATTTTATACAATTTTTATTAGAATTATTATAATAACTGAACCAAAACATCAACGCAATGGGCTTTAGCACCAAAAACAATGTGCTAAAAGTTGCTAAAATAATAAATTCTTGTCAGTGTGAAGACCCCGAGCGTCCTTCCTCCTCCTCCTCCTTCCTTTTCCCTCCCTTTTCTGCCCAGCTGAATAACCACTAAAGGTAAATTAGATCATAATGACCCTGCAGCATTCATACAAAACCTGATTAGACACGCAACCCTCTGCTTAATGAGCTGAAAAACTGGTGTGTGTGGTTGCGGTTGTGTGTGAAATGTCTGTATTCTGATCAGTTCTGCGCGGTTTCTTCCTGTTTGTAGATGTCATGTCACCTCGGGTCTCGTCGTACAGGGTCTTTTTAGCTCGTCGCATACGTGAAATAGAAGCTAAAAGTATCGATAAAATGAAAAAGAATTACCTCAAAGAGGAGCCAGTTAAGCTGGTTTGGGTTCAGCAACAGATCTGGATGCATCCTGTGCACCTCACAGGCCTTGGGGTCCTGCAGGAAATGCTGTTTCCTGGTACCACAGCTCCAAAAAAGCTGCTGAAAATTAATGTTTGATGTTAGGATAGAACATAAGTACCAAAAAATAAGAGAAAACATAAAAAATACTCAACTTTTTGTTTGGGGGAAGGAGGGTTAAGCTTACCCTGACCCAGAGGTGGGCAACCTGTTCCAGAAAGAGGCCGTGTGGCTGCAGGTTTTAATTCAGCAGCAGCAGCAGCAGCACACCAGACTTGACTCATGTAATTAACTGATCTCAGTCTTGATTAGTCAAACTGTTTCCTCCGGACTAATTGGAACAAAAACCTGCAGCCTTTTAGGCTTTAAAACTTCCTGTTTTAGCCGCGGCCTTTTATGGAATAGGTTGCCCACCCTTGAATTAGCCTTACCCTGCCCTGAATTACCCTGAATTATAGAACTGAACCATCTAGAGTGTCAATATCTACAATTACGGACTTGATTTTGATCATTTGGTGCTCGTACCAAACAGATATCGCAAGTCTTCAGGGGTATGTTGTCGTTTAATGAGCTGAAAATCTATTTCCACCTCCTCCTTCCTCTCTTTTCACGCCTTCTGTTATATTTCCCCTCACCTCCGCCTTTCCCCGGTGATAAGGAACTGCCTGTTTTGCCTCTGTGAATCTGTTCAGTGAGTATGTGTGAGTGTGTGAATGATAGCCTACCCCCTTTCTGAATTATAGACTCCTTGGGGTCACCCTGAAGCCCCATGAGTCTATTGTTATCGGGCCACTCGCGGCTTCTCTCAGCTGCACTTGACAGCCCTTTGGTATGGGTGTTAGAGTGTGTTAGTGTGTGTCCTGTGTTTATTCTCAGGTATGGGAGAAGCCAGCAGATCACTCCCTGTCTTCCAGCATGCCTCAGTGCCTCTTTTATAGAGTCTCGCTCTCATGACTGAAAAGGACTCGGGATACTTAAATCCATCTGCTGCACAGTCCCGCTAGCTTCCCTTGTCGCCGCATTTTCCGAGGAAGTGAGCAGCAAAGTCAGAGCGGAAAAAAAGTAAAAAAAAACAAAACAAAGAAAGAACAGAGAGAGAGGAATAATATAATGAAATTAAATTAACCCAAGACAGTGGAGTGAATTAACAGGTGATCACTTCCTGTCAAAGAGCCGAAGCTGATTAAATCGGATCCTAGGGAAAGTTTTATTTGTTGATGAACAAAAGTCTAGAAAAAGTCTACTTGCTTTCTTTAACATTTTGTGGATTTGGATTCAGCTTATCTATAAATCTATACAATAGGTCCAGACCTGCACCTTCAAGATCAATCATCGTGATTGACGGTGTAAACATCAATAAACCTGAAGTCAGAATCCTTAAATATCTTTGTGGCTAAAAGAAAAATTTCAAATCAACAACAAGATTAGCTTTTGTTTCACTTTTATTGATGTTAGCACGCTAATTCTGGCTAATTAGCAATGGCGTAGCGAGACATTTTGTATGTGCTAACATCAGCAGTTTGACTTTTTGTAAATTTGGTGAACTCGGGTCGTGACGTTTTTGATTTCTTCTCGTCTTTGAGGGTTAGCATAGCCGTTCAACTTCTGATGTTGCCCCTAGATTCGGTGTCGCTTTCCAACATTGGGGACAACAAAATTTGCTTTTGCGTCACTTTTATTGGTGTTAGCATGCTAATTAGCGTTAGTGTTGCCTTACAAATTCTGAAATTGCTTCTAGATTTTCCCCACACAGCTAATTATAAATACACTTAGCACTGGTGTTGCTTTCCATCAACAGAGACAACCTCCGGTTTGTTTTGCTTCTACTGACGTTAGCGTTAGCATGCTAATGTCGGCTATTTAGCAACAGCAACAGCTTCCACTCCAAATAAAAAAAAAAAAAACTCCAAAGAGCGGAGCTTACCGAGGGATTAAAGGAGACAAAATACTTCAAATGTTTCCATTTACCTTCCGTGTTAACGTGACGCTTTATACGTCTTTAAATGACCGCAATCCAATTTGAAAATGCAGATTTTTTTGTTTTCCAAAGACCTCTCGGCACGTTTTCAACTTTACAATCCCTCCCTGCCGTGGCCCTTTTTGACCGGGAGTTAATTAGTCTTTTCATTATCTGTGAAAAGAGTTAATTGATTAATGAGAAATGGTAATAGGCTTCATTTGTAAACAGCCTCTCATTTGCTCTCAGCGTCCTCCTCTTCAAGCTCCTCTCTAACATTAGAAAAAAAAAAAAAAACGAGCTTTCCGACACATTAAGCTCTAGACGGACCTCGTTTAAAATTCCTCGCTGCGTTTTAATTAAAACCTCAGCTTTGGTCTTACCCCACTTACACCAACCATACTCCTTCCACCACCACCACCCCCTTTACCCTCTTCATCCTTTTCTTCCAACTTGCCACAAGGAATAGCCCTATCCCCTCCTTCAGAGATCACTTGTGGCCTGACAGCTCTCACACTAAGAGCCTTTTTAACTACAATGACACTGAAAGACGGCGCTCTAATTTAAAGCCCCTCCCTCCTCTGCCTCTTTACATCATTACGGTATTAGTCGTGAGCGAGAAAAGACGTCGGATGAATGTGGGACTTCAAAGGTGGTGGTGGTGGTGGTGGTGGTGGTGCTGGTACTTGAGAAGACCGATCAATCGGAGCCTCTAGTGCCAGAGCCTTGTATATATGTATAGAGCTCTGTGGCTTAGCGGGGACTTGGCTGACCTCATATTAAAGAGAGAAAAAAAATCAAACGAAATAAGCTGAAGAAGGTTTGATTGTAGGTTTTGTAGCGTTTAAGGAAATCTGAGGGGTCGTTTTCCTGCTTTTATTCGACTTGATATTCGACGTAATAGTTGCACATTGGAAGATTTCAGTTTTCCTTCGTATCGGACAAATAAAAGACAATTAGTTGTTGATTGTAAAAGTGGGGCAGTCAGCCAAACGTATCCAAATAGTCATATTTTAACCACTAATAAAGCTCAAAATGTCACTTCACCTCAGCAGTAGCATGAATAGGGTCCCTACACACAAACTGAAGTACTGATAACTTAGTGTTTTACAAGACTTACCCAACGTCTTGTTTGAAGGTTGTTCCACATCAGGAAAATGTTGAATCTGCTGATGTGAACCACCCTTCATCACCTGTACCTACCTACCTACTAAACCACCTACCTTCCACATCAGCAGATTCATCATTTTCCTGAACAACAGGCCGATGTGTCGGTAAAGAGCGAGACAAATGATGAATCTGCTGATCTGGAACATCCATCCATCTAATTGTGGCTATAGCTGGTCACCAGTCAGAGGTCACTAGTCAACCAGTAGCTTCTGAGAAAATAGATCCGTTATGATACAGAAGATGTTCCCAAAGTTATCAGTACTTCAGTTTATGTGTAGGGAAGTGAAGTGATATTTTGAGCTTTATTAGTGGTTAAAAAATGACAATTTATTTACCTTTGGCTGACTGCCCCATTTACTTTCATTGTTAACTATTTGGTTATGAAAACAAAAGACGGTCAAACTCGATATTACTTCAATCAACGTAAAATATCTCTAGAGGGGGAGTTTGATCCATTTTGAATTAGACCGTGGGTTCATGTTACAACTGAAGTACAGTAAATACTAGATACTTTTAGACTACTAAGGTACTTTATACAACACTAACAAAGTCTTAGTTACTATTTGTACAAAGAAGACATTGAATTAAAGTTCTAATTGTGCTTTAAACTCTATAAAAGTCTTCTACTTCGTCCTTCATACCTGCCTAATGCGCGTTAAAACAAAAAAGGAAGTTGTTTGTGGATAAAGCTGAACTGACGCCAGATGATCACTCAAACGGTCTAAACTGTTTTTGTTAAGACGCAACAAAACTCACTTCTCTCAAGTCTCAATCTGTCGCTCTGTCGGTAAAATGCAACCGGTCACGTACGACTCCTTTCAGACTTTTTCGGCTTTTATCGCGGCACAGAAAAGGGCACGGTCGGATTGACGGTTTGGTTCTTTCTGTAGTAAATGATGGGAATGATTGAGGTAATTGAAGAAACGTAGCGACTATCTGACATATGGTGAAGTGGAGGAGGCCGGTCAGGGTGGAGGAGCTTTTCATGATCTTCACTCTATTACGGGGATTAGAGATGTAGGGGTGGGGAGGCCACACACACTCGCAGATTAAAGCTGCATTACCAACTCATACGGACTTAAACTAGTCTTTTGTCTCTTAACTTTCCAGAAAAAAAAAAAATTAGTCATTGATTTGCACCACAGCTTCAACTGTAAACAGATACAGTGATGCTAAAGATGCTAACAGAGCTAAAATGTGTAAATAAACACAAAAGGAAGCTTCTACGTTTCTGTGACAACACAAATTATTAGTGTAATATGATCCAATAGTGACACTAACTAACCAAACAAAATGCTCCACGTTAGCATCTATATGTTAGCTTCCATTAACTTTGATGCTAGCAATGCTAACACAGCTGTAACGTGCAAATAACGATATCAGGAAGCTTCCACATTTAACATAACATGTTCAAAAGTAATTAGCAACAGTTCCGTTTAACAATGCTAGCTAACCAAAACAAGGTGCTACACGCTAGCATCTGTATATTAGCAATGATGCTAGCCCAGCTTAAACCTGTAAATAATGACAACAGGAAGCGTCCGCGTTTCCGTAACAACACAAATTATTAGCGTAACATATTTTAAAACGTAATTAGCAACAGTTGGAGCTAACCAAAACAAGGCTCTACGCACTAGCGTCTATATATTAACATAAATTAACAACTATGCTAACAATGCTAACATAGCTTAAACATGTCAACAATGACAACAGGAAGTGTCAACCTTTCCCAACCAATTAGAGAATTAGCTAAATACAACAATATAACGTACCTTTTTAGTGCAATGCTAACGAACACGCTAAGTGTTAGCGTAAACCATCTTGGTTGGAGGGTCGTACATCGCTCCTGTGAATAAAATATAGTCAATAAGTCAATCAGGTCAAATCAAATCAGTACATTTTCTTTCTGTTTTCGACCAATCAGAGAAAAGTATCACTGTCAAATACGTTTGTTTTTTTTTTAAAGACACAAACATCCATGAAATCACCTTTTTAAACGCAGGGATTAGTCATGTTCCTGCTGTGAACTGATACTATTACTGTCCGGTCGTGGAACTGAAAAGCGCCGACTTTTCAAGCGGCACGTGAACGCGTCGAGCTCGTTGGTCGCCATGACGTCCATCTTTCTCTCCGGGTCCTGGGACCTGACCATGTATGACAGATCAGAGCAGATCATCGAGGTGAATGGCTTCAATGAAACCAACTCATTCCTGACTGTTCTTTTATTCCAGTTTTTTTTTTTTTTTTTGAACGTGGGCTGATGACTTTTTTTTAAAATGTGAAACAGGAAGTGGAGTGAATAGCGTTCACGCTGGGCGTCATGACGATAATCTGGTGTGTGAACACGAGAAACATGAGAGAGAATAAGTCGGGAAATGATTTTTTTTTTTTTTTTTTTTTCTTTGGTTTAACGCAAAAGTGTCGAAATTTAAATTTCATTTGAATAAACAAACGAAACGACAACAACTCACGCTGCGAGAAAAAAAGAAATTAAACAAACACGAGGATGCTAGCATTATGCTAAGCTAGGCTAACAGTCTTTATGCTGTAGCTAACAGGAAGTTAAATATAGAAATTAAAACAAAACTTAAGTTTAGTTACCTAAAGTTTTTATGAGTGTAGTTAAATATATATATATATATATATATATATATATATATATATATATATATATATATATATATTGACCCAAACTCACACACACATTTACCAAAACAATTAATTAAATACATTTGAAATGAAATAAAATATTTAAAAAAAACAATAATAATAAATTAAATATACATTTAAAAATATATATAATATAAAATTTGTACAAAAAGATTTGTATTGTGTAATATATATATATATATATGAAAACATGTCAAAGTAAAAGCAGGATTCATCAAAGCTTCTACAAACGTAAACGAAGTAAGAGGTTTTTTTTTTCTGGTCTCTGACCAGATCTCTTGGGTCCTGGACTGGATTAGTCTGTTTCCTGCCCGGACACAATAGGGTCCAGCAGGGATCCAGATCAGACCACAGAGACTCACATACGTGTCGTATCATAACATGTGTCGGCGCAGGTAGCAGAGAGTCGAGTCAAAGGGCTGAAAGGCAACAAAGAGGATGAAGAGAGAAACAGCAGGAAGCTGATTAGAGACCGGGTCTGTGCTGGTCTGGAGGTTTAATCCTCAACACAGAAACTTCACAGAGACGCTGGTTTTATTAAACCAGGAGAAAATAAAACGATGGAAATGTTTGTTTGATTTAATTAGTTTGAGTCAAAACGGAGAAACAAATATCATCAATGTTTTAAAATAGTTTTTTTAATTATTATTTTTTACATTACTTTAAAAATATAATATTATTACATATTTATTAATTTTAGAATAAAAGTTTGGTTTGTTTGGATCAATAGAAGTTTTTCTAAATATTTATTATTATTTTGGAATTTTTTTTAAATTTGTTTTGGGTTTTGTTTTGTTTATACACAAAAATAAAATATATATATAGTATTTATTTATTTATAAAACTATTTAACATATAATGAATATTTATAAAAACATTAAATTGTATTTTTATTGTATTTTTTATAAGTTATATATAAATGAATATATCACTAAATGTTTTATAAACGTTTGAGATTTTTTAAAATATTTTTTATATTATATTTTTTATATTTTTATATTTGTTTAGGGTTTTTATAAAAACAAAAATTTAAATAAAAACTAAAAAAATGTATAAAATTTATTTCAAAAATATTTTTGAAAAACAATCAATATTTTTAAAAACATAATAAAAAGAAAAAAATTTGTTTATTTGTTTTTAATATTTTGGGTTAAATTTAATTAATATTTATTTTTTAAAAAAACAACAAAAACTTCATATTTATTGTGCTGATTTTTTTCTCTTTTTTTTGTCCATTTTTTATTGTTTTATTTTGATACATTTGTTGAATTCCGGCGTCATTTCTTTCATGCTAATAATAATAATAAAGTGACTGAGTCACGCTGGGTAGAAATACCATCACATCAACGTGTTGAATGTGCTGCTAAGACGTTAGCGCCGCTGATCCGTGTGAGAACGCTTGTCCTTTGGGCCGTATGCATATATAAACCTCGTATACTCGTTCAATTACAACGCGCAACTGTTATGCAAATAACACGAGCTCTTAAAACGGTTTGAGTGAGAATTAAACGTGAATTAAATGAGGCTTGGTTCTTTTTTTTTTTTTTTTACGATGTGAATAAGGCAAAGTCTTAACCCCCTCGACAACCATCCCGTCGCCATGGGAGATCCCCACGCCGTTGCCATGCCTGTTATGGGATTGACAAGATGAGAAGTGACATAAATACCGTGGCCGGCGTTCAATCCAATTACGCGGCGTGGCACGCCTCAATACGCCGCTAGCCGCCGCAGCGCTAGCGCCGGCGTCCTCGCATTCAACTCAGCCCACGACGAGGCTCGTATTCATCGCTAACCCCTCGGGTCTCGTCACCTCTGGCGCTAACTTCGACCCCCCCGACTCGGCTTAAAATTTAGAAAAAAAAAAAAACGAGATGCTTCACCCTTTTTCCCCCTCAGGACGCAAGCTAGCGGCAGAGATTAGCGCCACGTATGTGGAGAAATTCA
>CM028931.1:20441801-20571801 GCA_016801845.1 Polydactylus sextarius
AGGAATGCTAATGCTAATGTTGAGCATAATCTGACGCTGACGCTAACATTGTATTTAATTTAACACAGAATGATGCTAACGCTAAGGCTAACACTCTGATAAAGAGCATTGCTAATGCTAACTGAAGTGCACTCTAATTCAAATTAATGCTAACGCTAATATGCTAAATGCTAATGCTAAAGAAGACATACAACACAATAATTATTTACCTTTTAAACTTCTGTTGACTCCGGTTGTTTCTATGTAAAACAAAGTAACAATAAAAAATAAAATATAAATATTTATATATAATAAATATGTTTATAAACATCAACCTCAACTCACCGTCCAATCACAGACGAGCCTCAGAGTCACTGACCAATCCGCTTCGCCTTGAACTTTCAAAGAGGCTGCACGCGGAGAGAGTTGAGTTGAACTTGTGCGCGCGCTCACGTGCACGAGGGTGTGTGTGAGTGTGAGTGTGTGTGTGTGTGTGACAACCTCGTATAAATGAGGCAACAGAGACTCACACACACTCAGATGCTCAGTGGAAGTTTCTGGAGAAGAGAAAATAAAAATAATTAAAAATCAAATCAAAGTAGAAACAAATAGAACCGTGATGTTTCCGTGCAGCGCGCTGCCGCCTCCGATCTACCCGGGTTTACTGCGTCCTCCGGCGGCTCTGTCCTCTCCTCTGACCCGGTCTCTCCGCTCCGGGTTCCTGGTGGAGGATCTGCTCCGGTTGAGTCAACCTGTCACTTACTTACACCGGGCGTTTAGCTCCAGACACCCCGGGGACGTGCTGCAGCTCAGCCCGCAGACAGGAGCCTCTACCCGGGCTTTGGGACCCGGAACGGACCGGTCGTTACTGCAGAACCAGAGCAGCGGGACTCCTCAGACTCCCTGCCCCGATTCTGGGTTCCTCAAGTTCGGCGTCAATGCGATACTCGCCCCGTCAACACGGACCGGTGAGTTTATTAATTATTTTATTAATTATATATTATTAAACACTTTCATACATTAAAATAAATTAGTTTAAACATATATAATAATTTTAAAAAATCGGTTAATTTTATTCGTTTTGTCGTTTGATTTTTAATCGCTTCAAGTTATATAAAATAAATATATAGAAATAAATATATGTTTGTTTTTTCTTCTGTTTCTAGTCCAGGGTTTTCAGACTAAATCGATCCCTCTTCCTTTTTTTGACGGAGGTCTTCATCCTCTCATCAGAGCCACTTACTTCACAGGTAGGTGGTTTATATATATTTATTTATATATAAAACATCATCATATATATACTATATTAATATTAACAATAACATTTGGAAAAAACGCTAAAAGCTGTTTGATAAAAAGTGTTTAACTTGATAATAATAGATAAAATATATATAAATGTATTCATTTGTCTTTATAGAATAAAACCTCAGTTATATATTATATATATATATATATGAAGAAATAAACTGTTTCGTTTTACTTTCTCAAACAAACTATTTCATAAAATATGTTATTCATTAACGAATCCAACCTTTAAATACATAAAATAACAAACACACTTTTAATAACGTTAATTATCTATAACTTAATTTTACAAAATATGTTTTATAGTCATATGTTGTGTTTATGAGTAAACATTTATGACACAATATGTTGAAGTTTATCTCAGATTTAATATATATATTTATATTAGTTGTATAAGTTATATAATATTTTTTATATTATATATCTATAAAATACATAACACATTATAGTGTAGTATATATATATATATATATATATATATATATATATATATATAAACCAACTGGTTCTCAGGTCGTACAACGTCTCTGGTTGTAATAAAGTTTCTACTTGATTCTCTTCGACACATCGACTCAACAATCCTTCGTCACGCTGCATTAACGTTAACGTTAACGTTAACGTTAACGTTAGCATTACCAGCGCTGCTGATTAGCATCGATTAGCATCGGAAACAAACTGGACAAAACAGGAAGTTCTGACAAATCTGAAACTTTGAAGACTTTAAATTTAAGTAAAATGTTTAAAAAAAAAAAAAAAAAACTTAACTATTGTATATAAATGTTATATATTAAAATTTATTTCGTATATTTATTTGCTATATTTAAAAAAAATATTAATATTTTGTTTCTTGAGAAATAATAATAATAATAAAAAAAAAATGTGACTGATAAAATTAAATAATAATAATAATAATTAAAATATTACGATTTTCAAAATAAAATGCTAAACGTTACCTGGTTCAGTAAATT
Organism: Polydactylus sextarius; assembly: GCA_016801845.1. Lineage (NCBI taxonomy): Eukaryota > Metazoa > Chordata > Actinopteri > Polynemidae > Polydactylus > Polydactylus sextarius. The sequence continues at coordinate 20,444,054 of CM028931.1, forward strand.
AGTATCAAAAAGAAATTAATGAATTTATACTTAAAAAAAATATTATATAATATGTCTTAGTTTCCTTTGTGGATTAAATAAAATAAAACTTAAAAAAATTAAAAATAAAAAAACTGATATCATCCAATATTCATTTGGTTAATAATTATATTAAAATAAATAAAAAAATAAAACTATCATGACTATTAAAAATCCAGTTTTCAAAAAGTATTTAAAATAAATAAATAAATAAAAATTATTAAATATTCCAGCTTTCAAAATAAAGTGCAAACCATCACCAGCTAATTTATCGGTACCAGATCGTCTTCATATAAATTAAATCTGTCGTGTGTCGTCACCTTCAGTTTCGTTTCCTTTCAGCGTCGTCGTCAGTGATTCCCGTCCCGGGGACGTTTTCGTGGCCTTTGACCCCTCGGGGGAAACCGAGGCGGGGGATGCTGCGTCGCGCCGTTTTCTCGGACCTGCAGAGAAAATCTCTGGAACGAACTTTCCAGAAGCAGAAATACATCAGCAAACCGGACCGGAAGAAACTGGCCGGGAAGCTGGGACTGAAAGACTCTCAGGTACCAACACGAATCGACAAATCGGTCGCGTTTAAACGTTGTTGCGACGCTAACGTTTCGTTTTGTTTCGAAACTTCCCGTCCAGGTGAAGATCTGGTTCCAGAACCGACGGATGAAATGGAGAAACTCTAAAGAACGCGAGTTGTTGTCGACCGGCGGCTGCCGACAACAAACGTTACCGACGAAAACCAACCCGCATCCGGATCTGACGGACGTCGGGGCCACGTTCAGGTCCGGACACGTGGACTTGGACCCTCATCTTCATCACCATCACTCATCTCCAGAGACGTCGGAGTCGGACGGAGAAGAAATCAACGTCTCGTAAACGAAACTAAAACTAAAACTAAAACAAACGCGGCTGAATTTTCTCAGCCAGTCTGTACAGTCTGTTGTTTATTTGTTGTTTTTATTTACGTTTATAACATAGTTCGGTGTCAAACTGGACGGTTTTAGAATTTTTTTTTTTTTTTTAGATTAAAATGTTTTTAAAATAAAAGTTTGTATTCTGTATATTTTCAAAATAAAACAAAAAAAAGTGATTTAAAATGTTGTAGCATCACCAACGTCCACTAGAGGGTGCTAACATAGCATAGCCGACATTAGCGCAGATGTTAGCAAGCTAACTATGAATATACTCAGTGTTAGCGCTTTATTTTGAAAGCCAGATATCGCCAACTCTGTTTAAATGAATTTACCATAATGTCTAGAATACAGGGGCACTAATATTTATAGTGCCCCTATACTCTTGACATTACGGTAAACGATACATAAAAATAAAAATGTTTTACAAACGAACAATTTTTTTTATAAAACCTACAAACTAATTACTATGTTTACCGTAATGAGTAGAATATAGGGGCACTCCTAATTGAGGGCCCCTGTATTCCAGCCATTAAGGTAAATGTACATAAAAACCTGCCAACGTGATAAAATATGCATCATATTTTTTTACCAAAATTAAGACACATTCTAGAATTCTTACCATAAGGTCTAGAATACAAGGGCACTCGTTAATTTAGCGTCGGCTTCTTTGACCATTTGGAGTGCCCCTATATTCTTGACATTATGGTATATATTTTTAATAATTACCTTTGCGTCAAAAGTGTATACTTTTATCAGTGTATATGTACCATAATGTTTAGAAAATGGGCAATACAAATTTAGTGCCCTTGTATTCCAACTATTATGGTAAATTTACATTTAAAAACGTGATAATTTTACCAAAACTGAACTAAGTACAACCACCTTTACCATAATGTCTAGAATATGGGAGCTCTCCAAATTTGATGACCCTGTATTCTAGACATTATGGTAAAATGTTTTGATACTAATATATTTACCATAATGGTTGGAATATAGGAGCACTACAAATTTAGTGTGCCTGTATTCCAGCCATTATGGTAACAGAACAAAAAGAGTACTTGTTTTTATATACCGACATTTTTACAATACCGAACTAATTACAAAACTATGTACCATAATGTCTAGAATATGGAGGCACTACAAATTTAGAGTGCTCCTGTATTCTAGACATTATGTTAAATTCCCATAAAAAAAAAAATATTTTATTTAATAAAACGCAAAATTTACTAAGTTTACCATAATGACTAAAATACAGGGTCACATTAAATTCAAAGTGCTCCCGTATTCTAGTCATTACGTTAAATACACCAAAACAAATTTTAATTTATTTTTTCAAAATAAAACACTTGCATGAGATAAGTTTTACTAAGTAATACTATGATTACCCAGCACTACTCATAAACATGCTAGCGATGCTAACCAGCTAACGCTGTTAGCTTTAAATGTTACTTCGTTAACGCTAACGTTAGCTTCTGTTGCAAGTTGTTTGTGTCCAACTTCAGGAAAATACATATAAATATAAACAAATAAAGCAATCGTTTTTAAATTCATTTACATGTAAATAAAAGTTCGCAAACTCCACGATAGATTGTTAAAAAAAGAAACAAGACTTTATTGCCATTTTCCACTATGGATTATACAAGGAAAGCTTGAGAGCAACAATGTAAAGACTAGTTACTGACATTTGAATTAAATACAAAAAAATAAACAAACAAACAAAAAACAAAATGTTATTTACGTTTTATTTCGACTCGACATCCGGTTACGACGCAGGCGGCCTAGCGGGCCATCGCCGTCGTATTCCTCGGAAAAAAAAAATTTATTAACGCAAACTTTATTTACAAGAGAAATTTAAAAGGTAACGATCACTGCCTTCATGCGATGCTCTTTATTAAAGCCTACGGACACAAACTGAACCTCCTTCAGCCGGATAAAAGAGTTTGGTTGATGCGCTTTACAAATACAGTGAGTGGCGGCCATTTTGGCTCTTCAGTCCTGTTTCTGACGAGCGTTGTTAAATAACTGACGTAGGGTAGTGGTGGTGGGGGTGTTATTAATGGAGGACGTTACATACAGTATTTACAGCCAAAACAAAAGTCAACCCACAGCACGACTCCGACACGTAAACACACCTGTACACGCCGTAGCTCCGCCTCCACTTCCCGGACGAAGTGTAGAAGAAGAAGAAACCGGGTCGAAGAAAATTGGAGCGTTTTCCCGCCAAAACTGACGCCAAAAACGCTAGCTAGCTAAGCTAACTAACCTCCGTTTGGTTTGGAGGATATTTGTTATTTTTTGTTTTTATTATTTTATTTTTTATTTTTTTTTTTAAATTCGATAGATATTTTGAAAAAGGCCACGTGTATTCTAAATATTACGGTAAAACCTGACGGAATCGAGCTTATTTTGTGGCCAAAAAAGTCGGAAAAGAACAAAAAAAAAATAAAATAAAATCAGACAATTGTGACAAAAAATAAATGCTGGAGCATCAAACTCTTTTTTTTTTTGTCAGTTATCATCACAATTTATTTATTTACTTTTTAACAAAAAAAAAGGCTAATTTGAGTATTTATTGTTTCACCACAAGGGGGCGTCAACACTTAAAAATCTGAATGGTTTTTACGAAATGGTCGCCATTTTACACCTAACAAGAAACAAAGGTGGATACATGTATTATATGTATTACGGTAAAGAAGAATCAAGATGAGGTTATTTTGTCGCAACAACAAAAAAAAAAAAAATCCGAAATTAACAAAAATCAGACAATTTTTTTTAAACAAAAAGTAATTGCTCTGGCGTTAAAACTCCAAACGTTACAATTCTTTTTATTAACGATAACTGCTAATTTTTGAGTATTTGACGTTTGACCACAAGGTGGCGACAACACTTACAAATTCGACTTAGAGTATTATGTGTATTACGGTAAAACCTGATGTTATCCGGCAAATTTTGTGGCCAAATAAAACTTGCGAACACTTGAGCGTTTAGCATTTAGCCTCAACCACTAGGGGGCGCTGCTATTAAGTGTTTTTTGTGCGACGTTTTGAAAATCTATTCCATATATTACAGTAAAACAAATTTTGCGGCCGGAAAAAAAAGTCTGAAATTAACAAAAATCAGACTTTTTTTTTTTTTCGCGATTTGACGTAAACATGGAGTTTTTAAGATCGCTAACATCTGAATATTTATCGTTGACCTCGATTCTTTTTTTTTTTTTTGACGATGTTTTCTATATGTTACGGTAAAACGTAATGCTATTCGGAAAATTCTGGAAAAAAAAAAAAAAATGTCGTAAACGAGCAAGAAAATGTTGCGTTTTTTTTGTTTTTACAGACAAAAACTCGTTAATGTGAACTTTATCGTAAAATGCGAACTTTTCGACCTCGGTTCTTCTCAGTGGTTTTTTTTTTTTTTTTTTTACGACATTTTAAATATGTACAAACATGAATCGTGACAAAAACAGAAGAGGAGACGACGTAAACAAACAAACGAAAACAAACAAATGTAAAAAAAAAAAAAAAAGAGGACGGACAAGACATTTAAATAAAAACATAGATGTTTTGAATAAATCGGAGCTAAAAAACACCGCGATGTTTGTTGTTTTTTTTAACGTAGCTTTAGCTCAGTGCGATTCAACTCCACTACAATCAGAGTAGGTTTGATTTCTACATGTTGACGTACAGGCACAGTGGGTGGAGTCAGATACAGACGTGGTTTTAGTGAAACACGGATGAAGGTTTTAAAAACGACGCCGCCGTTCGCGTCGTTGGCGGTCGGGCTCGGCGGAGCCGTCGCCGCGGCGACTACTGCCGGTTGCTCTTGATGCGCTCCAGACGTTTCTTCAGGTCGTCCAGGTTGGCGGCGGGAGACGAGGAGCGGGTGTGGGCGGGGGAGTTGGCGTGAGGAGCGTTGTTGTGGTCGTGTTGGTACATCTCCCGAGACTCTTTGAGCTGCGACAGTTTGCTGTGGAGCATGTCGGTCGACGACGCCACCGACGGTTTGGACGAGAGCAGAGACGAGATCTGAGGACGTTGTTGTTGTTGAGCATCGTCGTCGCTGCTGCCGACGCCGTGCTGAGGACAAGAGTTAACGTTTTTAATTTACATTAAAATAAATATATAGTTCCATTTTATTCTACTTGTTTTTTTTTTTTTGAATAATTTTTAAAATTATTTTCTGGTTAAATTTTAATTTTATATTTTTTCATGAATTTTATTTTATTTATATAGTTTCATTTTTAAAATTCTAATCTATTCAAAATTTTATAAATGTATATATATATTTTTTTAAATAAATTCATGTATCCTTGTTATTTTAATTTTTAAATAAATTAAAAAAAATAAGAAAATAAATCCATTAGTATCAATAGTACATTATTTATGAAAATATTAAAAATAAAATAGATAAAATTAATCCAGGAATAAATCTAATATTTTAAAATAATAATTTAGGGAAAAAAGTTATTTTTCTATTAAATAAAAATAAAAAAAGAATTTGTCATTTTATTTTAGGAAAAAAAAAATTAAAGATGAATTAAAAATTAGTGATATGTGATAATATTTAAATATTTTAATTTATTTATTAAAATAAAATCAAAAAATTATTTTAGTAATTTAGAGAATATTCATTAAATTATCAAAACAAATAAATATAATAAATAAATCAATCATTTTAAAAAAATAATCAAGTGATAAAACTAATATTTTAATTTAGGGAAAAAAAAATACTTTTTTAAACAAACAAAAAGAATTTGTCATTTGATTTTAGAAAAATAAAAACAAATAAAAAATAAAGATGAATTAAAATTAGTCAAGTGATAATAAAATTTAATCATTAAAAATAAATAAAATTAAAAAAATATATATTTTAGTAATTTTGAGAAAATTCATTAAATTATCAAAACATAATTAAATTTGTCGTGTGATTTAAAAAAAAATTAGATTTCAAATAAATATTTTTAAAAATGATTCTAATTCTAATTTTATTTAATTATTTAACACATATTTTATAATATTAAATGTTAAAATAAATGAGTGTTAATCTCAGCCTCTATAGCTCAGACAAATATAAATATATAACAATATAAATATAAATATATATCATATATATAACTGACCCGGGCCGTGTTCTCTAGTCCTTGTCTCTGTCTCAGGATCTTCAGTCGTTCATAATAAACTGCAGGTTTCAGTTCTTCGTTGCTGCTCAGAGACGAGTCGACGCCGTGTTGAGGAATCACTTCACGTGAACAAACACCGTTAGTATCCGTAGAAACCCACATATATAAACACAAACGTCAACGTCACGTACACTTGCTCAGACCTGCGGACGACTGGATCCGAGCTTTTCCTTCTCGCTCCGACTCGATCATGCGGAGTCCTCGCTCCACGTAGCTCTGGAAGAACTGGGACGTGTTCTTCAGGAACGGCTCCAAGTCGGCGTCCGAGTATTTCTGCTTGTACTCGTACAACTCGGTCAGACCCTGGACACGCGACAAAGACTCGTTAACGCAAAAACCCACGGGAGGCGATGACTCACGTACCGACTAGAGGTGGACTCGCCTCCTTGGTGTTTTCTTTGGAGCCGATTTTCTTGAAGATTTCGGACAAAATGTCGCTGACTTTGGCCTTGGACATGCGGTCGTCCTGGAGACAGACAACCGAGTTAGTTCGTCTGCGGATAAACGATCAATCAATCAATAGATCGATCGATAAAAGGCGGCGTTTCTCACCGAACGAAGTCCCGACTTCTCGTTTCCTCGGTCGCTCTTCAGTCCCGATAAATTCCCAGAGTGTTTGACGACTCGTCTCAGATGAGCCTCCAACTCGGACTCGTTCCGGTTCTCGATCATCGACAGGTGATCCAGGATCTGATCGCACGTATTGATCACACAGACACGTCGTTAAAAGACAAACAAATAACCAGTTAACTAATCGTCAATAAGTTAGAATAAATAATAAATCTGTGATTTACTGTGACTTTAAACAAATAAATTAAGAAAATTTTTGATTTTAAAGAAAAGAAACAAATTTGTATGTTTTTTTTTTTTTTTTTATAAGTTATTAGTGAAAATATTTTTTAAAAATTTGATTTTTTTTTGATTTTGCAAAAAAGGTAAACATCTATTAAAGTATAAAAATTATTAATTAAAAGAAATTATATATACACACAAATTTTTGGATAAAAATAAAAAAAAATTCTACGAACAATATTTAGTAAAATATTTTATAAAATTAGTTTGTTTGTTTTTTAATTTCCAGATAAAATTCTAAAACTTTTTCTGTTGGTTTGAAGAAATTTGTTTTTTTGAAAATAATTCAATTAAAATAAAAAAAATAAAATCATATTTTCTACAGAGCCCTTTAAATAAAATATTAAAAATAAAAATTTAGTGTAGATTTAAAAATAAATTAGACTAATAAAATTTTACATAATTTTTTTTTTTTTTACATAAATTACTTTACTTGATAAAAATATTTGTTACTCTCTGATGTATTTATGTTGTTTTATTTAATGTTGTTTATCAGCGTATTGATCAGTGTATCGATCAGCGTATTGATCAGTGTATTGATCAGCGTATCGATCAGTGTATTGATCAGCGTATCGATCAGTGTATTGATCACCTTGGCCCCGGTCAGTTTACACAACGTGTGCAGCAGCGTCTTCAACGTCCTGTGAGGGACGTCGCTCTTCAGCTGCTTCAGTTTCTCTTTAGGAAAAACCTTCATGAAGTTGTGGACGTCCAGGAGGATCCGGTCCAGGTTGATGCTGTTGATGGTGTCGGGGAGGAAGCGGATCATCCTCCACAGACACTGAAGGTAAACAAGCAAACAAACAACATGATGGAGACGTAAACGACGATAAACAACAACGACGACGACGACGACGAGACTCTCACCTTCATCACCAGCTCAGAGAACATCGGTGGACCAGCGGTCGTCACCAAACTGTCCTGAAGTAAAACCAGCAGAGCGCTGCGGGACGACAAGACTTTTATTGTGAAACATCCAGACAGGAAGCGTCGTTGTTCATTACCGTTTCACGTTGTTGTTGTTTACGGACCTGATCATGTTGGTCTGGTCCGACTTCTCCAGGACTCTGATGACCAGCAGGTTGACGGACCGGACCACCTGGTGTCCGTCCTCCACGTCCTCCACTCTGCTGTCCAGCATCAGCGTGATCAGACCGTGCATCAGGTCCTTCAGGACCCCCATGGACGCCTCGCGGGCCAGGGCCTCCATGGAGAACAGCTGGAGACGGACGGAAAAACGGATACGTTAGCATCTACACCACCGAGTCATGTCCCGTTAGCATCATTAGCATGTTAGCACCTGATTGTTAGCATTGAGTCACATTAGCTTCTAGCGATAACCGACTAGCGATGAGTCACGTCAGCTCCTGGTTGTTAGCTTCAAGTCACATTAGCATCTTTGGCATCATTAGCATTAAGTCACATTAGCATCTGGTCACTAACAATAAATCGTGTTAGCATGGAGTGACATTAGCATCATTAGTATTACGTCACATTAGCTTCTAGCAATAAGTCATTTTAGCATATTTAACTCTGAGTCCTGCTAGCACCTGGTCATTAGCTTCAAGTCACATTAGCATCTGGTGGTTAGCATCAAATCACATTAGCATCTGATCAATAGTGATATGTCATGTTAGCGATGAGTCCCATAAGCATCATTAGCACCTTAGCATCTGCTTGTTAGCATTGAGTCACATTAGCATCTAGTGTTGACTTTCTAAGGAAAAGTCACGTTAGCACCTGGTCGTTAGCTTCCAGTCACATTAGCATCTTCAGCATCTTAGCATTAAGTCACATTAGCATTAAGTCACTTTACCATCTGGTCACTAGCAATAAGTCGTGTTAGCATGGAGTCACATTAGCATCGGGTCACATTAGCTTCTAGCGACGACTGACTGACGACGAGTGACGTTAGCGTCTGTTAGCACGGAGTCAGACGGCGACTGACCGACAACATGTTGCCAATGATGCAGCTGTACAGTTTGATGATGTCCTTCTTGTCCAGACGGTCGTCGGCCATGTGCGTGCTGTAGATGAGGCGCAGCTGCATGAACGTGGCGATGAGGAACTGGTCGATGTGACCGGACATCACCTCGGCTTTGTCCTCCTGACGCAGCACCTCGTCAATCTGACGCCAGACAAAAAATAAACACTTAACACGTCAGGGATAGCGCTTTATTTTGAAAACCTGACATTGATAACCATGTTCAACTGCTTCAACACATTTACCGTAATATCTAGAAGAGAGGAGCACTTCAGATTTAGTGTCATTGTTAAATTTAGTGCCCTAGTAATCTAAACATTATGGTAACTGTATAAAAATGTGCAAATGTTTTTGATGAATTGAGATAATACGCTAAAATATGCTGAAGATTAGCTAAAGTATGCTAACAGTCAGCTAAAGCATGCTAATGATTATCTAAAGTATGCTAACGATTAGCTAAAATATGCTAACAGTTAGCCAAATCACACTAATGATTTGCTACAACATGCTAACAATTTCAGAAAGTATAGTAGTAAATTACTGAAACATGCTAACAACTAACAAAAACAATGCTAACGCTGTGCCAAAACAGGTTAATGATTTACCAACACGCTAACAATGTAAACAAGCTAATGAATTGCTAAAACGTGATAAGAAATAACTAAAAAATGCTAACGAGGTGCAAAATCACGTAAATTATGTGACAAAACATGCTAAGAATTTGCTAGCATCTGCGAACTATTTACAAACAATGTTAAAAAATTCACAAGAACATGCTAACGGATGACAAAATTTAGCAAAAACTGTCATAAAACATGCTAACAACTTGGTAAATCATACTAACGATTTGCAAAATGTGCTAACAATTAGCAAAAAAGTGCTAACAGTTTACTGAAACCTCCTAAAACGTGTAACAAAGTAACCAAAACATGCTAACATTTAACTAAAACGTGCTAACAAAACACTAAAATGAGCTAATTGAAGACGTTGCTGGTCTGGTGCTGAGTTTTAATCGTTTCCAGGTTTAATAACAACAACAAAAACATGTTCTGTACCTGAGCCAGAGCCTGAATACTGGTGTTGATGTCTCCACTCGCCACCTGAGAGATGACGAAGTTGATGGTGGACGCCGTGCTGTTGTGGAGGTCGTCGAAGTGCGGAGACACGGATCTCATCCTGAGGACGGAGAAATAACGTTAATGTTGGTTTGTTGTTAGCGCTTCAGTTGACGCTAACGTCTGATTTGTTTGTTTGTTTACTTGGGTTCTGGGATCATGATTGGCTCCAGCAGCTCGTCCAGTTTGTGCTGGACCAGGTCTGGGAGTTCACACACTCGGCTCTGGTCCATCTCGATCATGTCCAGGTCCAACTGGAACTCTTTGGGGATGGAGGGGTGGGACGACTCGTGTTGGGTGTTCTGACGAGCTTGACTGGAAACGGAAAGTACGATTAGTGTGACGTGTTACCGATCAGCGCCGTCGGCTCCAATCCTGACGACAACTTTTTAATTTATCTACGTTTTAAAACACGAAACTAGAGTCGGACCGTCGGGACTGGATCTGATCAGCACTGATCTAGAACCAACATCATCGTTACAAAAAAAACACAAACGTAAGAAAAAGAACAATTTTTACGTAATAAAATGACAAATAAAATTTGTTTAATTCAGCTTCTTTTTCTCGTGCGCGACATTTTTATTAAACTGTAACTTCAATGAGAAAAACATGTTTAAATTTAAAAGATAAAGTAAATGTTTTATTTTCGAGTACCTCCATATTCTAGACATTACAGTAAATGTTTTAGTACATGATACGCGCGTTATAATAACTTCGTAGAGTATTTTAGTAAGTCGTTAGCATGTTTTAGACATTTGTTAGCATTTTTCAGTAAATCGTGCACTTTTTTTGTACGATTACCGTAATGTCTAGAATACAGGGGCACTCCAATATATTTTGAAGTGCCCCTATATTCTAATCATTATGGTAAATTGTTAGAAAGTTGTACGTAAATCGTATGTTCAATTTATGAATAATGTTCACACATTTTTACTTACAATTACCATACTTTCTTTAATACAGGAGAACTCTAAATTTAATCAACGACATTAAATTTTCGAGTGCCCCTCTATTCTGGCCAACACAGTAAATTGTTAGCATGTCAATAAAAATAGTTTTCTTTTGAAATGGAATTACCATAATAGTTAGAATACAAGGGCACTTCGAAAACATATTAGTGCTCTTTTATTCTAGCAATTATGATAAATTGTTGCCATTAAATCGTGCATATAATTTATTGATTAATAACTGCTAATTTTATATACATTTACCACAATGGCTAGAATATAGGGGCACAATAACTTTTGGGGATGCCTCCGTATTCTAACCATTACGGTAAATTGTTAGCATGTTCCCGGTAAATACTGCATTCACTTTATCAAAACATTTGCATGTTTTTAACATGGCATTACCATAATAGTTAGACTATACGGGCACTCCAATAAATTTTGGAGTGCCCCTATATTCTAGCCATTACAGAAAATTGCTAGCATTTTAGTAAACGCTGCACTCAATTTATTGAAATCGCACATTTTTACTTGCAATTGCCATAAAAGCTAAAATACAGGGACACTCCAAATTTTATCTCACAAAATGAGTGCCCCCTTCTTCTAGTCATTATGGTATATTAGTGGTATGTTTAAAGTCTCATGTTTCTATGTGGAATCACCATAAAGGCTAGAATACAGGGGCAATCTAAATTTAGTCTACGATAAATTTCGAGTGTCACCGTATTCTAGCCATTACGGTAATTGCTCTAAAATGCTCCTGATTGAGCTAAATGAGGTTAGCGACAGCAGATTTCCAAAATAAAACACTTACATCAGGTATATTACACCAAGTAACACAAGAAAACTATGAATACATTAAGCTTTCTCGACTTTACGTTAGCATTTCCACTTGTAGCTACGTCAAACACAAAATATTCACTATGACAACGACGTAACGATGACGTAAAATAACATTCAGGTGAGTTTCTTTTTTCTTAAAGTGGCAGAAGAAGCAGGAAGTGAAGACGGCAGGTAGAGGTACTCACATCCTATACGTGCGATACATTATTCTGCTCCGATAAGGAAGGCGGAAAAACATATCACACAGGAAGAAAGATGAAGGGTTAAAGAGAGAAAAAGACGACAAACGACATGCGATGAAATTCAGAGGAAAGATTAGAAATCTAAATCTACAAAGATGATGGCAATGAACATGCTAACGTCGCTAACGAGGCTAGCGCTGTCGTTTCGAGCAAATATTAGTCCCGTTTTTTTGTTTGTTTCGTTTCGGGCGGTTTTAAAGTGACGTACTTGAGTTTGTTGGGGTCTTCCTGCGCAGGTTTACGGAGGAAAGTTGCGTTGGGGTTCGTCGGATGTTCGCGCTGCGTTCGCTCCATCGCCGTCGGTTTCGCCGGAGCGGCTGGCGTCTTCTTCGCCGAACGTTTGATTCGTTCCTCCAACATGCTCATTTCTTTCTCCGACAACTTTGACAAACGAATAGAAGAAAATAACTCGTTAGCTAGCTTGTTTTTTTTGGGTAAAGTTTTTTTTTTTTATTTTTATTTTTTTAAACGTACGTTTCCGATGAGTTTGTAAACTTGGTCCCCGCAGACGTTGTAGACGGCGACCACCGTGTTGAGAGCGGCGTTACGAACCGACGTGTCTCTGTCTCCGATGTGGACGGCGATCTCCTTCAGAGACTTGGCCGGAGTCGGTTGACAGACGTTCATCCCGTAACCTTCGATCAAACAACCCAACTCCTCCAGACATTCTGGAAACAGGAAGTGAGGAAATTAAAGATTATACCTCTAGGTTAGCTTAGCGTTAGCATAATAGCTAAACTTGTTACCAAAGGAAACATTCCCACAAATTAGCTTCAAAATCTATTTGACCTGCAAATTAAGATAAAGTAGTGTCTGACCCTTTCAAAATAAGATGAAAACATATTTAATTTTATACTGAACCCCAGTTTGACTCCTACAAAATAAAATACCACCATATTTAATCTTGCCACCATACTTATTAGATCCTTTCAAAATAAGATGAAGCAACAAATTGGTCAAACCTGTTTAACTCCTTCAAAATAAGAGACATTATAATTTTGAATTTCCTATTTCACCCTTTCAAAATAAGATGCAAAATCATATTTAGTTTTATACTCAGCTCCAAAACCTTTCACCCTTTCAAAATAAGATTAACAAAAACAGCATACTTGGTTTTGTATCGATACAAAAGCCTTTCAAAATAAAATGTAACGTATTAGTCAAATCTATTAAACTCTTTCAGAATAAGATACCAAAGGCATATCTGGTTTCATATCAGCAACAAAAACTATTCGACTCCAACAAAATAAAACACCACAACATATATTTAGTTTTATAAGCTAAGAAGCTACGTTTGCTATGCTAATTGTAGTCTTTAGCCTGTTAGCTAGCCTCTATGATGAAACTGGTTCATGTTGGTGCTGAACCTTCCTCTAGTTTAGATAATTTCCATAACGACCCCAAACCTCCAGGATTTAGCCCGTTAGCCTGCTAGCTTAGCGTACCGGCTCGTTGTTTGGAGTTCTTGGACTTGGTTCCGTCCATGAGGAACGGGAAAACCTTGGACGCCGGGTAAACTTTACACAACATGGTGAGAATGGCCCGGACGTCTTTACGGACCACGTCCTTCGACTCTCCGACCTGAAGAAGAAGAAGAGACGCGACTGCATCAAACCTGGGTTCAATACGGACGCCATTTTGGTTCCGGTGGACCCTGAACCTCCGTCTCACCTTGAGGATGAGGTAAGGGACGAAGGAGTTGGCCTCGTACTCCGTCAGGTGGTAGTTCTCGCGGTTCAACATGGCGAACAGCAGCTTCAGATACTCCAGGACCTTCATCAGGACCGTGGTGTTGGTGTCGAAGAACCTCAACGTGAACCACTTGAGGATCAGGTCCAGGCAGCCGATGGTGGCGTCGCTTTCGCTTTCCAGCCGCTGTTGAAACAGGTTTCGTCAGCGGAGAAGTCGCGCTTCTAAAACGTCGACAGATTGAAAAGTAGAGTCGGATTTGTACCTCGATCATGACGCCGATGGCTTTGACGTGTCTCTGGAAGTCGAAGTGAAACAGTTCGTCCTGGAGCCACTTAGCGAAGCAGGTCGACATCTGGGTCTTCAGCTGCTCCACGTACTCGTCTCGAGGGGTGATGAAGTTCCACTTCAGGATCTACGAAAAAAAAAAAAAAAAAAGTCAGTGAGACAGTCTGGGATTTCTCAACGTTACGATCGCAACTATTGCGTCAAATTCAACCAATTCCCTGCGAATTCTGCACAACTTTCTAATTTTGAATCGTTGCAAATTTGTTTTGTTGCATATTTACTTTTAAAAAAGGGGAAAAGATCGCAACTTTGACTTTGCTCCCGCAACTTTGTTCGCAATAAAACTCTGAGAAATATAGTGACAAAACATACATTTCGCAACTTTTATTCAGGTTGACAAAATGCCTACAAACGTCGCACATTATTGCAACAAACCCGCTAAAAACAACTCATCTCTTTTTTGTGATAAAACTGTCAAATCACCGCAACTTGCATCAAAAGTCCAAAAACGTCGCAACTTTTTATTAGAGCGACAAAACACCTAAATACTGCAACTTTCTTAGTTTTTCCTTTATAGACATTGTGATGAAAAAGTTGCAAACAAAAAAAACCAACAACAAAACACTACAACTTTATCGCAAGAAAACGCAACTTTATTCTGTCAAAACACTTTTAAAATAGAGCAACTTCACTACGTCTAAATGCCGCAACTTTATTGCGTCAAAACGCAGAAAATGTTGCAACTTTTGGGGCGACAAAACATCTAAAGATGGCAACTTTTTTGTTAATGAAACAAAGCCGAAAACATTGCAACTTTTCCGTCACAGCCCCTTAAAAAAAAAAAAAACACTGCAACTTATCGCAAGAACACACCTGGAACAACCTGCTCTGAGTATTTATGTAAATAAACGTCTCAGACTCAAAGTGCTGAACTACTTTTTCATATTTACTATATTTATTACTTATTTCACCTTCAGCTGCTTCTCCTCTTTGATCCTCTGTTCCTTGGCGTTGGGGACGAGGATGAAGATCGGTCCAGATTTATCTTCATCGTCCTTCGCTCCTTTAGCAGCAGGTTTTTTACCGACCGGACCCTGAGGGACGGAGGAGGAGAAGAAGAAGTGGTGATTAAACGAAATAAACGGTGTTTTGTTGTTTTATCGTCGAGGGGAAACTAGAAACAGGAGGCAACAGTTTGTGTTAGAGCTGAAAAGGTTTCGGTGTTAAGACATAAAACCCGGTGCGACGTGAAACTCATGCAGCCGGACGACGTGTGACGTCGTCGTTGGTGCTCGCATGCAGATAAAAGTGTTGTTTGATTCGTATTAGTGACTCAGAGACAAACAGGGTTCAGTAAAGAGTTCAGATCGGAGGGTGGGCGGGGTTTAACGACTCGCTGCCTGTGTCTACCTGCTGACCGCCAGCGGCGGACTTCCCTTTGCCGAGCGGCTTTTTATTAGCATTAGCATCCTTGTCCTTGGAGGGAGGGGGAGGGGCGGGGTCCTCGGGAGGGGAGGGAGGCTGGGGTGGATGAAAAAAACCACAATGTTGACACTTCGGATGGAAAAACAACTGATAACAAACTCAAATATAATAATAACAGAAACGAAATGAACCAGGTCCCGAACTTTTCCTCCAGTTCGGATCGGAAACTAACCTTTTTAGCAGCGGCTCCGCCTCGGACTTTCTTAACTTCGGGTTTACTGTCGACGACGTCGTCGGCCGGTTGAGACCTGGAAGCTGCAGAGAAGACGGGAACAAGAAGGTAAATACACGATAAAATATATTAAAAGGTACATGTGTTAAATCTAACCTGCCCCTCTATTCTAGTCATTGCGGTAAAAGTTTGTGCAATTTTGGTAAAACGTTTTATTTTGTGATTTCCATAAATTTATTTCGTAGTGCCCCCATTTTCTAATAACAACGGTAAACGTTTTACTATAATGGCTAGAATACACGGGCACTACAAACATGTTGTACACAAAATTTGGAATGTTAACGTATTCTAGCCATTATGGTAATTTCATGTAAAAATTCCCAAATGTGACAAAGTGACGCTCTGTTTAACACACAACAAAAGCAATATACCATAATAGCTAGAATATGGGGTCACTCGAATTTTGTGTCACGGACAAAGTTTGCCGTGCCCCTGTATTCTGGATATTATGGTAAATGTTTTAGTAAATAGTTTGCTCGTAAGAAAAAATTCTGCTACTGTTTGGGAAATTTACCATAATTTCTAATATATAGTGGCACTCTAAGTTTAGTATCAGACTAAATTTGAAGTGCCCCCATATTCTAGCTATTATCGTAATTTTACATAAAACTCGCCGATGCTTTTGATAAAATAAGCATATTATTTACTTAAATCATAGTAATTATTTTGCCACTGTGACTATAAAACAGGAGAGTTTAAAATTTAGGGTTATACTTTAATTCAAATTTAGTGCCCTTGTATTCTAGCCATTATGGTAAATACGTAAAATTTGTGCAGATGATTCGAGAAATTGAGCTCAAGATTTACTAAAACATGCTAATAATTTAGTAAAATGTGTGAGACACGTATGAAAACATTTACCGCGATGGCTAGAATACAGGGGCGCTACAAATTCAAAACGGTTTCCGATGGCGATACGAACCTGAAGCAGCTCTACTCGGCTCTGCGGAGCTTTTTCCTCCTCCAGCTTTAGGAGGAGGAGCAGGTTTCGCCGGCATCACCGCTCTGGCTTTCTCCAACATGGCGACCACCTGATCTTTGGAGGCCGGCTGGAGGAAGACGAGGACAAAGACGGACGTTGATAAACTGTGGACGTGCTAGCGGTTAAATTACTACTAAATGATTAATTCATTCATTAGTACTTTGAGTTTCCCAGTAGCTTTGCACATCTTGTCGTAGCCCAGGTGCATCATGAAGGTGGGCAGAGCGTCCTGAGCCTTCTTCCTCACGTCTCCATTTCGGTCCTCCAAGCAGGCGTAGAGCTGAGGGATGCACAGCATCAGGTCCCCGGGGACCGTCCTCAGGGTGGGCAGCTTCTCCGCCAACCAGCCGAGCACCTGAGGAAAGAAAGACGAAGAAAAATTGAACTATTTGCACATTTGAGTAAAGTTCCCACAGTTGAAACTGTAAGAAATGCAAATATCTACCATACCCTAACCTTAACATAATGGTTAGAATACAGGGGCACTCACTAACTTTAAGTGCTCCTCTATTACAGCCATTATGGTAACTGTTTTAGTAAGTAATTAACATATTATAATAAACATCAGTAGAGTTGACCTACACTCTTAAAACTGAATGATCACAATTAAATAAACAACTAAATTTGAAGTGCCCCCATATTCTAGTCATTATGGTAAATGTTACAGTAAACTGTGACAAAATTGTGACTTTACTGTAATGGCTAGAATACAGGGACACCCCAAATCAAAATCTGCCGACAAAAATTCTATATTCTAGTCATTTTGGTAAATGTTTTACGTAAATTATACACTCAATCGTAATGGCTGGAATATGGGGGCACTCTAAATTCAGTGTTGGCAGTCTACGACACGGTTAGCAAATTTACTAAATTATGCTAACTGACTCGCTAAAACATTTACCATAATACCTATAATATGAGGGTACTTGAACAGTTAGCCAAATTCAATTTTCATATTTAACATATTGATGAACATATGCTACATTAACTTATACCATAATGCATAGAATATGAGGGCACTCCAATTTTAGACTTAACAACGTATTGTAGCAATAATAGTTACTACTATAAGATTAGCATATTTACTAAAATATTTACCACAGTACCTAGCATATGAGGACACTCAAAACATAGTTAGCTAAATCCAATATAGCAAATTTTTGGTGAGCACATTCACTAAACATTTACCACAATACCTAGAATACAGGGGCACTACAAAATGAGAAAAACTGGAATCAAAGCCGATGTTTGCGTCTCCGTGGTTAATTTTGCCGACACTAAATCTAGAGTGCCTGTGTATTCAAGGTATTATGGTAACCGGGCTTCGTACGTACTTCCTGACGTAGAAAAGGATTCTCTCTCTTCAGCTCCTCGGACAGATCTTCTCCCTCCAACCAGTCCTTCATCCCCGTCTGCTCCACCCAGGCCTGAAGCGTCGTCATGGCGGCCGTCCTCACGTTGACCTGCAGACGAACACAAAACAAAAAGATTGTAAACTCTCACACTCATCCGTCGCCGTCAGTGACGTAAAGGTAGGCATATAGTAATGCTAGCTACCTTGCTGTCTCCCAGTACTGTGATAATGGGGAACCCCAGAGCTTTGACGTGCTGCTTCAGTCCAGGTCCCATGGCGGTCGCCAGCTGCTGCAGGATGGTCAAAGTCTGCTGGACCTGGAGACGAAACCGCAAACAGATTAATATCATGTTACCGCGACGTGTAGTTAACGTAATCGCTAGAATAAAGGGGCACAAGTGTTCTAGCCAATATGGTAAATGTTCTAGTAAATCGTAAGCGTGTTTTAGTTTACAGTTAGCATAATTCGTACATTGTTAACATGTTATCGAGTAGCTCGCAAATGTTCGAATATAGCTAGCATGTTAATCCAGTAATCCATTAGCACTATTATACTATTATTATACAGTTTGCACAATTTAAGAAGTAGTTAGCAAATTTTCCAAATAAAGTTAGCACGTTTTGGTCAATCACTTGGACATTCAAATTAACCGTTAGCATGTTTTAGCAAATGGTTAGCATTTAGCAGTAAATTCTTACCCGTTGTAGTAAATAGTTAGCAGTTTTCATGTATACAGTTAGCACCACTTGCTTGTTTAGTCAACCGTTAGCACGTTTTAGCACATTTCCAGGACGACCGAGTCGTCTCACTAACCAGGATCTTGTTCGAGTCTCCCAGTCGTCCTTTCAGGGCCAGAGGCAGCTCTCCCATGTTCGTCGTTATGAATTTAGCCTCAGATATAATGGCCGCCACCTCGTCCAGCCCCTCCTTCCTGATCTTCCAGTTCTTATCGCTGATTTTCGACACCAAGTCGGATGAGATCTTATCGCTTTAACGACAAAAAAAAAAAACAAGAGAAAATGATGGAAAGGAAACAAAAACAAACATCGTTTCTTGATCTAAATATAAATAAAAACATAAATAACCTTATATCCGTTCTGGGCAGCAGGTCCATGATGTCCTGTCCTCCTCCTCCTCCATCTTCCTCCTGCTCCTCAGCTTCGTCGTCGTCTTCCTCGGCTGCCGTTTTCTTGGTGTGTCTGATCGGAGCCGGAGGAGATTGACCCTGCATCTTCTCGAACTCGGCGTCGATCTGAGCGAGCAGGGCCGGTTTCTCGTCCTCGAAGAACATCCGTAGAGGAGCTCCCATGTAGAGGTACATGACCCCCAGCAGAGTGATGGCCGCTGTCCGCACCGCCGGGTTGGTCGCTCCCAGAGCCGTCTTCACGTTGTTGATGAAACCTTTAACGTTGATACTAGACGGGAGAATTAAAACAATAGTTCATTGATCTTTTTTTCACTTCACAACTTTACTTTGTGTGTCCCCATATTCTAAACATTTTGGTAAACGTTTTAAATAAATAGTGCAAGGTTTAAAATATCTGCTAGAAAAACATCTGGCTGGGCAAATATGTGCTACTCAATTAGCTGGTTAGCCAAACATCAGCTAGCCAAATAGGTATTAGCCAAGTCTTGGTTAGCTACATATCGACTAGCCTAGTATCAGCCAGTTGAATATCAGCTAGCCAAACATGTGCTAGCCAAGTGTCGACTAGCCAAATACATTCTAGCCGAATATCGGCCGGTCAAATATCTGCTAGCCAAACGTGCTAGCAAAATAATGGCTGGCCAAAAATAAAGCTAGCGAAATATGTGCTAGCCAAGAATCGGCTTCTGGAATATCTAGCTAGCCAAAAGTGCTAGCAAAATATTGGCTGGCCAAATATGCGCTAGCAAAGTACTGATTAGCCAAATAAGCGCTAGCCAAAAATCGGCTAGCAAAAATCGGCTAGCAAATGCTAGGTCAGACATCTGGCTCACCAAATATGTGCTAGCTAAATATGAGCTACTCAATTATCTGGTTAGCCAAACATCAGCTAGCAAGATACATATTAGTCAAGTCTTGGTTAGCTACATATTGACTAGCCTAGTATCAGTTAGTTGAATATCTGCTAGCCAAACATGCTAGCAAAATAATGGCTGGCCAAATATGAAGCTAGCGAAATATGCGCTAGCCAAGAATCGGCTTCTGGAATATCTAGCTAGCCAATTATTATGCGCTAGTCAAACATGCTAGCAAAATATGCGCTAGCAAAGGACTGATTAGCCAAATATATACTAGCCAAACATCGACTAGCAGAATATAAAATATTGATACATCAGATATCGTCATCGACATCATAAAGTAGAAATTACCCAGTGAATCCGAACTCCTTCATAGCGTTAGCGAGCCAGTTCAGAGCCTCCGCCTGGTTTTTCGGATTCTTCTGAGCAAACGCCATCGAGACGACCTGACGAATAAAAGACAAAACACGGTAAATAAATAAACCACCATCGTCTTTATTTACGGAACCTAAAAGACGAGGACGTCTTTGAACCGACCTGCTCTGCCGTCCACGGTAGAGAACACGCCTCTCCGATCGCCGTCAGTCCTTCTTTGGCGTTCCCGCCACATTTGACGTCTCCGACTTTATCGACCAAACCGTCCAGAACGACGCCGGCCGACGTTTTGGAGAACTGACCCCTCCGAGCGACGAGGGCGACGATGTGGAGCTTCATCTGCATCACCTGCACACACAGACGACACCGCTAAGAGTTAAATATAACATATTAAATATATATAAACCAACTGTTTTAAAAAGAAACATTTACCTGGAAGTTCGTTTCCTTCCAACCTGGTTTCTTTGCCAACATCCGGACTAAAGCTTGACAAGGCATCTGAGCTTTATCCATCGTCTCTACGGCCTGGAAACAACAACAAACGTCTTAAAAAAAAGCTATAAAATAGTTAATTTTTGAATATATTTATGATACATCGTAGCGTTTTTTACCCTCTGGAACTCCTCCATACTGGCCAATCTCTCCTTCCAATTGGCCGAGTCGAGCTGCTGCAGACAGGAAGCAGGAAGTACGCCAGCCGCTAGGTCCTCACACACCTCGACCTGATAAATTATGTACATTTTTTAACATTATAAACTTATATCATCATATAAATACTAACATTAACAAGGTGTTATGACTGAAATAAAGATTGTTCGTAGCACTTGTGTTGGTAACTGTAGCTTTTTATCGTTTCTTTAAGCTAATTCTTCCCAAAACCAACACTAGGTTTGTTATGCTAGCATTAGCTTGTCTAATAGGTAGCTAAAGAGGTTAACAAATGAGTTGACGCAACCAAATGCTAACATTAGCATAGCAGTTTTTAAACGGTTTTGTTACGCTAGCTAGTTTGTTTTATAACTAACCAAATCAATAATAAGCCAATATTAAAATTTTAACAAAATGTAAGATATAGCCATGCTAACATTAGCATTTTGTCATAACTAGCTAATGTTACAATTTTAACAAAAGGATTGATCCAACCAAATGCTAACATTAGCATTTTGGCTAAACAGCAGCTTTTAAACTGCTTGTAGCTGATGTTGGTATGTTAGCAAAGAGCAGGATATAAAACGCTAACATTAGCATTTTGGTTAAGTAGCGGGCTCTAACTTTATGCTAACAGTAATTTGCTTTTAAGCAGCTAATGTTAATATTTTAACAAAAAGCAGGATATAACATTAACGTTGGCATTTTGAGGACTTAGCATTTAGCTATGACTAGCTTATTTTCCTATAACCTATAGATAGTAGCTAACATTAACAATTTAAAGCCAAAATGCTAACATTAGCAGAGTTGTATCTTGCTATTTGCTAAAATCAAAACATTAGCCAGCTATAAAGTGAGCTAATAATGAATTAAAGAAAAAAAAGAAAAGCAGGACACATCTTCATTCTAACATTAGCTTGTGTTATGAGTAGCTAACGTTAGCATTTTAACAAATAGCACGATACAACCCCATGCTAACATTAGCATTTTCTGTTTAAAGAAAGAGCTACGCTGTTGTTGGGTTTTTTATTTTACGTGTTTTAAAGCGTTGACAATAAGCTAATATGAAATGATAGGAAACTCAATGGGTAGCATGGGCGCTAAGGTGTTCTAGAGTTGCCCTTAGCATGACGGTCGGATGCTAACACGTACCGAAAGCTCAGTCTCCGACACTTCTTTACTGTCGGAGGCCTTCTTGTTCTTTCCTCCACCTGCAGCAGCTGGTTTTCCTTTCTTGGGTGGACCTGCTGACGGCTGAAAACCAAGAAAAAATATCTTTAACGACCTGACGAAGTATAGTTTATAACTTCTTGTATGAGCGTTAGCAAGTTTACCTTGCTAGCTGCCGGCTTTTTAGCCGGTGCGGACGATTTGGGCGGAGCTTCTGCAGGGGGCGGAGCTTTAGCTGCTGGTTTCTTCTCTGCCGCCGCTGCTCCTCCTCCACCTCCTCCAGCACCTTTCCTTCCTCCAGGAAGCTCCACTTTATCGGCACACTCTTTTATCTGTTAGCAAAAGATAGCGAATAGCCGTTAGCGATGCTAAATCCATTAGCTTTACCATCGTCTTCGCCGGATATTTACCTTGTCCAGTTTGAGTTTATCCAGATCAGCTAAGAAAGGGTTCACCGCTTTCTCTCCAACCACTTTCATCGCCGTTCCTAAAGCTTCGAAGGCAGCGTCTCGCACTTCTGGAGCAGAGTCGTTCACTTGCTACGGAGAAATTAGCGCATTTTAGCTAAGTTTTAGCCTGATGTTTAAATGAATAAAAAGCAGAATAAAAAGGGTAAATGTACCTTAATCAGAGCAGCACATAAAGGTTTGAGGATGCTTTTGGGCAATGTAGCCTGAGTACAGTGTCTGAACGAACGAGCCAGAAACAGAGACGCCTGCTGCTTAATGGACGGGTTCTTGTTGTCCATCACACCCAAGATGTCTTCTGACAGGTTCTGAAGAGTCGTCTGGATGAAACAGAAGTGTGTGACATTAGTTGAGGTTATAGACACAAGAAAAAATTATTCTAATCTACGGAGTTAGCTGAAGTACCCAAATTAGCTAATGTAGCCAAGTTACCTTATGTGGGAAAGTCAGCTTAAGTAGCTAATGTATCACACTTAGCTAAAGTAGCAGAGTTAGCTAAAGTGGCCAAGTTAGCTTATGTGGGACCCTTAACTAATGTAGCCAAGTTAGCTGAAGAAACACAGTTAGCTAAAGTAGCCAAGTTAACTAATGTGGGGATAGTTAGCAAATGTAACCACGTTAGCTTAAGTAACCAAGTTAGCTGTAGCAAAATTAGCTAATGTGGAGCGTTTTGCTAACAGTCAAGTTACCCACTGCAGTCAAATTAGCTTAAGTAGCTAAGTTAGGTGAAGTGGAAAAGTTAGCTAATGTAGCAAACTTAGCCAACTTGGCTAAGTGGGAGAGATAGCTACTGTAGCAGAGTTCGCAAAAGTAACCCTGTTAGCTTAAGTAACCAAGTTAGCTGTAGCAAAACTAGCTGAGTTAGCCAACGCTAATGTTTACCGTGAGGAAAATAGCGTCGATAGCTTCCTGCAGCGCCTGGACGACCTGAGGTTTCTTCTCTTTGAATTTCTCCAGAATAGTCGGAACCACCTGATGAAGATCGAACCACAAACCGGTTAAAAACCTGCTGTTCTGTGTCTACTTCTAATATTATAACAAAAACTTTGTTAAACTCACCTGGCCTGCATAGGTTCCAAACTTCTTCCTGAGACCCGACGCTAACCCAGCCAAACATTTAGCCGCTAGCGTCACTAGCATCACGTTAGCATCTTTTCCTACAACCTGGAACATAAAACCAACAAGCGTCAGGTTACAACAAACTTTATTTATCGATCTTTCATGTCTTTTTGACGTATTTCCAGTTTTTACCTTCTTCAGAGCTCTGACCAGGTCTCCGTAGTCTCCGTTCTCCAGTTTCGGATTCTTCGTTAAAGTTTCGATCGCTTCCAGAGCTTCTTTCCTTTCCTGCCACTTTTTAGCTTCCTGAAGAAAACGGACAGAAGGAAGTCGTAGATTAACACGGAGGTCGATTCACTTTTAAAGGAAAAAGAAAAACAATGCAACTTTGAAACTCTTGCAACTTTATTGCATCAAAACATCTAAAAATGTTGCGATTCCCTTCATTTGAATGAGGGGAAAAAAGTTGCAAAACTTCCTTTTGCAACTTTATCGCAAGAAAAAAAAAAAAATTAAACAGCTTTTGTTGCAATTAAGTTGCAAGAGCAAATCAAAAATGCGACATTTCAGTTTTTTGCCTTTTAGAGAAAAAAGTTGCAGCAATTTTCACAAACTAATCATAACATTGACTTGGACCTGCAACTTTATTGCAAAAGGAAACAGAAAAAAAGACCTAAAAATATAAAGTAAGAAAAAAGTTGCAATAAAAATTTGTTAAAATATATATATTGCAAATTTTAAATCACATTTTTTTCCAAAAGTTGCGTCAATTTTCAAAACGTTGAGTTGGTCCTGCAACTTTATCGCACAAGAAAAAAAACAAACAAAAAAAAAAAAAGTTGCAGTGATTTTTCTTTTTACAAAAACTTTTCTTTGCAAATACGTCTGCAAATTTATTGAAATTTTGTCGCAATTTTTTTCCCTAAGAAATAAAGAAAAGGGTGAAGAGAAATTATCGCAACTTTGCGTAAATAACGGCAAAGTTGTGTTTTTTTCCCCCTCAAATCTCTTCGTTTAAGAAGGGAAAAAGTCGTTGCAACTTTTCTCTTGTAAAAAGAAAAAAAATGCGATAAAAGTTGCAAAATTTTGCTTTTTTTTAAAAAAGAAATTGCAACTTTACTGAGGGAATAAAAGCTTAAAAACACTGGACGTTTACGTATATAAAAAAAGATTTTAAGCCTTTAGATAAAAACATCAGTCAAATCAAAGATGGCCGCCTCCTGAGTCGCTCTCGTACTATTTTCTCGTAGAAATCTTTGGGCATCTTGGACAGAATCTCGACGGCCTCCAACAGTTCGTACGGGTCGACGGCCGCGACCGTCTCCACTTCGTCTTCTCCTGAAACCACGAGAAGAAGAGTCGAGTCGTTAACCGACGTTTATGGACGTTTATCGTCGTTTATCGACGTTCACTCACCGTCCGATTCGCCGCCTCCTTGAGCTTGTTGCTGCTCAAACTTCGCCTTCATGTCTTGTTGAGATCGGAGGAACCTGGTCTGTTTGGGAGGAGACGACGGGAGTTTGACCCACTCTTCCTCCAGCTCCTTCAGCTGTCGACGATAACAACACGACGTTATACGACAACGCGTCGATGACGACGTTTTATATTTAACGTAACACGTGAGACGAGGACCTGGACGGAGTTGATGTTCTGCAGCGACGGCCTGACGGCGTCTCGGATCCACCGGTAGATTTCCACCGCCAGCAGCTTCGCCTCGTCTCTCACCGCTTTCTCTCTCGACTCGAACTGTTTCGGTAAAATCTTCACCACCGGCTTCAACGTCACGATTTTAGACCCGAACTCACTGAAGAAGAAGAAGAAGTTTGACCGTTTCAGTTCGGCTGCAAAACTCATTTTATTTTATTATAAAAAATGAGTTTAAAATAAAAATGAGTATATGTTATTATATTTATTATCATAAATGAATCCAGTTTATCAAATATTATTAAAATAAATAATTAAATGAAAATGATAAAGAAATAAAATAATAATAATTTAAAAAATATATATGATGAGGCACAAAAATGGGTTTAATAATTAAAATAAAATAAATAATTAGGATAAAAATATGTAATAATATTTACTAAAATAAACAAACAATATATGAATATGGAAAATAAAATAAATAAAAAATAAAAATTAATTAATTAGTCCTGTTAGAGATAAATTAATATACAAAATATAAATAATTTATTAGTATTTTATAATAATAATAAATAAGGTGTCAGATGAGGATTCATAATAAAAAAAATATATAAAATATTTTTATCGTTATAAAATTAAATAAAATCTAGAACAAAATTGTATTTTATTAAATATGTTGTTATTAATTGTTTAATTAAAACAGAAAATAACAAGTAAAAATAAAAAGATTTTCTGATGTGACTCATGTCTATGAATCGTTAGTGAGACTCAGAATAAACAAACAAATAAACGACTGAATAAATAAACAGCAGCTCTGACCTCAGCGCTCTCCTCAGCGTCTCGATACACGACACGACGATCTTCGGGTTCTTGTTGTCGAGTCCTTTCAGCAGCTCGTCCTGAACCACTTCGGCCTTTTCGATTTCCACGAACATCAGACAGATGTCGGAGCCGAGCTCTTTGGCTCGAGCTTTGGGCTGATTGAAGACTTTGGTCACGACGCCCGACACCACCTCGCCCGCCGTCCTGACGGTGGAAAAAAAAAAAAAAAAAACGGCAGAGTTAACACTTTAGACGCGTCGTCGACGGCAACAACATAATAAAAGGTGGAAAAACTAAGATTCATTGATTTATTTACCGACCTTTTTTATTATCGTTGGAGTCAAAATAAAAAGAATAATAATTATTATTATTTTCAGGTGTAATTTGATATATTTCAATATTTTTTTTTTTTTTTTTAATTATTGGTTTTGTTTTTTATATTTTACTGTTTCATTTATTCTCAATGTGACTTAATGTTTTTTATTAATTATTATAAATATAATATATATTTGATTATTATTTTTAATATTTCACATAAAATGTTTATTATTTATTTATTTATATTAGTTTCTTAAAGCTACAGTCGACCCCTGATTGACAAAAGATTTTTTAAAATTAATGGTTTTTTTTTTATTTATAATATTTTTTCTCATTGAAGAGAAAATCATTTCAAAATAAAACAGCTATTTTATTTTTTATTTGTGTTTTATTTTCTTTATTGTTTTTATCATTTTATTTTTTTAAAAAAACAAACAAAATGGCTGCCATCATCATCATTATTATTTTTTTTTTTAAATAAAAAAAAAGTAAATTATGATCTTTTACTATGTTACTTTGATTTATTTTATATATTTTTTAACTTGACAATCTTTTTTTTTTAAAAATTAATTTATTTTATCTCATTGGAGAAAAAAAAAAAAAAATTATATTTCAAAATAAAACAAAATGGCCATTATTATTATTATTATTATTATTATTATTATTATTATTTCTAAAGCTACAGACATGATTCCTGGATAATAAAACCTTCATTTGAATCAGGTTCAACTTTGATATAAAAACCTTTTGTTTATTAAACAAACAGTTTCTTTTCAATCTTCGTCTCACGACGTCCGATCACTTCCTGTTTGTTGTTTCTTTTTTTTTTTTTTTAAAAAAAAGCAGAAGTTAAATTATTCGTGAACTCACTTTCCAGCCACGTGAGCGTTTTCCACGAAGACCAGCGCCGCCTCCAGACCTTTGAGCTGAGCCACGGCGTTGGAGTCGGTGACGAACTTCTTCATCAGCCCCAGGTACTTGGTCCATTCTGGACTCTTCTCGTCCGAGATCCTCTGGAACAGCTTCAGAGCTTCTTCGTAACCGTTGAGACGCGCTTTCCAAACCTGGAGGAGAAACGTTCGAGTGAAACGCGTTGGATCAACCATCGGCAACAATAACAAACCAGACATGCTGATTTCTCTTATTTTGAAAGGGTCAAATAGGTTTGGTGGCTGCGTTATCTTATTTTGAAGGGTTAATACAAGTTTTAAGGCTCAAGACAAAACCAAATATTTTGTTTTCTCTTATTTTGAAAGGAACAAACAGGTCTGAGTTGTCGATCTAAAACAAAATATGCTGTGGTATCTTATTTTGAAGGGGCCACACAAGTTTTAAGGCTCAGTATAAAACTAAATATGCTGATTTCTTTTATTTTGAAGGCGTCAAGTTTTTGTGGCTGCGTTATCTTATTTTGAAGGGTTAATACTAAAAAAAAAAAAAACTAAATTTCTTTCTTTTATTTTGAAGGGCTTGATTAGGTTGTGTGGCTTGATATAAACTAAATATTCTACTTCATCTTATTTTGAAGGGTCACACAAGTTTTAGGGCTCAAAACAAAATCAAATGTGCTGTTTTCTTTTATTTTGAAAGAGCTCAATTAGGTTTTGTGGCTTAAACATAAACTACTTGATCTTATTTTGAAGGGGTCATACAAGTTTTAGAGCTTAATATAAAACTAAATATTCTACTTCATCTTATTTTGAAGGAGTCAAATATAGTTTGAGGCTCAAAATAAAACTAAATATACTGATTTCTTTTATTCTGAAAGGTTAGGATAAGTTCTGAGGGTCAGAATTAAGCCAAATATATCTTATTTTGAAGGGAACAAATAAGTTTTGGGGCTGAATATTGAACAAAACACGCTGTGGCATCTTATTTTGAAAAGGTTCAGTAAGTTTTGAGACTCTGTATAAAACCAAATACACAGTTTTATTTTATTTTGAAGGGCTCATATCAGTTTTGTGGCTCAATATTAAACCAAATAAGATATATTATCTTATTTTGAAAAGGTTAAACACATATTAGGGCTGAATATAAAACAAAATATGCTGTTTACTCTTATTTTGAAAAGGTCAAATAAGATTTAGGGCTTAATATAAAACTAAAATTGCTACTTTATCTTATTTTGAAAGGGTTGAGCAAGTTTAGAGACTCAGTTTAAAACCAAATACACAGTTTTATTTTATTTTGAAGGAGTCCAATAAGTTTTGGGGCTGTATTATCTTATTTTGAAAGGGTCAAAAACATATTAGGGCTCAATATAAAACAAAATATGCTAATTATTCTTATTTTATCTTATTTTGACAGGAAACTCAGCCAACACGATGAGTTTCCAGTATAAAAGCTTAAAGTTAAGTTAAACCACTTAACGGCCGGCGTCGGTTGATTGGTTTATTCAGATTTATTTAATTAACTTGATGTTTACAACGTAAACAAGCCGGAGTCGATCAAACTCACCTTGTGTTCACATTTCTGATCGATGGGAAGCTTCATCCACTCGCTGTCGTCCCCCATGATGGCCACTTGAGGGACGCGCTTCCCCAAAAGTATCTAAACTAAAAAAAAAAAACATAACAAGTTTTAACATAAAACTTCTAGTATAAGTTCAGACTCATCTGATACGTCACCAGCAGTGAAATGAAACAAGAGTTGCCAGTCACTTATATGTACTTTCTCTTGAAAGGATAAGCATGTGATTGTTTCTAATGCACATTAAAGGGAGCGGCTAAGGGTTCATATTACCCATCGATCCGGAAAGAGTCACGTAAACAAGTATTAATGTCAAATCGGATCCGTTTTTAGACGTAAACAACGCAGGGAATATGAAGTTACATCAGCTAGCTTAAAACTGACGCCAAACTCCATAGACGAAATTACTAATTTAGTCATAAATTCGCGAAATTATTCCCAATTAAGATAATCTTACTTCCGTTATATTCATAACATTATTCCAATCAATTCGGCTAATTTCGGCTTTAATTAAATCTATTTTAATGCAAATATAACAAATAAATAGATGTTTAAGCACCACATTAAGAAGCTAAACTATACCCCAAAAAAAGTCACGTGATTGATGCTTTAATTCAAAATAGTCGTGCACGAGCATGTGCACGAGGGATGATGTTAAAATATATATATATATATAATCAATAATTCAGCTTTAAACTTCATCTTGCAATGGGTTAATGACAGTAAATAAACAACAAAATGGCTTTAAATGTTAATTAATCGATATAAAATGGCTACAAATGGTGTCAGACGTCACATTAAAGCGACATTAAATTCGACATTAGCCCCGTTAGCTAGCTACCGTGTTATTTTATTTATCTTAAACGCACCCGTTAATTCAAACAGGGAGTGGTTAGCATCCTAACTAGCTTGTTTAATAGATTAGCGCCATTGACGACGCTAGCATCAAGTTAGCAACAACAATGACAGCTGCTGCGTGCACGTCGAACACGCGCGCACGCGGGCAAGGCACGTCGACGACAAAAGCGCAAGTTTGTAAATTTAATATAATTAGGTTTGGCGTAAAGCATAAGAAAATACGCGATTTAAGTGAAGTGTTTTGTTAGCTGTTAGCGGTTAGCTTTAGCAGCCGTTAGCCCGTTCGGAGCTAATCTTTCATCCGCGCCAACACAGCCAGGCCTTAAGCACGCAGTTTAAAACGACAGCGGTAAATATGACGACAGAAAATGCAGGAAAGATTACAGCTAAAACGCGAGTTAAGACAGGATTAATAAATATGTTTTATATAGTTAAAATACCTGCTTGCGTCTCCGGTAAGACAATACAGGCGCAGCCTATCCAGTTAGACAGGGATGATAATGGAATCACTATGGAGAAGCACAACCGAGCTTTATACAAGCGTTACCGACGAGCGACAGCACGATTTCCGGTTTCAAAATAAAACGTGCATTTTTAAACGCCTCTTTTAACACACAAACATCAAATTCGCTCGCGTAAATTTAACGCTACCACACACCCTCATTAGGCTGACATTATAGAAAATAATTTTGCGTCTTTGCGAGTCTTTATATTCAATTAAATCGTTTCGAGCTTTTATTTTTTTCAGAACGCCTTACCACAAACTTCCGGTACCGTCGCACCTGCCGGTGTTCAACTTGATTGCAGGTTTTTGAAATGCCTCCAAGGGCGGAGAGACGAGAAGAAGGGCGGATACAGCGTCACCATCAATTCTTTACGTTCAGTAAAGTCTCGAGACGTAAAAGAATTCAATTCAAACTATAGTGCACGAGCTAAAGCCGTTAAATAACGGACTCGAATCCGAAACGTTTACGTTTTATCCGTCAGCGACAGTGTGATGGGCTTCCTTGTTGGGCGCAAGACAAAGCCGCTGATTGGTTGAATTTGAACTAGGCCCCGCCCTGAAAATACGAACTTCCTACGCTGATTGGGCCGAACTCTGAATGACTTCTCCGGGGGAGAGATCTGATTGGCTACTCTGAAATGACGCACTTTTTTATGAAAACATTTTGAATTTCATGTATGACTTCGACAGAAACGTGATTTAACAGTCAAATGTCACATTAGCGAGTTTACTAGGATGTTGTCAATATATTAACTGTTGTGTTTACTTCCTGTTTTCAGAATAAAACTCAAAAGTCAGTACATTTTACAATAAATAGTAAACAAAAAACACTTTTATAATTAATTTCAAATATTATATAGCTAGCTTAACCTTTTAGTAGTAGCGGCAGAGTTAGCATTAGCTAATGATTGTTAGCTGTGTTGTTTAAAGAGAAAAATGTCAAAAATAAACAAAAACTATCAACTACCTATATTACCATTTCAATTCCAGCTAGCCTAAATCCTGCTAGCAACACGGCTAGCTTAAAATTGATTTGAGTATTAATAAAAATCATTAATTATGATAACAATAGAATTAGCATTAGCAAGTGGAACTTTTGTTAGCTGTGTTGTACAGGGGTATCTAATTAATGTAACTCTTCAAGCTAGCCAAAGTCTAGCTAGCAACACAGCTAGCTTAAAAGTGAGACCTGAAATTGAATTGTAGTTGTTATTTTTAGCATTAGCATTGAGAACCTGTATTAACAGTAGTAGCAGCAGTAGTAGTAGCAGGATAAGCATTAGCAAGAGATGGGTTAGGTTCAATTCCAGCTAGGCAAAGTCAAGCTAGCAACATAGCTAGCTTAAAATAGAGGCCTGAATATAAACACTCATTATTATTATAGGTAGTAGTACTCGTAATATTAGCAAGAGATAAATTAGCTTCAATTCTAGCTAGCCAATCTAGCAAAACAGCTAGCTTAATATATACACTGAATATAAACAACTATTAGTGTCATATTATTAATATTTTGTGTGGTATCAGTAGTAGCAGTAATAGTAGTATTAGCATAAACATTAGCAAGAGAGAGGTTAGCTTCAATTCCAGCTGGGTTACACAGCTAGGTTAAAACTGAGGCTTGAACATGCTGTTGTGGTTGTTGTTATCTTTAGCATTAGCATTAGCAAGCAAAACCTTTATTATCTGTGTTGTTCAGGGGCATTTAGTTAATGTAACTTACAACAGCTAGCAACACAGCTAGCTTAAAATTGAGGTCTAAATAAAAACAATTCGTGGTATCAATATTAGTAGCAGCAGTCATCATAGCAGTAGCATTAGCATAAGCATTAACAACAGATGGGTTAGCTTCAATTCCTGCTAGCCAGTCGTGTAGCTACACAGCTAGCTTAAAATTGATGTCTGAATATATACAACTATTATCAATAATATGTGTAGTAGTAGTAGTAATAGTAGTAGTAGTACTTTTATAAACATTAGCAAGAGCGAGGCTAGCTTCACATCAAGTTAGCAACACAGCTAGCTTAAAATCAAGGTCTAAATAAAAACAATTATTAGTATCTTATTATTATTATTATTATTATTATTATTATTAGTAGTAGTAGTAGTAGTAGTAGTAGTAGTGTGTTAGCAAGAGAGAGCTTAGCTTCAATTCCAGCTAGCCAGCCAAGCTAGCAACACAGCTAACTTAAAATTAAAACCTGATTATAAACTAGTAGTAGTTGTAGTAGTAGTACTAACTAGTATTAGCATTGGTAGTATTGGTAATAATATTACTAGCAGTCGTACTAAGTAGTATCAGTATTAGCATTAGCATTAGCAAGCGGAACCTTTGCCGGCTGTTGTTGTTCGGGGGGACTTTAATCACTGTGACTCACAACATCCCGTCGTTTCCATGGTAGCGACCGTGTCAGAACGGAGTCGGTGATGCTGAAGCTGCTCTCGTGACGATATAACATCACATAGAAATGTAGCAGTTAGCTTGTTATAGCTAACACATAACACATATTTATTGATTAATCAACTTATTTATTGATCCAGAATGAACCGGTTTAACTCGAGCGTCTCCGTTGATGAATACCTCGGTAGGTTTTTACATAGATATATATATATATTTTATGTGTGTTAGCCGTTTAGCTTGTTTTAGCTAACGTGTTAGATTGAAATAAGCTAACTAACCGTTATCATCTTTGCGTTTATTGTTTGTTTGTTTGTTTACAGCGGACAGTAACGTGTTGTTTTATCTGAGCGACGCAGTGACTCAGCTGTTGGAGCATAAAGATGAATACACACAGTTCGGCGTGATCCGCTACTTTGCTGAATAGTAAGTTAATGTAGCGCGCTAGCATGCTAACGTGCTAACCCCGACATTCATCTGAATTGCAGCAGCTACAGCTAAAAAATGTATATATATATATGTTTTGTTTTACAGTTTCAGCAGCGTAAAAAACAGCAACCACGTCCTGTTCAGAGAGTATAACTACATCAAGGCGACTCCTCACAACAGAGCCTCGTTCATCAGAGTCTTCTGGAGATGCTACCGACAGATCGGCAAGAGTGGAGGTGATGATAGATGCTAGTGTGTTAATACATATTAACTGGGGTGTTTTAACCTGTATTCATGCTACAGCATCATAAAATGTAAAGAAAACAGCGTGTTAATATGTGATTTTTATGTTATTTTATGTTTTATGTGGAACCTTTGTTAGCTGTGTTGTTCTGGGGACATTTATTTAATGTAACTCACAGCAGCTAGCTTAAATTGAGGCCTGACAATTAATATGATTATTAGTACTAGTAGCGTTAGCATTAGCAAGTGGAATATCTGTCGTTAGCTGCATCATTCTAGCAATTCAGCTAGCTTAAAATGATTATTATTAGTCGTAGTATTAGCATTTAGCTGTGTTCTTTTGGGCTATTTAATTAATTTAACAAACCAGCTAGCAAAACAGCTAGCTTAAAATTGAGACCTGAATATAAACTGTTATTATTATAATTAGCATTAGCAAGTAGAACCTTTGTTAGCTGTGTTGGGATATTTGATTAACGTATCTCAAAGCAGCTAGCTAAAAACTGAAACCTCAAAAATATTATTAATATTAGTGGTAGTAGCATTAGCATTAGCAAGTTAACATTATATTGTTAGCTGTATTATTTTGGGGTATTTAATTTATATAACTCACATCAGCTAGCTTAAATAGTAGCTTCATAGCATTAAATATTAAACCGTAACATTATTATTATTATTATTATTATTATTAGCGTTAGCAAGAGGAACATTTGTCATTAACTGCCTCATTTGGGGGAATTTATTCACAACAGCTAGCTTAAACTTAGTATCGTCATTATTATTATTAGCATTGTTAGCATTAGCATTGGCAATTGGAACTGTTATTTCATTCTTGTAACTAACAACAGCTAGCTTAAAGTGAGACCTGCTTCTAAACTACTACTATTATTATTAGCGTTAGCATTGGCATTAGCATGAGGAACATGTGTCGTTAGCTAGGTTGTGTTAGCATTATCAGCATTAGCCGCATCGTTCGGGGGATATTTCATTAATGTAACTAACAACAGCTAGCTTAAAATTATTATTAGCGTTAGCATTAGCATGAGGAACATTTGTTGTTAGCTGTTGTTTGGGGGGATTTAATTAACGTATCGTACAACAACAAAATCTTGTCTCTAAGGGTTAAATTGTACGTTTTTAATCGAACCAAATTAAATTTTTTATCTCGTAACGTTCCAGATTTATTGTCCACGCTGGAGTTCAGGTCTCTGCTCCAGCTGTTGTGTCCAGATTTCCCGGTGGAGACGGTTCAGAATTCAGCGAGGTCGGTACAGGAAGTGTACGACACGAAAACATGAAAACGAATATTTTATACAAACATAATTTATTGTATTTTGTTACAGGATCGTTCTGATGGACGACGCCATCGACTGCCTCATGTCGTTCTCTGACTTCCTGTTCGCCTTCCAGCTTCAGTTCTACTACCAAGGTGAAACAGGAAGTAGAGTTTGACGCGTTTTATTTTGAAAAACCGACTCAGATTGACGTCGACGTCTGGTGTCTCTGGTCAACAGAGTTCCTGGACAGCGCGTCGCTGATCTACCAGGACCTGTTGGCGGGGAAGAGTCCCAACACCGTCATCGTCCCCACGTCGTCGTCCGTGGAGCAGCTCCCCCCGTCGGTCGCCGACGACAACGACAAGGAGCGGCAGCAGCAGCTGCAGCAGCGGCAGCAGGAGGACGGCGTGGAGGCGGCCATGTTGGCTCAGTGTATAGACGCTCTGTGTGACCGCTTCAAACACAGGTCACACACGTTTAAAACGAGATTATATTCATAAATAATGTGTCGTATTAATATTTAAATAGATAGAAAATATATTTAATTATTTATTATAAATTATATATATTGTTGTTATATATACATATATATGAAAATATATATTATATAAAATATTATAAATATTAGTTGTTAAATTAAATTATATATAATTAATTATAAATAATAACAATTTTATTAAAAAAAGCAAAAAAAAAACAAAATATAGTTTTATGGTTTGTATTAATTCTCTTTAAATATTAAATAATATAAAGAATAATAAATAAAATATAATAATTGTATAATTGTTATTTTAAATATTTTTAATATTATAATTATTTTTATTTTTGATATGTATTTTTAAATTTATTATTTTTAAATATTTTTTGATAATTTTTTTTAAATATAATTAATATTGAATTAATTGTTTTTAGTGTTATATTTAATAATGATGAATATTATAATTAATAATTATTTGTTTTTTAATATTATATTTAATAATGTTTTATTATTTTAAACATATTTAATGTTTTATTTTAAATATATTTAACGATGAATAGTTTATTTTATCATATCAATTAACATATTATATTAATTAATGTGTTGTTTATTATATTAACATGTTGTTTATTATATTAACATGTTGTTTATTTTATTATATTAACATGTTGTTTATTATATTAACATGTTGTTTATTTTATTATATTAACATGTTTATTTTATTATATTAACATGTTGTTTATTTTATATTAACATGTTGTTTATTATATTAACATGTTGTTTATCTTATTAACATGTTGTTTACTTCTCTTCCAGTCATCCTCCTCGATCGTCTATGAGAGAAATTCTTGAAGAATCAGACAAAGTTTGTTTCTACAGTTTCTTAATGAGTTTGTCGAAACACGAGTCGATCAACCAGAGCGTCGGTACGTTGATTCTATACATATAAATATAAATGTTATATAAAATCATGAGTGAACGTGCTGTTATATATAAACTCATATGAACCGTGTCGGTGCAGGAGTTTTACCGAGTCGGTCTGAGATCCTCCAGGACCCGGAGATGGACCAGGAGCTGGATAAAATGTGAGAAACGTGTTATTTTATTTCCTTCTTACCTCCGTCAGCCTCCTGCCTCTTTACGTCTTGTTTTGTTTTGTTTGTTTGTTTGTTTACGTCCAGAATCGCTCAGATCTCGGTGAGTCCCGGCAGCAACAGCAGCGGCAGCGCCGTGGTCGGGTTGAAGGAGCTGCAGAGGAAAGCGTCGCCGCGTAGGAACATCCACCACCGCAGGAAGATGGAGGTGGAGAGCGACGGCTCCACGGAGGAAACCGACTCGTCCGAGAACTGAACTGATACGAACTCGTCAATATATTGATCTGATCCGATCGTCTGAAGGTTGACGTGACGTTCGAGATCTTTACTCACTGTGAACAATCACAATAAACATGGAACTGAAGCTAAAACGGACGTTTTCTCTTGTATTTCTTTCATATGTGCTTGCTAATGCTAATGCTAATGCTAACAATAATAAAAATAATTTATTATATTCTGGCCTCAATTGTAAGCTAGCTGTGCTGCTAGCTGCCTGAGTTACATTACTTGAATACCCCCAAACAACATGGCTAACAAATGCTAATGCTAATAATACCAGGTCTTACTTTAAGCTAGCAGTGTTGCTAACTGTTGATTAAATACCCCCATACAACACAGTTAACAAAGGTTCCACTTGCTAATGCTAACAATAATAATAATAATTTATAAGCCTCAAGATCAAGCTAGCTGTATTTGCTAGCTGTTGTGAATAAATTCCTCAACATAATGCAGCAAACACATGTTTATCCTGCTAATGTCAATGCTAATGCTAATAGTTTATAACCAGGTCCCAATTTAAGATAGCTGTTGCGAGTTACATTAATTAAATACCCCCCAAACAACACAGCTAACAAAGGTTCCACTTGCTAATGCTAACAATGCTAATGCTAATAATAATAATAATAGTCTATATCCAGACCTCAATTTTAAGCTAGCTCTCTTGCTAACTCTTAAGTTAGATTAATTAAATATTCCTGTGCAACACAGCAACAAAAAGGTTCCACTTGCTAATGCTAATAATGCTAATGTTCATAATAATAGTTTATATTAAGGCCTCAATTTTAAGCTAGCTGCGTTGCTAGGTGTTGTGAGTTACATTAGTGAAATCCCCCCCAAACAACATGACTAACGACAAATATTCCTCTTGCTAATGCTAATAATGCTAACAACAATATTAGTTCATATTCAGGACTCAATTTTAAGCTAGCCGTGTTTGCTAGCTGTTAAGTTACATTAATTAAATATCACTGGGGTTCTACTTGCTAATGGTAATAATGCTAACGCTAATAATAATAATAGTTATATATTAAGGCCTCAATTTTAAGCTAGCTGTTGTGAGTTACATGAGTGAAATACACCTATACACCAAAGCTAACCACAAATGTTCCTCTTGCTAATGCTAATAATGCTAACAACAATATTAGTTCATATTCAGGACTCAATTTTAAGCTAGCCGTGTTTGCTAGCTGTTAAGTTACATTAATTAAATATCACTGGGGTTCCAATGCTAATAAATGCTAACGCTAATAATAATAATAGTTATATATTAAGGCCTCAATTTTAAGCTAGCTGTTGTGAGTTACATGAGTGAAATACACCTATACACCAAAGCTAACCACAAATGTTCCTCTTGCTAATGCTAACATGCTAATGCTAATAACAGTTTAAGTCGTAAACTTTACAAGTGCAGTTGTAAACGTGATTTATTGACAAGAACAACCACCGTCACTATCACCAGTCTGTGCATCTTGTCGTCATTTTACAACATCGATATCATGCGGTGTTACACCCAGTTTGTTTGTTTTTTTTTTGTTTGTTTGTTTTGTTTTGGTTATACCAACAGCATACAATAACTCCTATACAAACATACATACATACATACAGTATCTATACAGGATATATCTATGTTGATGAGTTAAGTACAGTAGATCCCCACGGCGTTAGAATCACACAAGTGAAAGACGTAGAAAGGACACTTTCTGGTGAATCGGAACAAGCTAACGAGCTAGGTGAACCTGAGACAACCGGCGGGAAAATTACATTAATTTAAGAATCCACGGCGGCCATCTTAGGTGGACCGAGTCCCATCCGGTTTACAAGACTACTCACCTGGTCTGAATGAATGTGAATGTGTTTAGACTCTGAGATTGGAGACATCTGAAGTTAACGTGAACGTTATTTTCACCGAGGACGGTCGTCGTCGTCGTCACGCCGACGTTTAACGAAAATAGAACAAAAAAGAAATGAAACAAAAAGAAAAAAGGCACTGTTGTTTTTTTTTTTTTTTAAATAAAAAAAACATTTCACGCTTCATGTCCGTCCACTGACTTCACGTTGAGTTCACCTGCTCAAATATCGTACTTTTTAGTTCTTCTCGATGTTTTAAAGCTACATTCATCGTTTTTTTTTGGCCACTAGGAGGCAGCAGCACATGCTAACAACATCATTGCTACGCTACAGTAGTTGTTGTAACTAATATGTTAGCAAAATGACTTTTATAGCTCCGGTTCAGTTATAGTTAATTTAGCTAACAAGGCTAATATACCACTTGTCGCGGCTAATATATTAGCTGTCATAGCTAAGGTAGCTAAAATATTAGCTGTCGCGGCTAATATATTAGCAAAACGTTGAGTTATACATGACCAGGTTTTTTTTTTTTTTAGCTCTGGTTTAGTCTTAGCTTTATCAGCTATTACGCTAATGTAGCTAGGCTAGTATGTCAGAGCTAACATTGTTAGCTGTTGTTATTGTTGTTGTTAGCCACAATTAGTTAAGCCAATTAATTAGCAAAACGTTGAGTTAGAGATGACCCGTTTTCTTTTTAGCTCTGGTCTGGTCTTAGCTTAATTAGCTAACATGGCTAATATATTAGCTGTTATGGATAATAATAGCTAAGTCATAGCATATGAGACCCAAAGCAAGATTAGCATTATTTGGATCTTCTAAGTTTCTTAAAAGACTTTTTTTTGGTCTGGTGTTAGCTTAGCTGTCATGGCTAAAATACGGTCTTTGCTAATTCCAGATACCAATATTTAGCTCGTTGGCTACAAAACGCTTTGCTACGTTCAAGTTCCAGCTGCTAACTTTGTCTTTCTACCGTTGAAAATAGCTGTCCGCTGCTCCGTTGCTCAGGAAATAAAAAGTCGCAGCTTTACGTCTTGAAGCTAATCTTACGATTTTGAGCAGGCAATGACTTGGACGCCCCACCGCCAACTCGTGCATAATAGTTTCATGTCGTGTCGCGATCGTACACTTGATTGCACAGCATCGTTCGGCCCTTGTTATTACACATTTAAAAGTTTAAAGGAAAAATGTGACATTGCACGAACCAGTAGAAACCTCCGTTTTGAAGAGTTTGCAACTGGAACCACTTTTGGAAGAAAATGCGAAAAACACAAATTAGGCACCGTAACAGTAACTCCAAACGTCTTCA
This sequence comes from Polydactylus sextarius, assembly GCA_016801845.1. Lineage (NCBI taxonomy): Eukaryota > Metazoa > Chordata > Actinopteri > Polynemidae > Polydactylus > Polydactylus sextarius. The sequence continues at coordinate 20,483,858 of CM028931.1, forward strand.
CCAGTAGATTGTCAAGTCTGAGGAGGTGGGTGGGGAGGCCGGGTTATAATTTACACTATTATACTTCGATAAGTTTCAGTTTTGGAAACATTAAACCATGTCCTCGTCTGTGCAAAGAAACAATCAGGTCCATTTGTTTGTGTATCCTTCACGTCATTGTCTTTGAAACTACAGGAGGACGTTGTTGTTGATGAGTAGCCCTTCATCGTTAGGAAGTCGATCTAAAGACAGAACGTTTATGAACATGCGGCAATTTTTATCCAGATAACGCCGTCGGTAAGCTTTTAAAAGTTCCTGATTATCAAAATACAACAAAACACAAGTTTACTTGTGGTTTCTAGAGTCTTCCAGAAGGAAGACACTTCTACATTTAAGTAAATCCTCCATCTTTGATAACTGCCGTAGTCAGTACAACTAGAGGAAGGTTTATATGGCTACTAAACCATCCTCTAGTTGTACTACATGTGTATCTGTAGACAAGATTTGGCTTAAAACTTTAAATTTTCTCAGTACAACTAGAGGAAGGTTTACATGGCTACTAAACCATCCTCTAGTTCTGATGCCTGACATGGACATTTTCTGTCATATTTCCTCTACTCACACTATTATAAGATCCCTGTGATCAAAATACAACAAAAGGCAGGTTTACTTGAGGTTATTAGAGTCTTTTGGACAAGATTCAAATGTTTGAGTCCAATAACTAGACAAGAATTGGCCTAAACTTTCATCTTTGATGAAGATCACAGCGTCTTAGCTGAACCATCCTCTAGTTGTACTAACTATGTGTATCTGATGCTTGAACCGGACATTTTTGGTCATATTTACTCTATATGAAACTGTGGTTCCACTAAATTTCATTCAACAAAACGCAGGTTTACTTGTGGTTATTAGAGTCTTTAAAACTACATTAGACTCCAAATTTGAGTCCAGGAAGTAGAGAAGACTTAAATCTTTCATCTTTGATAGATATTGTAGTCAGTACAACTAGAGGATGGTTTAGTTGGCAACTAAACCAACCTCTAGTTGTACTAACTATGTGTTTCTGATCCCTGAAATGGAGATTTTCTGTCGTACATCCTCTATACGACATAAAACAAAAAAAAAAAAATATTGGTCGAGAAACTTAGCTCCACTAACTTTCATTGTGGTAAAATACAACAAGACACAGGTTTACTTATGGTTATTAGAGTCTTTAAAACTTGACTCCAAGTTTGAATCCAGGAAGTAGAGAAGATTTGAGTTAAAACTTTTATCTTTGATGAAGATCGTAGTTAATACAACTAGAGGATGGTTTAGTTGGCTACTAAACCATCCTCTAGTTGTACTAACTACGTGCTCCTAACTCCTGAAAGGGAACTTTTCTGTCATTTTTCCTCTGTACGAAACAAAATGAAAACTCTAGGCTCCACGTTGGGTCTAAACACAACAAAACACAGGTTTTCTTATAGTTACTAGTTTGAGTCCAGGAAGTAAATGAGATTTAGCTTAAAACTTCCATCTTTGACAAAGATCGTAGTCAGGACAACTAGAGGATGGTTTAGGAAGGTATTAAACCATCCTCTAGTTGTACTGCTGTAGACAAGAGGCTCTTTTGATGCACGGAAACAACTTAATCTCTCTCTCAAATATAATCTAAATCCCATAAAAACCAACACAGGTTTAGTTGAGACCTAAACCGTCCTCTAGTTGTACTGGTGTTTATACATGAAGCTTTTATGAATCAATAAAAATGCGCTTTTTTTTTTGTGCTACGCCTGAAAAAGATGTCTCCACCTACTCGAGGTTGCTACCTGATAAAATTTAGATAATTTGTTCTGTCTTTAAATCGCCTCCACACTCCTGAAGGATCTCTACGCCAAGTTATATCCAGTATCTGCGTGTAGTTACATATACATCATTTAAGCCTATAAAATATATCAATATCAGGTATTTGTGCAGGACGTTGGGTAGATTTATGTTACATTTGTTCAGTACGGGACGTCTCATGTGATCCTATCCATCCATAGAGGTATTTATATTGTGACATGGCCAAAAAAAAAACAAAAAAAAAACCAGAAAACAAAAAAGGAAGAGAAGCTCGTCTGAATGCAGCTAAAAGAAGAAGAGAAAATAAATCCACCATGCAAGTACTGTGATGAAGGTCTACCAGGAGTCCAGGTTGTGGTGTAAGACCAGGCTTACATGCACGAAGTGAGAGGAGACGAGGAGAGGAGCTACTCGATGAAGATGTCCTCGGTGGGACACGAGTAGCCGATGTGTTCCTTGTAATACTGCTGGAAAGCTCTCCTGTTGGAGACAACCACAACGGTTGACAATGAAACACAAGAGACATCAATCAGTAATCAATACCGATCAATAGTACAGGTTAACAGATACAGATCGACGCACTACGGTGGGCGTAATCAAAACGGCGTGTTTACGGCGAAGTTAAAGGGATAGATGATTTTCAAAATTTCCAAACAGAAATAGTTCGTACGTTAAATATCGAGAACGAGAAGCGGCATCGTCACGTCAGACCTCTGCTCTGCCTTCGTTGGATGACGCGGACGCGTTCGCCGGATTCGTTTGCGTAAAGTTGAGCAGAGCCAAACTTGTTGATGTGCGACTTCCCAAGATGCTTTGCGAGAGCGTCAAAAACGACTCGCCGGACTCCGTTGAGCATGAATCGAAGGCGCGCGACGAACTTGTTGCGACCAGTGGATCTCTGGCATAAAGGTATATATATATATATATATATATATATATATATATATATATATATATATATATATATATATACACACACACACACACACACACACAAAATATACGTGAGGTCTCACCCGACAGATTCGGCCAGAGGATGTAATGTTGTGTCTGACATCATCACGTGACAAGCGAAACGTTGCTGGTCGGGATGTTTGGTGATGAAACCGAAATACCTGCGATAAGACGACACAGATAATCTTTAGATAATTATCGATATTGATTATTAATCATATATCGTTATTAGCGGTTTCACTCACTTGCTGTGTTTGGGATGACAACCACAGAACGAGATGTTCTTCAGCTGGAAAAAATGGAAACACTGCTCCCCCTGGTGGACAGAGACGGAAACGTAAAGGACCTGGATAATTCCTGGAGGCTGCGACGTCACTATGACAACATGTTTACGTTTATGTTGACGTTGACGTTGACGTACCCTGTGTGCCGACTGACACTGGTCCTGGACGTTGATCTTCACTCCTTTCACGCTGACCTCCAACACGCACGCTGACGGAGGTTGACCCGCCACACGCCTGTTACACGCAACCTGTCCACGCAAACGTGACGAACGTTTTGTACGTTAAAGTCACAACAACAACAATAAAGAAAAAAAAAAACTAAATATTAACTACGTCTAATCTTGTGTGTTTACATCCTTGATCCGGTACGGAGGCCCGGAGAGGACAAAACTATTCAACTGTTAGCACGTTCCAGTAAATTGTTAGCATGTTTCAGTAAATACTAGCATGTATGTTAGCATATATATTAACATTAGCATTTACCGAAAAGTGCTAATTATTTATTAAAAAGGCAAAAAATACTGTAAAATAATCATTAGCATGTTTTACTACATTGTTAGCACATTTTACTTCATTGTTAGCACGTTTTACTAATGGTTAGCATGTATTACTACACTGTTAGCATGAATTATGACATCGTTAGCATGAATTACTACATTGTTAGCAGGTATTACTAATTGTTAGCATGTATTATTAATCATTAGCCTATTTTACTAAACTGTTAGCACAATTTGGTAAATCATTAGCATAATTTAGTTAAGCATTAACAAGTTTTAGTAAATTGTTCGTACGTTGTTAGCGTTTTGAATATCGCTAACCCCGTTCATCTCAGGGTAGTTTTAGTCTATTAATTTAAATTTAGTGACCACGTAGCTGAACAAGTATTATTATTATTATGTTATTAATCAGTTTTAAATCCTTCAGTTTCCAACAGGAAGTAAACACAACACCGTCAAAATAAAGCTCACGTGTGCTTAAAGCTGAAGTAGCTCTGTGCTGTAACGCTCTTAACAAGGATTTAGATTCTTTTCTTATATAACAAGGTAGATTTTAGTCATTTAAAGGGACAGTACACCTTTAAAACCGGTTGGTTGTTTACCTTCTGCATGGCAGCACATAGGACGTCGTTTCCTTTATGGATCGGGACCTGAACCGAACCCAGAAACCGAACCAGGAACTGTTCGATCCAGGAGTCAGTTTGGACTAAACGAATAAAAACAAACATCTTTTATTTCATTGTCACTGTTTGTTTGTTGTTTTTAATGATGATGTCACTTATATGTGGTTATGTGCAATGTACCATGGGTAATCTCTTTGGCCACCTTGACGACGTAGAACGCGGGGAAGATCCCGGTGGATCCGGTTCTCATGTTGTAACCGTGACACCACAAGTCCTCCGACTGGTTCAGCATCAACACGGGGTCGTCTGTTTCTAGGTAGAGTTCGTCAGCGTGACGAGGAACGAACCTGAAATGATATAGATTAAAGTCACGTCACAGTTGGTTTATATGTATAGATACTGTGTTTTTATAGCGTGGATATCATGTTTATATTATGATATAGAGTATATATGATGTATTTTATCATGTAGATTATATATAATGTATATATTTACCTATAGACGGCTCTGTGACTCTGTTGTCTCTCTACTCCGTCAAGAACACATGAAAACAAACCAAACGATCCAGCGCCTGAAATACAACAAACACTATATTATATACTATATATATATATATATATATATATATATATATACACACACATATGTACACATTTAAAGTAAGTTATATAGTTAAAGTAAAGTATAATTAAAGTACCGGTGGCGCTGTACGGGCTGGCGTTGTTTCCGAACAGGTTGAGGAACTTCCTGGTTCTCGGAGCGGTCGTTCTTCCTCCGTGACTCTCGTCCTCCTCAGACGTGGTGGTTGACGTGACCTTAGCGTGTTTATAAATCCTCGTGGCTACGACGGCTCTCCTCCTCTTCACCTCCTCCTCCCTCCTCCTCTTCACCTCCTCCTCCCTCCACCTCGTCGTCTCCTCCTCCTTCTTCCTCCTGTTGTCGTCGTCTTTCCTGGTTTCTGTAACGAGACGGCGACGAGATGTTTAATCAAATAAACATAAAGATAATTCTGTTAGCTTGTCTAATTAGCTCGTTAGCTTAAACACTCACCTCCCCAGAACAGCAGCTTCTTTGTATTTATATATATGTTATGTTATATTACGTCGCATTACGAAACAAACCCTCGTCGTTACCTTGCTTCTTGGCGTCCTCCCTCCTCTTCCTCTCCTCTTCGTACTCTGGATCTTCGTCCTCGTTGGCCGACTGGTAGACCGTCTCCGTGTCGCTGTCGTCGTTGTGCTCGTTGTAACCGTGTAAACAGTCCTTGAGGCTGACCAGCTCCAGCTGAGCGTGTTCGTCCACCACCAGCGTGTATTTCACCGAGTCGTAGTTCAACCCCGCCGTGGCTTCGCTCTTTGGTAACAGTCCGAGCGGCCACGGAGTCTCCCTGAGTGTCTTTACCTCCCCCCGCGTCCCCTTCCGACTTGGTACAGTCCATGTCTGTGTCTTTGTGGGTTAGCCCGTTCTGGACGTTGACGCACGGAGTCGGTTCGCCTTCGCCTTCCTCTTCGCTGATGTCGGGGTTGGTTCGATTGGACAGGGAGGGGTTGAGGGGTCCCGGCGGGGGGCCCTCGGTGTCTGAGCTGAGGGACATCCTGTTTGACCCCCCCTCGCTGCTGGACCGGGACAGAGCAGGGGGGTTGTCCTGGGTCCTGTCATGGCTTTGGCCTAGAAACACAGGAAACGGTTCGGGGAATAAAATGCGGTCGAAGATATTTATCTGTGTCTAGTTTGTCTTTGTTGCATATGCTAAGTATTTAACAATGACTCAGCAACTTTTCATTTAATATATATTTCATATATATCAAAGATCAGCAACAAAACAATGTCAAGTTGTAGCAAAAAAGCAGAGAAAATTAGCAGTTTGCACCAGTTCTATTGAGATTACATATCTCTTCTTCGGTGGTTTATTGGCAGTAGATGTCAACAAGCAAGTTTACACCAGTTCTACTGAGTTTACATGACTCTTCTTCTACGGTTTATTGGCGGTAGCTAAACAAGAAATTGTGCAACACCACCACCACCTACTGGCATGGAGTGAGAGCTACATGCCGTGTGCTAATATGCTAACTTTGTTCTTTGTTTTTGAAAACAGGGAAATAAAAGTATGTCTGAATGTATAACATGTCTCTTCTTCTATTGTTTATTGGCGGTAGACGACAACAAATAATAACAATGTCACAGTTTTTATCAGTTCTATGCAGTTTATTTGTCTCTTCTTCTATGGTTTATTGGCGGTAGCTAAACAAGAAATTGCACAACACCACCGCCTACTGGCTTGGAGTAAGAACTACAAAATATTTGGTTATCAAACATGTAAAAATACAAGTAAAATACTTTCATTTTGTTGTTTGGCTACTGCTATTAAACCACAGAAGAAGTCAACTCAAATGGATGCTAATGCTAATTTCGCTTCTTTGTTTTCGGAAACAATGTAGATCTGACATCAGCTCTATTGAGTTCCCATGTCTCTTGTCTCTTCTTCTGTGGTTTATTGGCGGTAGCAAAACAACAAATTGTGCAACAAACCACCTACTGGAGCTAGCTAGCTCATTTTCTACCAGCCTGGTGGCTGATTTAAATAAGGGCTAATGCTAAATTTCTACTCTCTAATGCTCTATGAGTTTATGTATCTCTTCTTCTGTGGTTTATTGGCGGTAGCAAAACAATATTACCTGCAATACCACCACCTACTGGCTTTTTCAGAATTTCTAGAGGCTAAATGACACAAGACTGCAAAAAGGCGAAGAGCTTTAGCATTTGCTAACGTTTGCTAACGGATTTAGCAGCAGTCATGTGAAACTGGGCTTATGTAAGAGCCATGTTTTGTGTGTTTTAGGTCTTCTGAGGTTAAGATTATTAGTAGAGAAGAAGAAAACCCACCTCTGCTCTGATTTGTCGTTTGATCCAAATAAAAAGTGGTTTCCTCACCTTGATCTTGGTTCTTGTCCTGTTTTCTCGGTGCTACAGGCGTCCGCGGAACCACCATAGCTGTATAAACTTCCTGGTTTGACAGTTTGTTATTAGGCTTGGGTCCTCCTCCTCTGTTACCCAGTTTGGCGCCTACTTTTGCTTTCCCATCAGCCCCTCTGTTTTTCAGTCCGTTCGCTTCCCTCGACCTCTGGTGCACATTCCTTTCTTTCTCCTTCAACTTGGACTCGGCGCAAAGTCTCCCCGCTCTTCGTTCGTCCTTCCCTGCCGTCACTCCATCCTTTCCTCTGATGTCCACCAGACTCCTGTCTCTCATCGCTGTCGCTCCTCTTCCTCCACCTCTTCCTCCTCCTCCTCCACCACCACCTCCTACGTCTCTCCGTTGATTCCTCGGGTTGCCGGAGGAGTTTGTGTGCGCGGCGGCGGACGCTTGTTTTTCCCGTAGTCGGGCTCGTGAATCTGTGGCGCCGGTGTTGGTGGCGGCGGCCGCCTGAGTGTTGGACCTGCTGCGGACGTCATTGGCTGTCGGGGGTTTGGGGGCGGGGCGCCGCGTGCCGTGGCGGACTTTGTCCTCCGCTTTTGGTTGAACGTCTGGCACAAACAGAACAGAAGTATGAGATTATGTGTTGGTCAACCGGTGTATACAGAGGGATTATGAATAAATAGTCTGAGGTAAGAAGTTTAGTGACAAGCACAGAACACTTGACTAATTTCACTTTATTCTTGGGTCTTTCCGACCAGATATTGCTATTGTCTGGCTACTAAATTTCCCACAATGCAAAGCGATTACATTTTCTGATTAGGCGTTCACGTCACAGGGTAATAACCGGAAACAACAAACAAATTTGCACAAGATACCAAACCACCCCAAATTACCCCTTAAAAGGTAAAAGTATAACAGTTCCCACCAGTTCCATTAAGTTAACATGTCTCTTCTTCTGTGGTTTATTGGCGGTAGACATCAACAAATAATAAAGTTGTTAGTTGTAGCAAAAAAGTAGAGAAAGTTATCACCAATTTTGCAGTTCATATCAGTTCTATAGAGCTTACATGTCTCTTCTTCTATGGTTTATTGGCAGTAGCTAAAATTATGACCAATTTAGTGGTTTACTCTCAGTTCTATTGAGTTTAAAAGTCTCTTCTTCTATGGTTAATTGGCAGTAGCTAAACAATACAAACAGTAATAAAGTCGTCTTAAAGTATTCGTCGCAAAGTATTATCACCGACGTAGCGGTTTACATCAGTTCCATTAAATTTACATGTTTCTTCTTCTATGGTTTATTGGCAGTAGACCAACAAGATACTGTGCAACACCACCACCTACTGGCCTGGAAGGAGAACTACACAACATATGCTAATTTTTTTTTCTATTTGTTTTTGGAAACATAAAACAAAAAATTGAAAATACAGAACAATGACTTCAACAGAAGCTAAATGCTAACAGGCATTAGCACAAGTAGACTTAGCATTGCGTCTGTTATTTATCGAAAAGGATACAACAGGAGTCAACGGTGTTTTTGAGAGATTTCTTTTTATTTTTATGATTTGTATAATGATACAGCATTACAAATTCAAATAAAGAACATTCAACAGAAGGAGATTGTTGTCTTTGGCAGAGCCAGGCTAGCTGTTACTAGCCTTAATGCTAAGCTAGGCTAAGCTTAGCTTCATTTTTTGCTAACAGGCGTGACAATTGTCTCAAAACTGATTGTTGTAGCTCATTTCCTGGATAGTATCCGACCTGCTATTATTGTAATCTAGTCCTAATGCTAAGCTAGGCTATGCTACACTAAGCTAGGCTATACTACGCTAAGCTAACGGCTCCTTAGAGCTTCATAATTAGCAAACAGGCATGAAAGTAGTCTCACAATGTACTGTTGTAGCCTGTATCCAAGATATCATACAACCTATTATTGTTGGTTTCTAGTGTTTATGCTAAGCTAGGCTATGCTAAGCTAAACTAGCTGCTCCTTTTGGTTTCACATTTAGCAAACAGCAATTCAAACCCTTTTCAAAACCTTTGCGGAGAAAGAATCTGCATCCAAGCTGAATTACATACATCTTTCTGCTTGGTTTGCTGCCAAGAAAGCAAAATAAAAAATAAATAAAAAAAACTGACATTCACATTATTTGTTGAGCCTCTGGTGACTCAATCTCATTTATTACTCATCGTGACAGGTTTTCTTTCAGCGCCGCCGAAATGAAAACGAGCTGACGTGACCGTTTCTGCGGCTCGTTCTTTTTTTTTTCCCCCTCAGCTTTAAGTGAAAGTGATGAAATGAGACAGAAATTGAATAATGCTCATTTTCAGTTCACTTCACATCACGTTAAACACATAGCCTGAAATTACCGAGGACGAAAACATGAACACAACAACGGAGGCGGCCATCTTGGCGTCTCTGGAGGCCGAGAGGACGATCTTGGCTGCTGATGGAGGTCGAGCTGCTTCTCTTTCAGTCGGGTGTCGGCTTTCACTTTTCTCTCCGTCGCTCTGTCTCTTGTTCTCTCGAGGCTGGAACCTGATAACAAACAGAAGCAGATGATTGTTGGTTTCTACTCTTTATGCTAAGCTAAACTAAGCTAAGCTAAGCTAAGCCCTCCTTTTGCATACATACATAGCAAACAGGTACGAAAGCTGTCTCATAGTGAAGTGTTGTAGCTTGTTTCCTAGCTATTACTCACCCTATTAGTATTAGTTTCTACTATTTATGCTAAGCTAGGCTAAGCTAAGCTAAGCTAACTTCTCTTTAAAGATTCATAATTAGCAATCAGACTTGAGAGTTGTCTCAAATAATTGTAGCATGTTTCCTAGCTGTTATTCAACCAATTATTATTAGTTCCTGTTATTTATGATAGGCTAAGCTAAGCTAAACTAGGCTAAGCTAACTGCTCTTTTGGGCTTTATATTTAGCATATGGACATGAAAGTTGTCCCAAAGTGAAATACTGTAGCCTGTTCCCTAGCTTTCTTCCAACCTATTGTTATTTATGCTAAGCTAATCTACGCTACGCTAAGCTAACTGCTTTTTTGGGGCTAATACTTATCAAACGGACATGAAAGTTCACTCAAAGTAAATTATTATAGCCTGTTTCTTCTGGCTGTTATTCAACCTATTATTATTGGTTCCTATGCTTTATGCTAAGCTAAGCTAGGCTAAGATACGCTAACTGCTCCTCAGGGTGTAAGCCAAGTTATTTCAGCTTACCTTTCCGTCACGGCTCCTCAGGTCCCTCGTTGTTGCGATATTCACAATATTTCGGCTTCGATTTCACATAAAGTGGCAGGAAACGGTTGTTGGTTGTTTTGTTTTTTGTTTGGTTTTGTTTTGTGCTCATACCTGTGATGTGTGGAGAAGAAGAGCGAGAGTCCTTCCAGCTGCTGTCCTTCTTGCCTAAAGAGTTGTTGTTGATGGTGTCCTGGGTAGAATAAACGAGACAAAGAACAGAAAAAACGACGATGACAGGATTAGATTATTATTAAACACAAACACAGACGTCCATGTGTTGTTCACAGTTTAGCCTCAGGTGGCTACAAACATTGATTTGTTGTGTCTGTCCCAATGTCACTTTAAGTTAATTTTTTATTAGCTGTAGTCTGGTGTCTGGTCTGAGCTAACGACAAATATAGCTGCCAGGAGCTCCGTTAAAAGTGCTTAGCTTAGCCTAGCTTAGCATAAGAACTAGAAAATAATAATAATAGGTTGAATAACAGCCAAGAAACAGGCTATAATAATTTACTTTGAGACAATTTTAATGTCCGTTAGCTAAACATGAGGCCCCAGTTTGCAGTTAGCGTAGCTTAGCTTATGTTAGCCTAGCTTAACATAAAGACATGAAACTAAAATAATACGTTAAATACAAGACAGGACACAAGCTACAATAATTTACACTGAGTTAACTTTCATGTCTATTTGTTATATATGAAGCCCAGAGGAGCAGGTAGCCTAGCTTAGCTTAGCTTAGCCTAGCTTAGCATAAAGACTAGAAACTCATGATGATAGGTTGAATAACAGCCAAGAAACAAGCTCCAATAATTCACTTTTAGACAACTTTGATGTCTATTTCCTAAATATGAATCTAAGAATGGCAATTAGCTTAGCCTAGCTTAGCATAGATAGTAATAATATAGTATAACTAATAATATTAAGTTGAACACTAGCCAGGGAACACACTACAATAATTCAATTTCATCTCCGTTTATAAAATATAAACTCCAAGGAACAGTTAGCTTAGCATGGCTTAGCCTAGCTTAGCGTAGATACTAGAAACTAATGATAACAGGTTGAATAATAGCCTGGAAATAGGCCACAGCAACTTGTTTTTGGACAACTTTCATCTCTGATGGCTGAATGTGAAGCCCGACAGAGCAGTTAGCTTAGCTTAGCCTAGCCTAACTTAGCATAAAGACACAGAACTAGTAATAGTAGATTGGATAATAGCCTGGTAACAGGCTACAATAATGAACTTTGAGACAACTTTCATGTCCGTTTGCTAAATGTGGAGCCCAAATGATCAGTTAGCTTAGCATATCTTAGCATAAAGGAAACCACTAATAACATTCTTTTCTGCTAACCTAAAAAGTCCTGCCAGACATTTCAACCTGTGTCTAAAACTGTTCTGGTTCAGATCCAGACATCAACACTCAATAAATCTCTGTGATGACATCATTGCCAGGAAGTGGTAGGAGCTTGGACCAGGAAGTGTGAGGTGGTCTCACGTCGACGTCACGAGAGCCACGCAGAGCGCTGACTCACTTATCGCCCGCCATCACGCACCCACATTCAGTTACTATGGCTACTCCCTGTCTGTGTGTGTGTGTGTGTGTGTGTGTGTGTGTGTGTGTGAATCAAAGCGTCTCTGTTTGTCTGCGTTTTGTCTCCGGTCCGACTTCCGACATTTAGAGAAACGAGCGTTTAAAAATCGAGCGTCAGTCAAAGATGGCGTCTCGACATCATCTGTCATTTTCTGTCCGACAGACGATGTTTAAGTTTCATAAAAACATTTTATTATTATTGTATGAATTTATTTTGAAGCACAAAACGCTGCGACATCTCATCCTTACAGTTTTATGTTTATAAAATAAACAAAATAGATATAACAGAAGGCGTTTATTACCCTTGTGTAGAGCCAGGCTAGCTGTTACTAGCCTTTATGCTAGGCTAAGCTAAGCTAACTGCTCTTTTGGGGTTCATATTTAGCAAACAGACATGAAAGTTGTCTAAAAGTAAATGATTATATCCTGTTTCAAGCTATTTTTCACGCTATTACTATTGCTTCTAAATCATTATGCTACACTAGGCAAAGCTAAGATGAGCTAAGCTAGGCTAAGCTAACTGCTCTCTGGGGATTATTAGATATTAGCAAAGAGAGATGAAAGTTGTCTAAAAAGTAATTGTTGTAGCCTTATTTCCAGGCTATAATTCAACCTATTGTTATTATTAGTGTCTAGTATTTATTCTAAGCTATGCTAAGCTAAGCTAACTGCTCTTCCAGGCTTCATATTTAGCAAACACATATGATAGTTGTCTCAAAGTAAATCATTATAGCTTGTTTCATAGATATTATACAACCTATTCTTATAGCTTTTTAATCTTTATGCTACGCTAGGCTAAGCTAAGCTATGCTAAGCTAACTGCTCTTTTGGGGTTCACATTTAGCAAACAGAGATGAAAGTTGTCTCAACGTGAACTCTTGTAGCCTGTTTCCAAGCTATTCTTCAACCTGTTATTATTAGTTAGGCTAAGCCTTTTAGCGTCAACGTTCCCCAGAGACTCAAATATTTACTGGTGTTTTTTTTTTTCATCCATTATCTGCAGCACTTATCCTAACAAGGTCACGAAAGTCAATTACAGCCGACTATTGGTGAATGCAGCACAAGTCGGCACCGTCTTCTGCTTCTACCTGATTTTGATGTCAGTTTTGGGTCTCATGTTGGATGAGATGGTTGTAGTTTTGCTAGCAAACAGTATATGAACCACAACAGAGCATTAGCGTAGATTAGCTTAGCCTAGCGTAGCATAAAGTCTAGAAAACAGTAGTAATAGGTTGAATACTAGCCAGGAAGCAGGTGTTAATAATTTATTTTGAGACAACTATTATGTCTGTTTGCTAAATATGACGTCCAAAGGAAGTTAGCTTAGCTTAGCCTAGCATACCTAGCATTCAGACTAGAATCCAGTCATAATAATAAAAATAACAGCCTAGAAACAAGATACAATAATTCACTTTGTGACTACTTTCATGTTTATTTGCTAATTATAAATCCCAAAGGAAGAGTTAGCTTAGCTTAGCCTAGCATAGCTTAGCATACAGACGAGAAAACAATAACAACAGGTTGAATTCTAGCTAGGAAACAAGCTACAATAATCAATTTTGACACAGCTTACTTGTCTTTTTGCTAATTAGGTACCTAAAAAGAGCAGTTAGCGTAGCTTAGCCTAGCTTAGCAATAAAGACCCGAAACTAATAGCGATAATAATAGAAGACGAAGAAGACTTTTTTCATAACGAGCATGATTAAATTCTTGTTGTAAACTAAAAAAAACAAAAAAAAACGATTTTGATGCTAACACTAGCATGCTAATCGGACTCAAAATGTCACATTAGCGTTGAGCTAACAGCTCGTTAGCGGCTGTCGATCAAATCTACGATGTTGAGTTTGTTTCTCGGAGGCTGTAGCCGCAAATTTTTTTTTTTTAACTTATTTTGCGCAAATTCATGCTAGCTACCACAGGTTCAACATGTAGCGTGTAGCGTTTAGCATTTAGCGACCTCTAGTGGTGAAGTCGCAGACTGCAACCGACTGATTACGTTTACTTTTGCTTTAGGTGACTCCACGACTCGCGTCAGTGTTTGTTTGGTCTTTTCTGGGCTTCGGTTGAAATGTGAAGCTAACACGCTAACGTGCAGGATGCTAACGTGCAGGATGCTAACGCTGCAGCGTCTACGGTGTCTTTTATTGGCAGTGAAGGTGCTGGTGATGGAGGACAGAAAAAAGCTGCCTCTCAGTGGGATTTTCATCCTCGGAGGTCAGATAAAGTTACATCGCCTCCTTGTTTTTCCCTCAGATCTTCTTTATGCTGCGTTATTGTTTCGTTATTGCTGTGTCGGCAACAACGACCTGAACGTTTTCCTTCTTTAAAAAAACAAAAACAAAACAGCAGCACATGAATTAGTTGTCTCGCTAAAAAACATCATTTATTTGATCTATTCTTAATGATTTTATCGATTTATTTTTTCATTTTCAGCCCCTTTATTTTATATTAATTTATATTATTATGTATTTTATTAATTAATTCTTTTATAGTTTTTATTTTACTATTTGTTTTTTTTTTATATTTGTAGTTATTTCTATTTATTCATAATTATATTGTTTATTTTTACTAATTTATTTAAATGTTTTATTTATTATTATTATTTTAATCTATAAATTTTTATCACATAATAGTTTAATTTAATTTATTTTTTACATTTTCTAATTTTATATTTTCTTTTACATTTTATTATTTATTTTGTATTATTACATTTTATTTATTTATTCTTCAGTTATTTTTATTGTTTTTTTTTATTGTATTTTTATGTAAAATAAATAGTGATTTTATTTTCAGTTTCTTTCTGTTATTTTATTAGATAATTTATTATTATTATTATTTTATATATAAACTGTATATAACTAAAATAGATCAGGCCCTTTAATTTTATTTTAATTTTATTTTATATTATTTCAGTGATTATTTTTTGCTTTTTATTGATTTATTTAATAAAATTTCGTTTATTTAATTGAATTATTTTATTTTACATTGATTTATTTAAAACAACATCTAATTCTGATTTTTTTTATATCATTATTATTTATATTATTATTTATAATAATTCGTATATAACACAAGTAGACGGTTCCGAGGACGAAGCCTTGAGGTTCTCCAGAGAAGCTAACGCTAACGCTAACGCTAACGCTAAACGTTACATATTAAACCAGTAAATCACATTTATTTAATAAATAATAATAATAACAATCCTGAGTAGAACATCAACACAAACAGCAGCCAATCACAGTCCTGGTAGCATCATGCTAGCTGGAAGCTAATGCCACATCTGGACTATATCGTATATACGCTAACATATTTATTTACGTCTGGGGGGGTTGGGGGGGTCAAAGGCCACGACAGCCGACGTGTCCGAAGTGTCAAAGTGCCCTTGAGCAAAACAGCTGAACCTTTAGCTGAAATAAACAAAAAACAAGCTAATTTAAAAAAAAAAAAATTTTAAGCTACAACGCCGCTAACTCACCGTTTTGACGCTAACGTTTTGACCCTGATGCTGTCTCATTGTGGAGGCAGGATCCTCCCAGGAAACACGCACACACACACACACACACACACACACACACACACACACACACACACACACACACACAGCGTAACCTATTTATTCTGGATGCTAACGCTAACGCTAACAGAGAAAAACAAGGGGCTCCTCCCTGTCGGTACCTGTGTGCCGGCTTGTGGCAGCTGGGGGAACAGAGCCAAGGTGGTCGGTCTCTTTGGTCGATATTTGTCCATGACAGCTCCGGTTGATGCCGCTCGGACAAGCGACGGCTCCCTCCCTCCCTCCTCTTCCTCCTCGCCCTCCTCTTCCTCCTTCCTCCTCCTCTTTGGATCAAGAAGCCTCCGTCTGCTCCGTCTCTCTCTCTCTCTCTCCCCCGCCCTCCTCTTCCTCCTCTGCATCGATCAGCTCCTCATCCTGCTCCGCATCCTCCGGCCGGACACGCCCCTCCCGCTCTCATCCTCGCCGCCCGATTGGCCGACAGCCGCGTCACGTCGTGGTCGCCCCGAGAGGGAGAGAGAGAGAGAGAGAGAGAGAGAGAGAGAGGGAGAGAGAGAGGGATGGAGAGGAGGAGGAGGAAGTGAGCAGCAGCCAATCAGAGCGCGGCATGACATCATCAGCTCATGTGCCTCCAGCATTTCCTGTGAGTAAAGATGAGAGTGTGTGTGTGTGTGTGTGTGTGTGTGTGTGTGTGCAGAAGAATCAGATGATATTTCTACTGATCCTATAGAGAAACAAGTAATAATTTTTCACCCTTTTACTTTGAAATTTATATTTAATTTTTATTTTTATTCATTTTTTAAAATATATTATTAGCGTATTATTTGGAAATGTATTGTTATTTAAATATTATAAAACGTATTCATGTATTTCTATTTTATTATAATTTGTTATTTGTTCATTTTATTGTATTATTTAATATGTAGTTTTGTTTGTTTATTTTTCTCTTATTATTTCATTTATTCATGTTATTTTATTTAATAGTTTAAATTCATTCTGTTCATTATTTATTTTAAAATACTAATTTTGATTAATCTCATTTTATTTATTTATTAAATTTATATTATTATATTCATGTATATTATTATTATTTGCCATTTTTCTTTATTTATAATTTTATTTTTTTTTTAATTAATAAATTAATTTATTTTATTATTTGTTTATTTCTAACTTATTTATTTTATTACTATTTTTCATTTTGTTGATTGTAATTTCTTCCTGTTATTTCCATTTTTACTTTTCAGTTTATTTATCAGTTTTTTATTTTTCTTTTATTTATAATTTTTATTTGTTAAGTTTATTATGTATTTTAAAGTGTTTGTTTTTTTTCTATTTTTTTATTTTACTCCTTTTTATTTTATTCTGTTTTAGGTGGAAGAAGATTCATATTATTTATTTATTTGACTATTTTTAATGTATCAACATTATTATTATTATTTGTTCATTTATTATTTTATTCTATTTTTTCATGATTTTTAATTTTATTTATTTACTAGACTGTTTTATTTTATTCTATTTTACACGACAAGTCAAAAATAATTAATACGATTTTTATTTTATTTATTTTTATTTTGATTTGAAATCCTACACAATCCGGTGACGTAATATCCGGTCAGTCTGCCGGTCGCTTAGCAACATCAACTGAACGTCCAGTCAATCAATCAATGAATCAATCAATCAGCCGGTAAAGACGTCAGTCACCGCTCGGCTCATCAATACAAACAACCACTTAAGTTGATGATTCACTATTAAATAAATTAAACTACAGAAATCCACCAAAACAAAGTTACATTAGCATGAAGCTACTAGCTAACGAAAACAGTAGCGACACTTGTCTTGTTAGCTAATCTAAACCGTTAGCTTAGCTCAAATAATCATTAAATTCAATGTATTCCAAATTAGCAGACAAGCTAACTGTTAGCTAATGACAACGGTTAGCTAAGTAGCTCACTTCCCAAACTAGCAACATTAGCAGAAAGCTAACCGTTAGCTTCAGGGCAATTAAAATAGGCGAGATTGGCACGTTAGCTGCTAAGCTAGCAAACTGATTTACCTGCCGACTAAACGCTATCAACTTTCTGCTGAAGCTAACAGCTAATAAACAATATTTAGACGTTTTAATGTTTTTACCTGTTTGCAGGAACCAGAGAAGACGAAATTACCGTTTCTTTGATGATTAAGTCGTAAAAAAAAATACAAAACGTCTAATTTATGTAATACTCGGACCGGTATCAGTCAGTAAATATTAAAAATATACATTTGGTAAAATGCAATATAACTTGTTTTTAAGAATTTGTTTGACGTTATTGCTTAAAAACGCGGAATTTAATTGATAAAGGTGAAAAGTTTTACTTTTAGCGACGCCATTTTCGAACATCTACCTGGCCGGAGCGACCGGAAGTGAGGGTGCAGCGTCAGAAATGATTGACGATGTCAAAATAAAAGTCTAGAAAAATAGGGCCGTCATTTAAAAAAAAATAAAAATAAAATTATTATTATTTATTTTTTCAAATATGTATATGTGTCCCGTTATTTGTCTTTATTATGCAAAATAAAAATAAAATATAATAAATCAAAAGGCCAGAAATAAATAAAATAAAGACAATAAATAAAGATTTTTTTATTTTTATCTAAAAAAACAAAAAATTATTTAAAAAAATACATAAATAAAATTAAAAAAATAAAGTCTGTTTAAATCTATAACCAAAACTGAAACAAAATATTATAAAAATAAATGCCGTTGTTGTCAAAATAAAAGTCTAGAAATTACCGTAATGTGCAAAATAAAATAAAAACAAATAAAATTAGAATAAATAAAACTAAAATAAAAGGACATAAAATAAAATGAAAGTAAATTAATTAATTTAAAAAATAAAATAAAATGTATTTAAAACTATAATCAAAAAATTTGAAATTAAATATATTTGTTACCAAATTAAAAAAAAAAAAAGTTCATATTTGCACTGTTGCCATGTTTAGCTTTAGCCACATGGTGGCAGTATTAGCTTACAGTAAAATTACATATCTGGGTGTTGGCTTCCATTACTGTTCTTTACAGATGTTGTTTAATTATTTATCTCTTAAATCAATTAATCTAGTGCTATAAATTGCGACATGCTAATTGCTAACGGGCTAAGAGACCAAACAAGAAGTACAACCACAAACTCTCATTTCAATCACAATTCCTTCAGCAATTTTAATGAAAATAAACTCTTTTTTTTTTTTTTTTTACAATACAAAACAAAATAAATACCCATGTAGCCCACAGTTCTCAAGACGGTACCTCCAGGCCTGCAGGGGGCGTCGCGTCCTAGGACGTTAGCGAGGAATGTAGCATCAAATCAGATCAGATCTCGTTTTGTGTTGAGAACAAGTGGGAACTGTTTATTTTTCCTCCCCAGTTGCCACTTGTTCTGAACACCCAGTTTTTTTACGTCGTCGTCTCCACAGGCTACGAGGTTCGTCTACGGAAAAAAGAAACAAAAAAAAAAAAAGAGGAAAAAATCGGGGGATCGGTAGGAAAATTTAACCCATCCAGGCAACAAGGAGGGGGTTTCACAAAGTCAAACTGCTGCAGTGGCTTAATAATTCAGCTCAGAGAGTTAATAAGAAGGTTAAAATCACTTTTAATCACTTTTATTTTGAAAAAAGTTTTTTTAAGTTGATTTTTGGGCCCAAACCAACTGTAAAATGGACATAAAGAATATTTTTGACGCCAATATAAGAGTTAAAATAACTTTTCGAGATTAAGATTTGTTGTTTTTAATGAAAAAAAATAGGCAGAAACATGATACAGGCCTTTATGAAACCCCCCTTAATTAAACCATTAGTAAACAGACGAAATATTGTTTTATATATTTATATATAAACTCTGTTAAACATGTGAGAACATATCTACATTCTTTCCACACAAGCAGCATTTCTCAGTTGCCGGAGAAAAATATGGCAAATGCAAAAAAAAAAAAAAAAAAAAAACTTTTATTTTGTTAAATTTTGTTGGGTTTTTTTTGGTCTTCGTTAGCATTAGCATTCTGCTAAACCTAAACAAATACTGCTAGCATGTAGTCGTTTACATATAAATGTGTAGTGTGAAGTCGTTTTCTGGCGCGACTGTTTTGTTTTTAAAGTGATTTAAGCGTCAAGCGTTTTTTTTTTCGTTAAATATCGCGAACTAGCGCCACCTAAACGGGGGCGTAACTGTACAGCTGAGGGAATCTACGACGTCAAATGATGTTTCTTTACTCTAAATGTCATAAAACAACAATTGTACAAAAAAAAAAAAAAAAAAAATTACGGCAAAATTATGTCACTTTTACCGAGTTGACTTTCGTCTTAAAAGTACAGGACGAGTTGCGTCGGGACGAGAGACATTCAACTTAACTTTTCTAAGACGAGGTCGTTTTCGTAGACATTTCCATTAAACGTACGAGTTCAACCTGAATATGCGTGAAAAGATTTGCAGATTTATTTTCAATCACGTAAATTCACTTTGGAGTTCGGAGCAGTTGTTGTTGTTGCTGTTGTTGTTGTTGCGTCCAGTCGTGTAGTGTTAATGTTTATATATGTTGTTTTTGTACGTTGTCCACGGATCCGGAAAACTGCGCCCGCGTCCACTTGTCCGAGGAGCGTTCCCGAAAACTTCGTCTGGAAGAAAAAGAAGAAGAATTTTAGCTGAAGAAAAACATTAACATAACAGTTAAGTCTTAGCGAAAAAACGTTAGCATAAGCTAAAGCTGAAAATTAATGACCCCAACTTTAGCGTGAGCTAACGTTTTTTTGTGCGTTAACGGCTCAACTTGTTTCAATGTTAGCAAAAAATGTTAGCTCACGCTAAAGTTGAGCAGTAATGACCCCAGCCAGTGTAGCTTTGGCGTAAGCTAACGTTTTTCACTTTACGTTGGGCGTTACTTTAGCTTACTGCTAACCCCAAAGTATATAGCAAACACTAATACCTCCAGTCAACGTTAATGTAGGTTAAATAATGCTAACGCTTACCTTTAGCATAAGCTAAAGTTTTCGCTAGGGTTATAGGCATTAGCATAAAGTTGAGCGTTAGCATTAATGCTTAACTTTACGCTGTGCTAATGGCTAAGCTCAAGTTTACAGCAACACATTTACTTCCAATCCACTTTAGCGCAAGTTTAAGTTTTAGCTAAAGCTAAAGCTGACATAAGCTCAAGGTAGCAAAAGGCATTACGTAGGCGAGTTATGTTGAGCATTAGCGTTAACGACTGAACTTAAAGCTAACAACTAACTTTGAGGTTTTCACTAGTGTTAGCCGTTGACGCTAATGTTCCAACCTTACACTAATTGCTAGCGGCTAACATCATGATTACAGCAACAGCACAAACACTGCCGCTCAACTTTAACATAAGCTAAAGTCTTCGCTAGCATTGGGCATTAGCGTTAATGGCTCAACTTTACGGTAACTGCTAACAGCTAACCTCAAGTTTACAGTAACACAATGACTTTCGGTCAAATTTAACACTAAAGTTAAAGGTTTTGCTAACGTTCACCTTTAGCGTTAGCTACCTAGAGTCACTGCTGATGTCCAGCTGCGTGCCCAGAAGTTTCGTCCTCGTCCATTTTCTCGTCGCTCTGCTCCACTTCCTCCTCCATCCTCTCGTCCTCGTCCTCCCTGCCTCCCGACGTAGCGCAGCTCTGTCGCCCTCGCTGCCTGTGGCTGCGTCGAACCTTGCGTACGACGCTTTTTCGTTTGGAAAAAGTCTGAGACAAAGTCGCCGCCGGACTGGACGGAGACATGGAGGAGAAGGAGGAGGACGGGGACGAGGGTTTGGACCTGGACACGGGAGACGGAGGAGCCGCCGCGGACGTCGACGTCACGGCCGCGGGTGGTTGCATCTGAGCGTTGGGCTCGTCCAGATCCAGGTGTGGAGCGTAGGTGGTGGACGAATCAGGAGCCGCGGAGCAGTCAGCTGACTGAGAGTCATCAGGACGTCTGGGAGGAGAATCTGAGGAAACACACGTAGCACGTTGTGAATCTTTAACGAGAAAAAACGAACCGATTTTTCTTTCCTGATGTTTCCTTCCTACCTGGACCACTGCTGGTCTGGGATTCGTCGGTCATCGGTGGCTCCGCCTCCTCCTGGATCGTTGGTACTGATGCTAACAAACCTGGCAGACACACAAATATCTCGCAAATGATGCGAAACGGCTAACGAACAACTTAAGCTGTTAGCATAAAGTTGAGCCATTTTCACTTAACTTAAGCTACCGTTTTTGCTCAACACTGAGTGTTAGCATAAAGTCGAGCGCTAATATCTCAACTTGTTAGCAATAACGTTAGCATAAAATAGCAAAAGCTAAAGTTTATAGCTACAGTTAACAGCAAGAACATAAATACTTCCAGCTAACATTAGCATTAGCAATGTTATCCTGACATAAGGCACACGTTAGCTTATGCTACCAGTTCAACAAGATTTCGCCAGTGTTGGGCGTTAGCAACAACAACACAAATGTTTGCAGTCAAGCTAAAAAAATGTTGCTAACTCTCATATATATATTGATGTTGGACGTTAGCTTAGACAACTCAAGACAACTCTCTCTTTAATGTAAGCTATAATTTTTGCTAATTCTCAACTTCCACTAATACTGGACATTAGTGTTAATGGCTAAAATTCATGCTAACTGCTAACAGCTCAAGTTCAACCACAGAAATGCTTCCAGTCAACTTAAGTTCAAACTGAAGTTTTTGCTAACGCTGAACTTAACGCTAATGCCCAAGTTTACGTTACGTTAGCGTATCGTAAACTTGAAGGTTAACAGTAATGGTTTAACTTTATGCTACCTTAGCTAACAGCTAACCTCAAGTTTACAGCAACAAGACAAATACTTTGGGCCAATTTTAGCGTAAGCTAAAATTTTCCGCTAGCACAACACAAATACTTGCAGTCAACTCTTTAGCCCAAGAGTTAGATTTTTGCTAACCCTCAACTTGACGCTAACTTTATGCTAACAGCTCAACAATTAGTCCCGGTCAAGTTTTTGTTTTTGCGAACATTCAACTTCACGCTGACGCCCAACGTTAACGTTAGCATAACATTTAGCGGTAAATTCGCTTTGTTTTGGATCAAACTGGGACTGAACTGGTCCCGCTGGACTTACTGAGTCCTCTGTAGTGGGACAGCTGCTGGTAAACCTGCTTCATCCTCTCGATGTTGAGCCTGCTGCCTTCGGCGTGGTTGATCATGGGTTTGGGATAATCCACCCCGACGACGCAGTTGGCAGCTTTCTGGACCGACTCGGGCGCGTTCCACGGCTCGTAGATGTAGCGGTTGGGGTAATCCTTCAGGATGGGGATGTAGCGCCTGAAATGATCAAATCACATCAGGTTTCTTCGGGACCACTTGTAGAAGTTTGACACGCTAAATGTCGTTAGCGCGACGGCTAACCGCACCTGATGTAGTCTCCCGACGGGTCGGTTCTTCTTCCGAAGCCGACGGGGCAGTAGCAGTGGAAGAACTGCTGGAAGAAGGCGCTGCAGGACAACCACATCCAGCTGCCGGCGTTCACGCTCCAGTCGGCGTCCAGCAGCAGCTCCTCGAACACCTGAGACCACGACACGCTAGTTATGGGACGTACACGACCGATTTACACTGGTAAATATTCTTTAGTTGTTTAGCGTTAACTAAATAACAAAAAAACAAAAAAATTAAGCTATTTTAGTTAAGCTATTTAGCTATTAAGTTTTTTTTTTCTTTTAAGATTTTTTCAAATTACTCTCTTATAAAGAAGTTTATTTTTTTAACTATTTTTTATAACCATTTTTAAAAATTTTAATATTTTAATTTTACATTTTAATATTGTTTTTTTTTATGCTTTTATTCCTTAATTTTCTTATTTTTAATTTGCTTTTCTTTACATTTTTTCCTAAATATCGTTTTATTTTGTATAATTTTATGGTTTTATTTTTATTATAAATATTTTTATTAAAAAAAAAAAAAAAATCAAAACATTTTTTTGGTAAAGTTTTTTTCATTTATTTATTTATTTATTTTTTTGATTATTTTTTGTTTTTATTTATTTTTTTTGTCTTTTAATTATAATGTTTATAAAATTAATTTTCTTTTAGGAAAAAAATCTAAATATTTTTTTTTTTTAATTTTTATTCTACACTTTTATTTTTAATTTACACACATTTTGTAATTTTTCAAAAATCTTTCTTTTAACAAATGTTTATTAATTGTATTTATTTTTATTTTCTTAAACACTATTTAAATTATTTTTCTTTTAATGTTTTTTTTTCTAAATATTTTGTATTGTATTTTTATTTTATTGTTTAATCTTTTTTTATTTTTTTTTTTCTTCTAGGAAGATTTTTTCTAAATATTTTTAAGGTTTAAATTACATTTATATTTCTTATTATTTATTTCATTTAATTATATTTAAAATTCAAATGTAGGATGAATTTTACCAGGTTGTTTTCTACTGTTATTTATTATATTCTTTTATTATTATTATCATTGTTAGCAGCAGCAGCATCAGTGTTGTCATGGTAACAACTGTCGCTCTGCACCTTCATGCCGCTCTCCCAGCTGATCCACAGATCTCCTCTGGTGAGGAAGCAGGCGACAGCGTGTCGAGCCAAGTGATGGATCCAACCTTCCTGCCTCAGCTGAGTCATGATGGCGTCGATCCAGGGGAACCCGGTCCGACCCTCGGCCCACTTGGCCAACGCCTCCGGGTTCTGGTCCCAGGGGATCTGGAAACCAGAATTATAAACCATCAGATAAAACATGTTATTCTTTTATTTATTTATTTATAATTAACTAGCGGAAATCAAACCGACCTGGACGCAGATCGGGTTTCCTTCCATCCGGTCGAAGTTCGGGTTGTTTGTCGCGGCCGTGTAGAAGAACTCCCTCCACAACAACTGACCGAACAACGACAGCGGAGGGCTGCAGCGCTTACGGAGCTGGAAGATTTAAAATAAGACGTTTTATTATCACAAAGACTCCGAAACTGAAACTTTAGCGTTAGCAAAAAGTTTAGCTAACGCTAAAGTTTACCAGAAGTATTTGTGTTGGTGTAAGCTTGAGGTTAGCGATTAGCATAAAGTTGAGCCATTACCAAGTTTTCACTTAACTCCCGGCGTTAGCTTTCGATCGAAGCTAAGGTTTTTGCAAACAGTCAACTTGTATACTTGAAGTTAGCCGTTAGCAGTTAGCACTAGCATGAGCCATTAGCACGTTGTTGCTCAACGTTGAGCATTAGCATAAGCATAAGTTGAGCCATTACCACTGGACGTTAGCAAAAACTTCAGTTCTTGCGTAAAGTTGAGTGTTAGCATAACGCCGAGTGGTTGTGGCTTAACTTGTTAGCATACGCTCAGCAAATATTGCGCAACTTTAACCTAAGCTAACAATGTCGCTGTTTACCTACAGCTTGTAGCAACAAAACAAAATACTTCCAGTCAACGTTAGCGTTAGCTGAAGTTTTTGCTTGTAAAGCTGAGGTTAGCCGTTAGCGTAACGTTGAACTTAAAGTTGAATATTCCAAAAAAAAAGACGTTTTAGAGGTGGACGAACCTTCATGTAGAGTTCTCGGAGGTTGTAGTACAAAACCCGACAGGACAAACATCCGAAGCGAAGGTAGGGGCTGAGTCCGGTCGGACTAGCGTACAGCGAACACGTGTTGCCGCGTGGATGTTCAAAGTTCGCGACCCAAACCTGCGAAAAAAGACACGAAAGACGCGTCAACAAACCCGATCAACTGATCTGTTTTGGCTAAATTAACTAACTTTGCTACATTAGCTAATTTAGCTGCAATAGCTAATTTGACTGTGCTAGGTAACTTGGCTATGTTAGCATATTTTGCTACTTTATTAAACATTATTTTGTTACCAAATTTGACTATAAATTAGCTAATTTGGCTACATTTACTAACTTAAGCTATATTAGCTAATTTAGCTACGCAAGCTAACTCGGCTACATTTACTAATTTTGTTGCATTAGCTAATTTAGCTACACAGGCAAACTGACTACGTTGGCTAATGTGACTTTATTAGGAATGGCTATGCTAACAAACTTTGCTACATAAGCTAACTTGACTATATTAGCAAACTTTGCTACATTGGCTATGTTAGCAAACTACTTTAATTTAACATTGATTAATTAGCAAATTTGGCTATAAATTTAGCTATAAAGTTAGCTACATTAACTATGTTGCAACGTTAGCTAATTTATCTATGTAAGCTAATTTGGCTACATTCATTAATTTGGTACCTTAGCTGTTTTAGCTACATTAGCAAACTTTGCTACGGTAGCTAACTACTTGAACCAACTTTCCTACATTGGCTAACTGGCTAACTTACATTGATTTAATGTTAGCTATTTTAGCTACTCTGTTAGCGCTAACGTTAGCCTTGATTGTAATGGATTTATCTTGTTTTACCTTCTTGTCCAGATGTTTGTTGAGTCGGTCCAAGGCCTCGGACTCTCCTCCTCGCCACACAGCCGGAGGTAAACCCTCCGTCCTGAAACCTTCAAACAAATTAAATGTAATTATTCATTTCGTCTCCATGGAGAAGAGAAACCTGAAGCTCAGACAGGAAGTACACATGAATACCTAGTTCTTCCAGGGTGGGGATACTGTACAACTGGTCGTGGTTGTCGGATATTTTCGTGCGACATTTGTCCATCTGTTGTTGCGTGACGGGAGGCAGCGGTCTCCTAGGCAACTCCAGCCGACTCACGATGGTCTGAAAGCGCTTAAAGGTCAGAGGAGGACTGTTGTTGTTCATCTCTATGATCCTGTGATGGAAACAGAAAAGACAGGAAGGTGGATTAGATTTAGACGGGCGCTAATAGCTAAATTTTACGCTAAAAGCTAACAGCTAACAGCTAACCTCTCAGGCAAATACTTCCAGTCAACTTTAGTTCAGCTTAAGTTTTTACCATTAGCAAATTAGCAATTAGCTGTTAGCATAAAGTAGAACCTCACATTTCCACTTAACGTTGAGTGTTAGCATAAAATCAACCAGTAAAGGTTCAACTTATTGTGCGTTAGCGTAAACAATAGCTAATGCTAAAGCTGAGCTACTATCATTCAACTTTAGTGCGAGGTAAATTTGTCGCTAATGCTAGCTGTTAGCGTTAAGATGAGCGTTCACAGTAATAGCTGAACTTTATGCTAACTGCTGACCTCAAGTTTACAGCAACAACACAAATAGTTAGCGCTAGCTAAACCTTTTGCTAACGCTAAACTTGGATAAAGCCAGTTTTGAAGTTGAGTTTGAAGTTAGTCTGAAGTTGAGTGTCAACAAAACCTTTAGCCATTAGCACTCGACTTTAGTTTTAGCTTAACGTGGAGCATTAGCATAAAGTTGAGTGACAATAGTTCAATTTGTTAGCAAAAGCTTCAGTTTTAGGTTAAAGTTAGCATAAAGTAGTGTTAGCATAAAGTAGAGTGGTAATGGCTCAACAAATGTTGTGACTTGTAAACTTGAGGTTAGCTGTTAGCGCTAAGTTGAGCCATTACCGCTCAACTTTAGTGTTAGCTAAACATTTTCACATAAAGTCAACTTTAGCATAAAGTCAAGCAGCGACGGTTGAACTTCTTAAGCGTTAGCCAAAACGTTAGCTTACACTAAACTTGAACAGTAATGGCTCAACTTTAGCTTAAGCTAACTTTAACACTCAAAGTTGAGCCATTACCACCTAACCTTACTGTATCTTTAGCTAACGTTTTTGCTAATGCCATAACGTTTATCACTAATGGCTCAACTTAATGCTAACTGCTAAGAGCTAACCTCAAGTACAGATACTTCCAGTCAACTTTAGCTCAAAATAAAGTTTGTGCTAATGCTCAATTTTACACAGATGCCCAAAGTATCACGTTTATTTTCCAGCCTCGACGTCTCCTCGTCGCTCTGTATTTATAGTTTGTTAAACAACCAACAAGTCGTTATACAACTGGATCCGTGGATTTACCCTCCATGCCGCCGGCGTCCTATTGGTCCGATTCTTTCAGATCACTATTAATGAGCGAGGTAATCTGCTCACATGATCTCATCTAACCAATATAAACACACACACACACACACACACACACACACACACACACACACACACACACACACACACACACACACACACAGCTCAGCTCCCTCCTGCCTCATGTTTTATTACATAACTGATGCTGTAACACTCGTCTCTTCGTGTCAACGTCGTTGTATAAGAGTCAGGTCTCAGTCTCTGAGCCACCTGGTTCCTGCACATGGTCGGAGGTGTGACCTGTATTAATGTCACATGACCAGCGGGGGGCGCCGCTGTAAAACTTGACGTTGTTTCCAGGATCCCATGTTTGCTTTTGATTGAAGTTTTCCTCCAACAAATGAACCTTTTAGCTTTTAGCTAAATGTTGTTATTGATCATGTTTCAACCATATTTCTGTTTTGTTTTAGAAACTTATAACTGCCCCAATTTAAAGAGCTATACTATTGTTTTTAAGCATTTTTTTAGAGTGTGGACACGTAGCTAACAAGCTAAGCTAATAGCAGATGACAAAAAACTCAATATAAGATTAGCTGGTGATGCTAATGCTACATGAGCAAAAGCAACACATACATGGTTTCTGTTTAAAATTAATAGCTATATTACTGTTTTCTTTTATCTTTCATTTTTCATTTTTCACACCAAGCTAAAAAGCTGAGCTAACCTATCCTAGCATTAGCATCACCTGCTAATCCTATAGGAGCTTAATTAATGGAATTGTTAAGGTGGGTCCTGGATCTTCCCTACTATGGGATTTAGATATTAATGCTAACTCTCACTAACAGTTATTAGCTAAAAACGAACTTCAGCTTATAGAAAACTCAATGGATAGCATGGATGCTAATGGTCGTAGAACGCAATTAGCATAATAGTTGCTACAGGATCAGGTGTTAATGCTAATGCTAGTGCTAGGGGAGTAGAGGCAACATAAGAAAGACATTCGCGTGAGTTCCTCTCTCTGTTGCTTCAGCTCAGCTAGCGTTAGCATTAGCATTGCCATTTTAATCTTATAGTAACTTTTCTGAATCATCCTTTGATTAAACTGCTATAGGATTATGTGTCAACGCTAATGCTAATGTTAGGTGAGCAGAAGAAACAAAGAGTCTGAATATGCTAACGTCTAGCTTAGGCTAAAGTTGACCGAAAGTGTTTGTGTTGTTTATGGAAACTTGAGGTTAGCCATTAGCTGTTAGCTTAGCAGTTAGCGTAAAGTTGTGCCACGAACCTATCCAGGTTGTAGAGGGTGTGCGAGTTCCTGATGACCGTCTCCACTCCGAACTCCTGCGCCATCTTGATAATGGCGCCGTCCCTTTCCTTCCCATAAGGCTCTGGGTCGTACTCAAACGTCAACCTGGACACGTTCCACTCCTGAGAAGGAAAACAAAGAAAAACAGCAATATATTTATTAGAACCTTCTGTAGAGGCTTTAATATAGATCAGTACCATGTGCTAACTATCTAAGACGAGTTGTATTTGGTATGAATACTGCTATTGATAATGCTAATTATTTAGCTAAATGCTGGAAGGAAGTCACGGGCCAAAGGTATTTGTGTATTAAGTTGAGGTTAGCTATTAGCAGTTAGCGTAAAGCTGAGTCATTACCACACAAAAACATTTGCCATAGCCAAAACTTTAGCTAAACGCTGATTGAATGCTAATGGCTAACACAGAAATGAATTGAAACTGAGCTGTACTTTTTGTCAGATCATAATATAAACATGGTGGTTTGTTTTGATTGTAGTTTGTGGCGGCACGTGAGTCATAAATCAACCCTGATTATCTCAAACGAGGCTGTAAAATGTCGTGTTGCGAACGTGAGTCATCGTACAACCGGTTTCTATTCATATAATTTTATGATCAGAATTTCAGATAAAATTACCTGGATGGAGGAAGATTAACCTGATACCAAACATATTTCTTTCAAGATAATTTTAACAACACGGCTTAAAAGCAGTGTTCTCATAAAATGAATCAGAGGAGAAATAATAGGGCTTTTATTTTGATAGATGGTCTAGGTTAGCCATTAGCTAAAGATAAGCAGTTTCTTTTTAACTTTAGCATAAATTAAAGTGTTCCCTAAGGTTGAGTGTTAGCTTAAAGTCGAACCGTAATGGCTCAAGTTGTTGAGTGTTAGCAAAAGCATTAGCTTAAGCTAAAGTTTAGGCGAAGTGGCTGAACTGCTAACAGCTAACCTCAAGTTTACATACTTCCTGTCAACTTTAACGTAAGCTACAGTTTTGTATCTTACAGTTAGCATAAAGTTAGACATTAATAGTAATGGCTCAAGTTGTTAAAAAAATGCTAGCTTACGCTAAAGTTGAGCAGTTATCGCTCAACTTTATATTACCTGCTAACAGCTAACCTCAACTTTACAAGTTGAGCATTAGCAAAACCTTTAGCTGACGCTAAAGTTGAACAGAAGAATTGATATTGTTGCTGTAAAGTGGAGGTTAGCTGTTAGCAGTTAGCATAAAGTTGAGTAGTAACTGCTAACTTCAAGTTTACAGAAACAGAAACACTTCTGGTCAAATTTAGCACAACTTTGAGCGTTAGCATGTTGCAGTTGAATGTTAATGGCTCAAGTTGTTAGCAGAAACGTTAGCTTACGTTTAAGTTGAGTGGTAATGGTTCAATTTCTATGCTAACTGCTAACCACTAACCTCAACTTTAGAAGTTGCTCATTAGCAAAACCTTTAGCTGAAGCTAAAGTTGACCAGAAGTATTTGTGTTGATTCTCTAAACATGACGTTAGCAGTTAGCATAAAGTTGAGTGGCAATGGCTCAACTTTATCCTAACTGCTAACTTTAAATGTACAGCAACAAAACAAATGTTTCCGCTTTTTGCAAACGTTTTTGCGAACTCACAATTTCACGCTAGCGTCCAAAGTTAACAGCAACAATAAGTATTTTTAATGGTTTAAGCTCTAGATGATAAAGAGACGAACCTTAAAGAGCCTTGGGAAAACATCGGTCGGTTGTCCTCTGATCACAAACAATCTGGAGTTTAGCTTCTTCAAACTGCTGTCCAGGTCCTCTAGAGCCTCCAGGAGAAACCTACACAGGAACAAAGCGAAGAGAACGATTATTAGTCGGAAACATTAGCCAGCTACATGATAGCGGGGTGCACAGCTGTTTCTGATAGTATAGTTGATGCTTTTATTTTTATTGAAACTGTCAGAATCAGGAAAGGAATGTAGTAACTCTGGAGGGAAAAAATGCAGCACAGGAAGTTCAACCAAAGTTACTACAGTTACGAGCAGCAAGTAAATGTTGATGTTTGTGATGTGGGCGTGGACTTTAACCTACGATACGCTAGGCGACAGGGGTAGCACGTAGCGTAAATATGCTAACAACATAAACAACTTTTTTTTTTCCAAAGAAAAAATTGTTTAAGTCTTCTTTTAATGTGTATAACAGCTACAAATTACTCAATTTCGGGCTTAAATCCAATCAGAATGCTGCATTTATAAACACTTGTTTATTTTTACGATAACTTAAGACTAAAACTCGCGTTTACAAAAATCCTGTGTAGGATTAAAATATATTGCTAAAACAAAACAATATTGGATAATATATCCAAGAAAAACAGCTTAAAACTGCACAAAAATGAGCAAATTTTTATCGCTAACGTGTGTGACGTCATCGACGTGCGACCATAGAACACCGGACGTTATTTTTGATTAAATTATACATTTTTCTGGACTTTAAACGAGTTAAAATATGTAAATATTATTAATATTAAGTAGAGGAACAATATAATGCAACAAATGTCGGTAAATGTTGGTAAATTTTACGTTGTTTTTTTTTTTTTGTTTGTTTGTTTACGCTTTTGTGGGTCATTTTTTCCCGAATTGGTCATTTTCACGTCCGTGTTTACACCAAATTAACACTATTATTCATTAAATCATATTAAAACACTTACAAAACATTACAAACTATGTTTTAATTAAACATAAATTTATTAAGCAGCTGTTTCTCACGCAAAATTGCAATAAAATAAGAATAACTTCTTAGCAACAGTCAATGTTGTGAATCTTATTGCTCTTATTTTAATAAAATTGTAATTGTGTTATTGTTTTAATTACAGCCGAAGTGAGCCGAATTGATCGGAATATTGTTGTAAATTAATAGGAAGTGCTTTTATTTTAATTGGATGTATTTTCGCGAATTTATCGTTAAATGAGTAGTTTCGTCAATGGAGTTTTGTATGTCGGAGTCTCCATTTTTAAGCTAGCGCTAGCTTAAAGGCCCGAGAAGCCTCAACTACCAAGCGTTGCACTCCAATAACGTATTGAATAATAGAAATGGCGTCCCGATAAAATTGTGTTAACATAATACGTCACGGTAACACAACGTTTAACGTAGATTAGAACGACGCGAGTTAGAGTTAGCGAAGTTAGCAATTAGCTTACGAACCTCCATCGGTTGATTCCCACGTTAGCGGCGCCGGCGAACCACGGATCCAGGATATAAACACAGCGCACGGTCTCCGCTCCGTTCAGGGCCTCCTGGAGCGCCGGATTATCGTGCAGACGCAGACATTTGCGAAACCAGTGCACTGAATTCACCACCATGTTTTTCAGTTCTTATTCCATCTTTAGGTTAAGAAGAAGAGAGGAGAGGGTGGAAAAATAGAGGAGGTGTAGGTCGAAATGGAGAAAAAATAAACAAAAACAAACAAACAAACAAACAAAACAAAACAGACAGAAAGGACGGTCACGGGTCGGAGAGTGACGAGAAACTTCAACTGCTATCAGCGGCCAGCGACACGGAGGGGGCGTGGCCACCTCACAGAGGGGGTGTGGCTTACTCGGAAAAGAAGGCGTGGTTAATCCGTGACGTCATAACGGGCGTGGTTTGAGTATTTTTGTTTAAAACAAAATGTAATAATCGATAGAAAACTTGCAGAAATTGCGTCGAAATTAAGCTAAACGTGAACTTATTTAAATAATTTAAATTATATATAATTTATATATGTTGGTAAAGTGGTTTAGTGTTGTGTTTCGCGTCATGTAGGTAAAAAAAAAATACAGAAAAAGAAAAAAAATAGTCTTTTAACTTCCTCTTTAGTCTCTCATATAAAAACAGATAAATAAATTAATATATTCACATATGAAATAACTCCCAAAACAGATAATACATGTACATGTAAATAAATAAAATAAATAAAAATAAACACTTATTTACAAATAAAAAAAATAATAAAAACTTTGATAATTGCTAAAATAAATATATTAGATAACGAATGTACAAATGTTATAAATAAATTAATACAACTATTAAATAAATTCGGACATCAACAAAGTTGATAATAATATAAAATAAATAAATGATCTCATTTCTATAAATAAAAAAATAATATATGTATAAATAATATTGATAATATATGTAAAATATTTTTTGCAAAATGCATAAATGAAATAATTAAATCAGGTAATAAGTGAAGGAATATATAATATATTAATTTCATAAATAAATAAAGATAAAGTAAATAATTAAATAAATCTTTCATTTAAATTCTTTAAAAGATCGTAATTGTTGCTTTTATTTAAAAAAAAAAACAGAGACATTTTTATTTCACAAGCAATGCTGCTTTTTTTCTAATTCTACACCTCATATTGACACAAGGGGGCGTAGTTTGGCTTCATTGCTTCCAGCTGCACCTCATTTAGTTTTAATCAACTCAGCTTGACGATCGTTTAAAAGCAGCTGTGTTGGTTTGTGGAGACACTGTGTTTGTGGACGACCGTTGTTCTGGTAACAGGTACGATTTACTTTAGCGTCTTTATCGCAGAAAAAAAAAAAAAAATGTTGCTTTTATTGTTAAACTCGTTGTCTGGTTACGTCTTCTAGGTTCTTGGGGTTAAATCTACCAACCAAACCAAAGATGATGTTGTTGCTGGTTTTGTGTCTGATGATTGGAGGCGTCACATGTGCTTCGTTCCAAAAAGGTGAATCCAAAGATCAACTCGATCTTCTTCTAGTTTGTTTGTTTGGTTGAATTGATCAAAAATAAAACGTAGCTTCTTTGATGTCAACAGGTTTTGCGCCGCAGCAATATCCTTCCAATCCTGATCAATGGTTTGCAACCAGTTGGTCTGACCCAAACTTTGAGCCAGAGCCTGCACCTGAACCAGCAATGGTCCTACCTGCTCCTGAGGAAGAGGTCTCAAGCTCCCAAGTGACCGCTGAACGGGAAGAAGAAAACCCAGACCTGGTTTTCAGCGACGTGTCCGATCTAGAACCGGTTTACTCCTACAGATCTCGTTCCAGCTACCAACGAGGACGAGCCGTCTTCGCTCAGACCAGTTACATCCCGGGAGACTTGGCTCCACCTCCGATGCCGATGGTCAGACGACGAAGCCAAAGTCCTAAAACAAACTTTGCTCCAGCTAAAGGTGGCAACTAAAAAAGGTAAATGTCCTTCACTGTCCCCATTTACTAAATCTTGAACATCATTACCTCCTGACTGACTTCTGTCTTTATCCTCCAGGTTGTCTCTGCTGGTCTAGACTTCAATAAACTGACTTTCAAAAAAAAAAAAAAGTCCTTCTTGTTCTTGTCTTTGCTGCTGCTGCTTCTTTGTACCACCAGACTTTACTTAAAAGATTCAAAAACATGAGCTAAAAGGTGTTTCCCAACATGTCTTTAGGAGCCATTGATCTTCCAAAATTACAAACAGGAAGTGATCAGAACCGCATGTTTTCTGGTGTACTGTACGTAGACCTACAGGAACTACAAACGGGAAGCAATTTCTGAGGGAACCTCCCAAAACAATCAACAAAGTTGCCCATTTTTTTCAAATCAATACTTGTTGCCAATTAAAGAAGTCACTGTCTTATTACATTCATTGGTTTTTACCTTTCAGTTTTTTGAACTGGAACCAGAAACCAATTGTCCACCATCTTGCCAGAAAACACATCTCTTCAGATGCTCCTGTATTAGACGTGAAAACAAAACCCAACTAGTTGATCATTTTACCTGTTCACGTTTGTTCAACTGAGGACGGAAGTAACTATAATAAACTAAAAAATGTTGGCGTTTCAAAACAATCTGAGAGGAACTGAACAAAGCTAATCATCCAATTTTCACAATAAAGCACCAACACTGAGTATAAACAGTCATATGAATAAACGATTGAGTCAGCTAATCTTATTTACTATTACTTCATAGATTTTAATTATTAGTCTTTTATTACTCATAATTTAAGTGTAAGAACAATTTAAATAAATAAAAGAGGTGGTGTTTGCAGCAGATGTCCAATCACAAATATGGAAACAGAACCAGTTGCTTTTTACCAGTATTAAAAAGCAACACGGTGGCAGCTGCTAAAAACCAAAAAGACAAATGGTAAAAGATCAACGATTATGTAAACGTGTAAGTTCACAGCCCCACAGAGACGAGTAGATGTGACTGAAATTAAATTAAAATCAAATCAATGAACTGCTGAAATTGAGGCTGTTAAGGTGAATAAGCTGATACAACTTTAACATTCATGTTCAGCTGCAACCGTAGCGGCACAAAACAATAAAAACTAAATATAATTTAAAGTGATCAGTAGGTGAACTTTCATATCTTATAAGTCTAAGTTCAGTTTCAGTGTCAGTCAGTCTCTGGTTTAGGACGACAAGCTCAGTTAATGAAGGTGACGGGGGTGTGTCGTCAGACCCTGGCAGCTCCAAACAGGAGCATTTGTACAAAGTGTCAATAATAAAATACAGTTATTTAACATCCTAGTTAATTATTGTAGGAGTCAATAACGCAGCAGTGCTACTGTCTGAGGGACAGTCAGCTCCACTGTGTCACTGACAACGTGCGGTTTGAGGAGATCACAGATATTTAAGTGACGCTCCAATAAATAATGTTGCCGGTCTCTAAAAACCCTGGTCCTCCTCATAGATCCTCTCTCAATCCGGCACTGAGCTCCACAGATCTGCAATAAAAGGATGAGACATTTTCAAGAGCATTGATTGGTCGGAGGGCGTCGACCTCTGATCTGGAACATAACCTGCTCTGGAACAGGTTAGCCATTCAGCATCAGTTACCATGGAGACGTAGCCCGGTAAGATGTGAACCACCTTCGTAGGACGAAAACCCAGTTAACCCTGAAGTTACTGCGATAAGACCTAGTCCTGCGTCGTAGTACAGGCCTCCGATTAAGTTCATTTTGTGCCTAAATTTGACCAACTACAGTGAAATCGGACATTTCCAACAATGTTTTAGATGGTTTCAAAGGACACTAACAAACAAACACAAAGAAATATTGGACCTTTCATACTAGAAATGCAAAAAAAAAAAAAAAACGTCCAAATGAACAATGACATTAACCCATTAAAAAATGCCTGTGGCTCTTTGTTTCCTCTCTAACTAATACCAGCTGTTACCACTGAGCAATTAGTCTCCATGTTTAAAACCAGCTGTTGTCTCTTTGGAAGAGAGAAGCTCTGTTTGTCGGCAGGTACGAGCTCGAGTTTATTTCAGCCGCAACATTTGTGGACGTGATGTAAAACTTGTTAATTAACTTTAAGTTTTGACGTTCGGTCCAGATTTCATCAACGTTGCAGCAAAAATGATGTAAGTGTCGTCAAAATTCCTCGACTGTTTAGTTTGGAAATTTAGCTAAAACCGGTTTGTTTGGTTTCGACAGGTTGTTGCTAGTTTCGTGTCTGATGATTGGAGGCGTCACATGTGCTTCGTTCCAAAAAGGTGAATTTAAAGTTCAACTCGATCTTCTTGTTTTTTTTGTTTTTCAACTGAATTGATCAAAAATAAAATGTAGCTTCTTTGGCGTCAACAGGTTTTGCGCCGCAGCAGTTTCCTTCCTATCCTGGTCAATTGGTTGCAACCAGTTGGTCTGACCCAAACTTTAAACCTGAACCAGAAATGGACATCGTTCCTGCTCCTGAAGAAGAGGTCTCGAGCTCCGAACTGACCACCGAACCTGAAGAAGAAAACCCAGAACCGGTTTTCAGCGACCTGTCCAATCTAGAACCCGTTTACTCCTTCAGATCTCGTTCCAGCTACCAACGTGGACGAGGTGTTTTTTCTCAGACCCGTTACATCCCAGGAGACTTGGCTCCACCTCCAATGCCGATGGTCAGACGACGAAGCCAAAGTCCTAAACCAAACTTTGCTCCAGCTAAAGGTGGCAACTAAAAAAAAAAAAAGACATTTCTGGTGAGAAAATGATCTAAGAAAGTTTTCTCCACCTTCTGACTGATCACTGACTTACCTTATCTTTTTCTTGCAGGTTTGATCCTTCTGACAACATGACCTGATACAAATAAACTGAATTACTGATTTAAATGCTGGTTTCTTGCTCTGATTAATGGTAGAACATTGAGATGCACCTGTAACGGCAAAGTTAAATAATTATTTCTGAAGTTGCAGTAACACCCTCTAGTGGTAGAAGATGGGAACAACAAACCAAACCTTATGTTATTTGGTCTTTTGATGCTCCTGTAAATTGACGGAAATATGAGTCAAACATGGCCTCGATATTTTTACATTGGTTGAAGTAAGTTTGACAGCCAAATAGTTAACAATGAAAGTAAATGGGGCAGTCAGACAAACTTATCTAAATCATTTTTTTTTTTTTTAACCACTTATAAAGCTCAATATGAATAGGGTCCCTACACATAAACTGAAGAACCTATAACTTAGTAGGCAAACCAGGAGTTCATTAAATAAAAGACTATTTTACAAGACTTACCCAACCCAGATAGCAGAAATTTGGCATGTTTGAATTAATTTTGTCCCAGAAGAAGTGAAGACCGTTGGTTTGACTGTGGGGATTTTTTAAAGTCTTTTTGGGGTGAGGTTTGGCCTCCTTTTGTTTTGTCTTTTGCACCCCTAATTTGAGCCATATAGGGGCCATACATCCTTCTGAAACTTTGCCAAAATTGGCCCTGTAATGACTTTGTTATCTGGGTTGTCTTGTTTTCATAACAACTGGTGATGAAGGGTGTTCCAGATGAGGAGATTCATCATTTTCTTCGCTTCATGGACACATTGACCTGCTGATGTGTAACATCCTTCATCACCAGTTCTTATGAAAACAAGACGTTGGGTAAGTCTTGTAAAACAGTATTTTTAATAAACTCTCGGTTCATTTACTAAGTTATCAGCACTTGATATTACTTCAACCAACGTAAAATATCTCTGTTCGTGGTGAAATAGACCCTGGGTTTAAATTCCTACATACCGTCACTTAAAAGCAGAACTAGGACAACATTTTACTCTCCATTCTTTATATGTGATGTATTTTATTGCAAAACAAATCTAGAAGAATCTTATTGTACCTAGAACTCATTTTTATTGGTCTGATTTGTCACAGCCACAAATGCACACAGTAACAGACACAAATCAACTTTTTTTTTCTTCAACATTTAAAAAAAGAAAGACAGTGATTTAAATAGAATATTAGAACAAAGAACAAATTATGGCTTTTTTCTGTTTTTTTTTTTTTTTTTGTCTCTGCATTGCGACGTCAGACACACAACAAATTCAAATATATAAGTTAATTTAAAAAAAACAAACAAACAAAAAAAGACACTATTCATAAGCCATTTCCAACACTGAACACCAAACAAAGAAAAACAAACATTACTATCAACACTTTCATAGATAATCATACATTGACATACTTGGGCTGATTTTGATGATATGCTAGCAGTGAATTTTTATGTAAAAAAAACAAACAAACAAAAAAAAACAATAAATACATTTCTTACTTACCCCAATAACAGCAGCTGACGGGGTATGTTTTTTTAATCCCCAGCTCTGGTGTAGGGGAAATACGATTCTGTTTAAGTCTAGTTTAAATGAGCTAAAAGGGGATAAAAGAGTTGAAATTTAAAGACCAAAAAAAAGCAAATGTGCCCAATTCTACTCACGTATATTTGTGCAAGTCGAGCTGAGTGAAGATGTGTTGATAGTACTCATGCAAAACATACAGCACATAAGACAAAACCTTGGACTTACACAAGACGCAAATAAATAGTCGTTTCCCTTCAAGTAGAACAACTGTAGCATTCATCGATATCAAGTCTTTCTGGTAGTTTTTTATTTGTATTTTGTGATGAGATGTTAAAAACTGCTGTGAATGCACGGAAAATGGCAAGGAGGTCATGCGCCATCTACCAATCACTATAGTTATTAAAGACGTTGTTAGTACTCAGCTGTTGAGCTTTCAGTTTGTTGTTGTTGTGTTGCGAATGCAAGCATGTTTCTGTTAGAAATTAAAGTTCACGTTGAGAAGGTTCAACAGTCAAAATTAAAAAGCAAAACAGACAGCTAACTAGCTTAAGAGGCTAACGTAATTAGCTGCTGTTTTCTGTCTTCGGGGATTACTTGTGTAATGATGTTTGTAATATGGGTACTGACACAAAAGCAGAGAGTGACTTTTAGTTTGGAGGATCCCAAGCCTCTCACAAAGTTTGAACATACAGCTGTTGTTTTGCTAAAGTTGCAAACGCTTACCCCAAGCTTTAAAAAAAAAAACCTCATCATTCATGAAGTAGAGAATACAACAACCGGTCTGATCATGTGGTTCTCAAGTCCAGTCAGTCATCGTTGATTAGTCAGACTTTCTGAAAAATGGTGCACATGAAAAAAATGAGAACTTGATATTTCACTTTTATTTCCATTCCTGCTTTTTCTGCGATGAAGCATGAAGTCAAACATTAAGCGGTCATGTTTGAGGTGTTACCCTCCTCACCGTCCTCCAGGGAAGCAGGGGCGGGAGGCATCACTGGAGAATTTTCTCCCGTGTGTCGGGTAGTTTGAGAGCGACGAGGCCACCACACGTCAGTGCAGTGAAGGACAGCAGGATGGGGACTGCTTTGGTGATGCCCACGAAGCTGGCGAAGATGGTGCTGCCGAGGACGGCGGCAAGTTTGCACAAGGCGTTGAGCACGCCGAACGCTGTCGCTCTACGAGACAGAAGCAAAGCAATGACCAAACATGTACCAATCTAAAGGTAAATGAAAAAAACCTTCACCAAGACCAAATTAATTGGATTAAATCAATGAATTTGCATCTTTTGCTTGACTTTACTTTGTCCCAGATTGTCTAACACATGTGTTTGCAAAGATTCTTCAAGAATCGACAATCATCCAGTTGCCTTTGATTCAAAAACGTTGGACACTTTGACCTGGACGAATGAGAATCTCCAACATCTGAGACACTTCAGTAGACTCGTTACAAGTAGACAAGTAGAGTTCAGGTGTGAATGTACCCGAGATTCATTAAAGACAAAACTGATCTGATTGTGCAAATCATATCTGGAGGCTACATAGCTACATAGTTCCAGCTAAGAGCACCTGAATGTTGTTCTGGACAAAATTCAGAAGATTCTTTAGCAACCTCCAATCGTCCAGTTGCCTTAAGCCCTATTTGGATACAATTAGTTTTACCTGGTGACGTCTGGTAATTTGCAATAATTGCAAAGGATGATTTGGACGAATGATCAACAAATGGTCTACAAGTAGGCAAGTACAGTAAAGGTGTGAATGTACCCAAGATACTTAGAAGAACAAATAGAAATCTGTTTACAAAAACCATATTTATCCAGTCAAAATGAATTTCCTGTTTCTTCATCTAACGCATGTATCAGAGCTATGACGGGAAGCATCGGTACCTTTTAGAAGCAGGGAACAGCTCCACCGTCACCACTTCAATGCCGTTCCACGCGGCGGCGCTGACGCCACAGAACAAACACTGCAGGGCGATGATCGCTGATTGGCTGAAGCTCAGAAACAGGAAGAAGCTGCATCCTGCGGAGATGATCATGGAGCCACCTGAGGAGATTATAGAAGACGTTTGTAGAACACATTTTCTGGTCGTTATCGGTGAAAGAAAACGATCAACCGCCACAAATCACCTATAATCTTGACTCTGCCAATCTTCTCCATGAATAGAGCTGAGATGATGTTGCCCGGCAACACGGCCAAACTGCCCAGGAAGCTGACCAGGTAAATGAGAACATCGTTCTCCTCGACAGTGTCCAGGTGGCAGCCATGTTTGTTGTCTTCAAAGGTGGTGTTCTCCATGTTACAGTCGATAAACTTCTCCTCCCACAGGTCTGCGAGGACAAGGAAGACCATGAAAAGGGAGTTGGACCTTGTGGAAGTGGGTCAGTTCTTTAGACTAGTTTATTTTCCTATTGGGTCACGATTAAGATAATTTCAAACTCAAATTGTACCTGTTGTAATGGAATAGTTTTGGCAAACTCATTGAAAAGATCATATGTTTATTGAAGAACAAGCAAAGAGGACCCAAGAAAGATATTTAAATCATGTCAAGATTTCAAAAACCCACTGTTTTGTGTACTTTCAAATAAGTTGATTTTACAAAACTCCAATGTTCTTGTGAAGACTTCTGAAATCGTTTTTTAATGGTTTTGAGTTAAATATGAGTCAGGGTTACACTGGTTTATACTGTCACTAATAGCATAGATCAACTCCCAAAAAAAGAAGACAAAGAATCTTGATCGCCCCCTGGTGGTTGGTGCTTTATGCATCATGTTCCAGTCTTGTTTTACTGATGGTTTTTCTTTTGAGGTTTTAATGAGTTAGTTGATGTTATAAAAAGCCGGATGAAACGATGACTGACAGATGAAATCAACTCATGATTGCCAAGACTTTAGTTTTGCACAATCCACAAGTAAAAAGATGTACAAACTGAACCTACCGAACGTTTAACCTCAAATTCTGCAGTTCTTCCGAACTTCTTGCTCCTGCCTTGAAACCTACCTGTGTTGTAGAAGACAGTGGAGCGGATGGTGCATTTCTCAAACACCGTGTCTGTGGACTTGATGTCCTCAAAGCGACAGTCTTCGAACAGTGAGTCCTCAAACTTCACTGACTTCATCTCTATACTGATGAACCTATGGGGATGGGATGGGACACACAGGCAAACCAACAGACAAAGAAAACAGACTCACTTCTATTGCTATGTTAGCGCAGCAGAATCAACAAGGACGAAACGGGCTTGATATTTATTCCAGTATGTCCACTACTAATAATACTGCCATGGACACCTCCATGGCAGTATTATTAAATGACAGTTATTCATGTTAAATTGAAAGCTAAAAGCCCATTGAGTCATTTTTCAATTCTGCAAAAAGCATAGAAGTTAAAGAATATACAGTATTACAACATATACTGTATATTTCCACTGGAAACTTTCTCTTGCGGAGGTGAAGTGTCCTTGAAGATACATGCTTTTGTTTGGTTACAGAACGAGGTTATGTAACGACAACTGTCATCTCGCTGCTTGAACACGTAGATGAACTTCCGGTGTTCAGTTTTAGAGATAAAACAGTTTGTTTTTTCTTACATAACACTCAATATTTCCGTTGTGGAGCATGGAGTACCGTATTCCAGGTGGAATGGTGATCTTCAAGAATCTCTCAGAGATCTCTTTTCTAACTTCTAACACCTTCAACTGGTACTAACTCTACACTGCAGCACTTCTAACTTGATTTCTTTGCAAGTTTTCTGCACATCTAAGCTTTAAAACACTGAGCTAAAAGGGACTTATGTGTCTTGAGGGAGCTGTAACAAAAATCTCAGCTGGTATCTTCGACTAATTTTCACCCACGAGGATAATAAACCTCGGGCATATGCGATAAAATAAACAAAATGTGAAGTCTTCATAAACCTTTCGAGGTTTGCCGGCTTCACCGTGTAATTAAATGTTTTTTGTTTCTCTTTTTTGTTCCTACCGGTAGGCATCATGAGAACGAAGACGCAAAGACACATGCAGAAAAATACAACATGCCGGTTTCTAATAATAACAACAACACAACTGAGAATGAAATGACTGATAGATCTAATGATAACAGGATACACGAGGTGTAGTACGGTCGTAAACTGTGCCTTTGATTTTCTATATCTATCACACTAATAATTTGGTGCTTTTTAATGTACAGAAAGAAATGAAATATTTTCAAAGTCTCTTTTATTTCATAGTTGTTTTATTGGCTAATAATCATACTATGAAATGGGACTACAAACTTACTTATCATTGATGTATTCTCCTTCTCTGTGGATCTGGTTCTCCAGAGAAAAGTTAAAATGGAAGTTTTCCACTTTTTCTCTATGAAACACCTGAAGGAAGATAAAATGACATAAATCATGTTATTGAAGCGACGATTCTTGAACTGCAGTTGTACCAAAGTAAACAAAATATGACACCTGTAGTTTTTAAGATTCATTTAGTCACAGAGGAAGAAGAGTGAAGGTCTTTGTTTTGACCACATCATAGTTAAAAAGTAAAGGTAAACAAGGTAAACAAGGCTTTTGTCTCGACTGTGGTTGATTTTTGATGCTTTTCGGGGCAGTTCTAAGTGAGTTTTGTTTTTTCTTTTGTTTTTTTCTTTGGCTCGCCTTATTTGGTCCACATAGGAAGGACCTATCCTTTTAAAACTTTGCCAAAATTGGGTCAAATTTGGCCCCATAATGACTTTGCTATCTTGGGTGCTCTTGATATTAATCTGCAGTTCCACATTAAGGCTGCTAGATGGCAGTAGAGCATCAGTATAAAATTGAGCCTTTTACAACAGATGGAAAGAAATGTAACACAAGGGGCTGGAGGTCACATTGTGTGACCAGACACCGACTAGGCCTTCTCAGACCAGAATCAGGTGTAAATGATGCTAGCAGGCAAGATGGCGGCGTTCATGTTTAGGGATATTTTTATTTTAGCGTCACCTCACCTTGACCTTGGATTTGTACTCTTCATACTGGAGGTGTTTGATCATGTCGGGAAACCAGACCGACAGACCGTAGTAACTGTGACAAAGAAGAAAAAATAAAAAAGACAGAGTCAAATAAAAGCCGCATCAAACAAAACAACGTCACTCGATCTCCGCTGACGTCATCGACTCACCTGAAAGCCATGCAGAACCAGATGACGGCCATGAAGAGCGTAGCGAAGCGCAGCTCTGCCGACAGGAGAGACACTATGTTCCTCAACACCTGAGACAATAAAAATATAGATGGTATTTGATGCACTTGGGCTCTAAAACATTACACGTTATAACTTTGTGCTGCTACCTACCAGTTTGCAGAGCGTTAGCGAGCGTACGGCCCAACGCTGTACAGCTGTTCCCGTCGCACTCTGAATCTCAATGAACTCGTCCTCTGCGGTTTTAGGAGCTTTGATGTGAGTCACCTGAAAAGATGGAGGAGAAGT
The DNA here is from genome assembly GCA_016801845.1 of Polydactylus sextarius. NCBI lineage: Eukaryota > Metazoa > Chordata > Actinopteri > Polynemidae > Polydactylus > Polydactylus sextarius. The sequence goes on from CM028931.1 coordinate 20,527,490, forward strand.
CTTGACATCAGTGTCACATTTTGAGCTTTTAGTTGGTTCTTTCCTTAATTTCAAGCAAGAAAAAACAAGGCATGAAGGGACAAAAAAAAAAAAAAAGTACATCCCCGGAACATGTATAAAGAAAATGTCATTTAGGTTTAGCATTTGTCAGAGATTATTGGAAGGTAAAAATTAGTTGTAGATAATATCTGATGATGTACATATGTTATATATAGATATATACATGTAGTACTCACAGTAAAGACTTTCTCTGGTTGTCCTTTGGCCCTCCAGTTGGTGTCATGAACCTGCTTCAGTATCATCCAGGCTTCATCATGTTTTGCATTCTGCTCAATACAAACAAACACAGTTTACTTCTTTGCTTTTTCTTCCCAAAAGTCTTTTTAATCAGTAAAGTAACCTAACCACCATCAGTTAGAAGCACTAAGCACCGACTCTGATGTTTATGAATGTAAAGTATATGCAAGGCCGCTGTGGCACGGCGCCAAGGTTAAAGCAGAGCATGATCAACTACGTTATTGATCCGTTCAGCATCACAGAGATCCTGTATTCCTGGTTGGAGTCTTAAGTAATTTAATTTTCTTCTACATTAATTGGCAGGATGGTTCGGGGTTCAGTGTAAATAGGTCTGTTGTTTCACCTCCAGGAGGAAGCGAGGGCTCTCGGGCATGAAGGTGAGTCCGACCAGGGAGGTGATGGCGGGTAGAGCTGCGACCAGGACGAATACACGCCAGCTGTGGAACTGGAACTCTGTGCCCATACTGAACCCCCAACCTGCAACAACACATCATTTATACATTATTATTTCAGTCTATGTGAAAGTTTGTAACGGACTGGAAATATGGAATACTCTAAGACTCTAAGACTCTATCTTCGGCCCTTTTCTTCAGCCTCTCACCACTTTAAACCTTATGTATGAGTCCAAACTCATCTCATTTGTGGTTCCCTAATGGTGGAACAAGCTCCCAGTTGCTATCAGTCCATCATCTTTATCCTCAAGAAGATCATTTTTGTTAATCTTCTAACTGCCTAACTAGCATTTACTCTGCACTGGAGTAATTCCTACATGATTTTCTTACAAGTTTGACGAAAATCTGAGCTTCAAAACATTGATTTACAAGGAACTTATGGGACTTGACGGACTTGTAACAACATTTCAGGAGGTATCTAGGAACCGTAGTATCCCCGGCCTCCATACTGGCCCCTTTGTTTTATATTTGACAGTTGTCTTATCACTTTAAACATTTTATTCGAGTCCAAGATGTTTTCATTTATGGTTCCACGATGGTGGAACAAGCTCCTAGTTGCAGGATAGTCTTAAAAGTAGCACTTACTCTGCACTGTAGTACTCCCTACAAATTTCACACCAATCTGAGCTTTAAAACACTGATGTAAAAGGAACTTATGGGACTGGGACTGTCCTACGTCCTCTGCTTTATATTTAACAGCTGACTTATCACCTTAAACCTTATGTAGGAGTCCAAGCTGTTCTCATTTGTGGTTCCCCGATTGTGGAACAAGTTCCCAGTTGACCAGAGTGACCTTTGCCATTGACCCCTTGGCACCAAAATCTAATATATTCTTCCTTGAGCTCAACTGAACGTCAGTGATAAATCTGAAAATATCCACTTGGAGGCAAATCTGAGATATTTCATTCAAAAGGGAAATAACACATTTTCTGATGTCACAATTGCAAATTACACTTAAAAACTAGTACATTTATTTGGGTGTGGTTGCAGCAGCGTTGCAGTGCAAAACACAGCATCCTTCAACTCTGCGCCAGAGTTAAAAAAAACAAAACAAAACAACAAAAACAACATGCAGAGAGAAACAGGGTTCACCCGGAGGCGGCTTGTTAATTTAACTTTACTGGATAAATAATCACCATCACTTACACAGAGTTTCAGACATTTAATCAAAGCTGAGCTCCGATAGGAAACTGATCAACAAACATTAGCATTTCTAATGCTTTACTGGCTTCTACCTGATCCGTTTGAGGTGCAGTTAAGTGTCCAGGATTTGAGTTTTTTTTACCATATCTGGGTATGATGCCCCAGGCAGTGAATGAAGCGTAGATCCCACCGATCATCCAGAACATACACAGCCAGGACAGATGCTCTCCTCTCTTGTCCATCTGAAGGAACTCGGAGAAGTACGAGTAGACGATGGGCACTGTGCCACCGATGCTGACGGAGAGAGAAGATATCACATTACCATTTATTTCGAAACGTTATTCACTGAGGTTCCTAAAGTAGCAGCTGTAATAAAATGTCTAGCGTCTCACTTCCTGTATTTACCCTCTTGTCCGCATAAACACCGTCTTGTTGTCTTTCTTGTTATTAATATCAAAAAAAAAAACTTGTGTAAATGTAGTTAGAGTCTCTCAGAATTGCAATTATCTTTTCCTAAATTGCTATGAAGTCACTATTTTAGCTAATTTAAACCAACAAACAAGTTGTTAATTGATATAAGACACTAAAAATGACTTGGTTTATCTGCCTCTGAAGGGAAACGGTGTTGTGCTACAAACAGTTAGCGTCTGAGTATCATTTTTCACTGCGTTATGTTCTGTAAGTGACCTAATGTCCGAGTCAGTGTGGATCCCTGTGGACTGTTGCGATGAAGCACTGACCGACCACTGTACCGCGTGAAGAAAAATGGCAGAAATAGACCCGTTAAGTGTCCGTGTTGATCGTTACCCGATGCCGGACAGCAGCCTGAAGAACAGGAAGAAGCCGTATCCTTGGGCGAACGACGACAGGAAGGCGAAGATGCAGTTTATAGCCAACGCCACGATCAGACAGCGGCGGCGTCCCAGTTTGTCCGCGAGGCCGCCCCACAAGAACGCTCCCACCATCATGCTCAGGAAGACGGTCAGTCCTGGACGAAGATAAAAAGAAGGACCTCAAACATTTGGCCGCTATTCCACCCTAATAAATATACATTTTTTAAAAAACATTTTAGCAATTTATTAGTAAACGTCGATGCTAGTAATCGTTCAAGGAAGGAAAACACGTTTTGGGGCCAAAAAATTTGAAAAAAATGGGTCATTCCTTCTATTTGGTGCCGTTTCAGTGTGATAACTTAAATTTTTTTTTTTTTTAAAAATGCAAAATTTCCCAAGATTTTATCATTTTATCTGAATAAAAGGTTATTTAGCCGGTAAAAGAGAAACATGTTGGTCCTGGTCAGGATATAATATTTTAATAATTTTAACCAAAATTAATGCAAATGACATTGGTCAAATGTCCACCCTGTTACAGGACATTATTATCACTATGAATAAGTGTAATATTTATTGTGATATTTAGCTAAATTGTCCTACGATTTACTTTGCAATGTCTTTTTCATGAATGTGTCAAACAAGTATTTGTCCCCATCAGTCAGGGGCCATTTCATCAGGGTAACGAAGATGTTTAGTACTAAAAATGTCTTAAATAAGGAATATTATAAATAAAGCTACCCAACAATAGTGAAAAAAAATACCATATTTGTAAGTTAAGTTGAGTGAAGATAATGGGGGGCTGAAGTATTTCAGCCTAACAGCTGGAAAAACCTTTTCTCATTGATATAAAAGGTTTAATCAGGTAACGCAGACTTTATTAGACAGTTTTTAAAGATCATTTGTCTTATTCTGTACCAGCCCAGATAGCAAAAGTAATATGGGGCCAAATTTGACCCAATTTTTGGCAAATCTTTAGAAGGATGTACGACCCCTAAATGGCCCAAATTAGGGGTTCAATAGAAATAATGAAACTTACCCAAAATCTAAATTATGAAACTCAAAAAAATAGATATAACTGCCCCAAAAAGAGTCTAAAATCCACCATGTTCAAACCAAAACCCTTCATGTTGCTTCCTCCGACAAAATGAATCTAAAAATACCAAATGTCTGCCAGACTACAGCAACAATCTTTACTATCTGGGGAAAGACTCAAATGGCACAGAATAGTAGGAGTGACCCAAACATGTCATTGCTTCTTTTTGGAAGTTTTAGACTTAAACTAAAGAATATTCCATCGTGTTTCTTTCTGCTTTCAGATTCCCCCACGTATAACCCCCGACCGGTGCCAGATACTTGGCAGCGTTACAGCTCAGTAGATGCAGATGGTCGTGCCACAGGGGACCAGACTTTGTGGCTTTAACGCGTCGTCTGTGCACGATTTACAAAACATGACGAGATGAAACAGTGTGGACAGATATATAGAATAAAAAAAAATCTATTTTCTACAACTGTCTCCTAGAATCTGAGGCAGCACTGAAGCGCTACACTGCTTTTTTTTCCCCTCCACCCTCAAGGTCAGGATGGAGTATCGATAACTCTGACTGCGTCTGCTGAGTCAGAACACAAACAAAGACAAAGACATAGAGTCGTGTCGGGGAAAAAAAAAAAGGCTGCTCTTGTTTGAGCAGAGGTAATAATAATGACGGAGAAGACGAAAGATCTGGTTTGGTTTGATTTGTTGTTTCCATGACAGGAAGTACACCCGCCGTGCTGTTAAATCATTGATTTTTTTTATTTTTTATGTTGAGCACAAACAGAAGCTGAAAAGTGCAAGAAATGTTCAAAAAATGAACAAAATATACCGCGTAGACGTATCATTCAGTGGTTCTACTTCGTACGGTTACAGTGAGCGGTGTATTCAGACGTCAGCAGCAGATTATGCAACACACTCTCCGCCGAACGAGCTGATTCATCCCTGCCTCCTCAGCGACCATTAGCTAATTAGACTGCAGGAGTAAATTGAGGATTTATAGACAGAGCTTTAAGAAGTTTCAGCAAATCACCGACTCCCCCTGAATCGCGCCATCATTACTCAGTCTAACGGCCTATTTACTTTTTTTGGGTTTTTAAAATCATTTTCGCCAATATTTTTGATAGTTTATGTTTCCAAATTCTGTCCAAAACAACGTTTTCAATCATCATCATTTTGTACAGAACCTCAGGACCTGAGGAAGTTAAGAAAAACAAAGCGAAACCAAGCTCGTAAGCAGCGATAACTCATCAAAAAGCACTTACCCAGCATTCCTTTCTCTGCGTTGGACAGGCACATATCCTTTTCCGCCGACGGCAGAACGAAAGCAACAACGAAACACTCGACTCCGTCGGCCATCAGAGCCAAACCGAGAACAATGAAGAGCGTCCACTGGAACTTCCCGTGGCCGCAGTCTTCCATGATGTCCTCGTATTGTTCCGACAACTCTTCTAGCTCCGAGACGCCGCTTCTGGACGCTCGGGCTTTATCCCTGGAAAAAAAAATATACTTGATTCATTTTATATCATTCTGTAGAGCAGAAGGTCAAAGATTTGGATTATTTATCTGAGACATTTTTGATCACGTAGTTCGCTGGTGTGATTCTAATATGTAATAAAACATTGATTTATAGTCTGTTTGGAAATTTATATCTGTTTCGATGGATGAAACTAACCTGAACACAAACTCTACTGTGTTGAATTCTTACTTATTGATCACTTTATTAATAATAAAGCTCTTTGTTGCTATATTGGTTTGGTTGGATCTTTGTAAAGCACAATTAAGTTTAACTTGTTGGATGATTTTTTATTAGTTGTTTGGTTGATTGGTTGTTTGATTGGTTGGTTGGTTTGTTGTTTTGTTGATTGGTTGTTTGATTGGTTGGTTGGTTTGTTGATTGGTTGTTTGGTTGATTGGTTGGTTGGTTGGTTTGTTGATTGGTTGTTTGGTTGACTGATTCATTGATTGGTTGGTTGTTTGGAGCTCTACTATTTTCTACCTAATTGTTACGTGAAAAAACACAGCTCTGAAACATCACTGGTAACAACAGTAAATGATGTCAAGAGTGATTCCCTCTTCATTTAACACAGTCGCAAACACCAATGGAACTGCCATCCTGGGAATTTCGGGAAATAATCGATTGACCTAATCTACCAATTGACTGTTTTGTGGTTTTTTTTGCTTTTTAAAAAAACTTAGAGCTTTAATTGACACACGAAAGGTGTGAAATATCTAAAATACATCTATTTCAGATTTCTTATAAACATCTTATAAACTTATAAACAACAGATGTGCAACTATTTAAATCAATCCAGCCGTCTGAAAGATGCTATGATCACATGATATTTCAGTAAGTAGCTTTCAATAAAGTGTCAACATTAAGACAAAACCATCACTTGGTGTCAATAGATGCATTTTCTCCAGTTTTCCGTTGGTTGACGTCTATTTATTTCCAAATAAATAGATAGATAAATAAATTAACAGTGACACACCCGACTTGTGTAATCAATCACTCCCTGCATTGATTTCCATCAGTGTCACTTTATCTTTAAAGTGCACGCTTGCAGAAGCCTGCACCGCATTACATCACGGTGGCAAATAAACCTTTGATATAAATTAATGCGGACTTGGCGTCGACCGTGATGGATAACGCAACTCAAGCCTTGAGAGTCTTGAATTATACAGGAGTGAATGGAAAACAAGGCTGCCTGAGAATATACATTAACATCTCCAAGCCCCCAGACAGTTGCATCATAAATATTCAGCTCCTGTGCTAAAGACACAGAATTATGTCAACACTGCCGTCTAAAATAAAGAGCTTGATGAAAAGAAGGAATAAGACTACCTGGCGGTTGCACTCAACCAGGAGTAACCATTGGTTGTTGGACTTGACTTGAAAAAGTCCAAAAATAAGTCACCAACCACATCCAAGGTCTTGTTTTCATAACAACTGGTGATAAAGGGTGTTTGAGATCAGCAGATTCATCATTTTCTTTGCTCTTCATGGACATGACAAATCTGCACATCTGGACCAAGTACACTCCACAACCGTAGGGTAGTACATGCATCACTAACTAAACTTTGTCAACAAACTTACCCAGCGTCTTGTTTTCATAACAACTGGTGATGAAGGTTGTTCCAGATCAGCAGATTCATCATTTCCCTGCACAACAGCCCGATGTGTCCGTGATGAGCAAGAAAAATGATGAATCTGCTGATCTGGAACAACCTTCATCACCAGTTGTTATTGGGTAAGTCTTGTAAAACAGTCTTTTTTTAATAAACTCTTGGTTCACTTGCTAAGTTATCAGTACTTTGCTTTATAAGTGATATTTTGAGCTTTTTTAGTGGTTAAAAAGGACAATTTAGATACGTTTGACTGACTGCCCCATTTACTTTCATTGTTAACTAAAAGACGGTCGAACTCAATATAATTTTCCAACCAACATACAATGGTATATGACTTGTGGTGAAATAGACCCTGGCTTCAAATTACTGAACCATCACTGTAAGAAGATAATCAAGTAGAAGATGGTGGACAATTCAACATTTTATGGGACTAACAAATACCTTTTTCCAAACCGTGATGATAAGTCTCACCTTGCAGCTCTCTGTGCAGCCTTCACCTCGTCAGGATGTGGTATCCCCTGATATTCTCCTTCGTACATCTGATCTTCCTCGTCATGTCCTTCGGTGACGTCGCTCGCCGCGTCCTCTTCCTGCGGAGGGTAGTCCTCTCGGTAACCGTACACATCGTGGCCGCCGCCTTCTCCGTAAGTCCCGTAGCTATCGCCTCCTTGTTGTTGGTACATGTTGTTTTGATAGGGGTCAGCCATCTTGGCTTATTAACCCTGCTGAGTTTAAATTTAAGTCTTTTGTTTGGCTTGTTTCCTAACTGTACTCTGGTACTACAATGTAAAAGTTGTTTTTTTTAGGTTAGCATGATGAGGAAATTAGCTAAATTCATCCAGTTTCTTGTACTCAAGAAAGGACTTCTCTGAACTGGTTCTGGTGTTGATGGTTGAGTCCAATCAGTCTTTAGTCCTGCAAACAGAAAAAAAAAAACAGGTAAATTTCAAAGCGAGACAGTGAGAAATAGACCTTTGACTCTGATAAATGGCGCCCCCCAAATCTACCATCATGGAGCGCTGCATGAGTCAAACGTCTTACATGATTCAGCTGCTTTCAAACACTTGTCATGTGATGTTGACAGGTGTCTTCACTGCAGTATTGTCAACCCAGTACTCTAGTTCATGATTTTCACTAACATCCAACAAATCGATTGGGGTAACACATTTATTTCGGCGGGTTCTCGGTGGTGACGGCGAACGACTTCCTGGCACAGAAAGCTCCAATATGGTAGATGTGACCTGGTCACCTCTAAGACAATGGGAACAGGAAAGGAAGACCTGTGGGTTCTAGTTCGCGTTGGCACAGGTCGTCGAACTGAGGCCATTTCCTGTTTGGCGTCTTGGTGACTGTAGCTAATACCAGTCCACGCTGTGTTGAAGTGTTGTTGCCAAGAATGAGGCTTAACCGCTCAGAGCATTTCAACAGCCGGATTTTGTTCAGGAGGCACAGAAATTAAATGTTTGCGCACACAAATCTAACCACGTCTCGCTAAAATTCATAGAAAGACAAATGTTTTTCTTTGCTGTCTCTCCCGTAGGACTCTGCAATGGAAACCTTTTTCACAAAATGACTCTCTTTTGATTGAAGAATTGATCGCGGTTTGTTTAAGTGCTCCCTTTTCTTACAGTTGAGAGCAAAAAAAAAAAAAACAAAAAACAGTATATATCTGTCTACAATTACCTGGACAAGACAAACAAAAACCTCCTTAAAAAGATGCATCACTGACAGAAACCTTCACCTCCACCGAACACTAAGATTATTCCTAAAGTGCAGTTCTGTCTTTCATCATGTAGAACCAACGCCATCAATTTTCAGCTGCTTTAATGCCGTCATATAACATTTACACTCATTTAAAATTCATAGAAGCACCACCACATGTGTGACTTTCATTTTAATGAAGTTGAGCTGACCAGCGAGCCAAAAGGGCCTCGTCAAAACGAAAAGACGAGGCTTCTACGGCGGTTTTATTCATTTATAAAGCTCATAATAGTGTCAAGTCTACCCATTTATTTGATTTGCTTTTATTCTATCAAACTGTTTCTATGCTGACCATGTAATTGCAGTGAAAATTAGAACCAAAACCTACAGTGAAGCATAGTTACCTGAAAATTTTATAATGTTTGCTCATTTCTCGTTTCTTTATTGACCGTTTTAGTTACAATAAAGCTGTTTATTGTTCCCTGGAGGTTGGGGTTTAACTGCACAAAGCAGTTGGTGTTACACTGATTTCGTATGTGAAGTTCTACACCAATAAAGTCAAAGTCTTTTAACACTGTAGACAGTTAATTCTGTGTATTATCAACGAGGGATGTAACGAATCCAGGACCTTAAAACATCAACTGAACTGAACCCTACGAACGCTGACGTAAATACACCTTGTCCACTGAACCGTTCTAGTGCCACTTGATTCGACTCTACTCAGTTTGGTACCAGACATGTTGTTTTCCCATCTCATGAATGTGGTGGGTGGTGTCGAAACCATTATGACACAAAAACATCAGTCAACATTAATGGAGGACATGGAGGAGACGCTGTACTTGTCGCTCGGTTAGCTTACGTCGAGGTAGGCTATGATGACGGCGATTACTCCCTCTGACCAATCAGCGGCCGGCGGTTCGTTCATGTCGTGTTTTAGTATCGATTCAGCTCTTTCAGTGCCTCGACAGAGTAGGAACTAAAAACAACACTTAGTGTAAAACCCTAGAAAACCTGGTTGGTGTACATCCCTATTATCAACCAACCAACCTGTCAGTTACTAAACTAACCAACAAACCAGTCAATCAACCAAACAACCATTTATCGGTTTGTTGTTGGTTGGTTGTTTTGTTGCCATGTTGGTTAGTTTAGTAACCGATTGATTGGACACAAAATGAACCGTCTACAACATTAATGGTGCTGAAATTCTCTACGTTGTATTAACATAAACGCTGAACTCTCAGAAAATACAGATCAAGGACAGTCAATGACAAGTTTGCACAGATTTCACTCATCGTATCACGTTACACTCTGCATCCCAACGTTATCATAACATTATTGTTGGAATAAACAACATAAACCACAAAAATGGAGCAAATGGATGATTTGCATTATGATTATAATCACTACCGTTGTTCTGTTGTCATGGCTGCACCATGTCATTGTATTTATCCGACGAGATTTAGGGCACAGGCGAAGCTTTGATTCCACGATGAAGACTACAGTAAAGTGAAGTATCGTATTACGTTACACTGTGGCCACAGCTGCAGGACCTTTCTGTTGTATCAATGTTTGCTCGACAAATACAATTTGAAAGGTAAGACTGATGGTCTACTTTGTTTATCAGTTGTCACGGTGCAGTGCCCTCTTGTGTGGTTCTGTGGTTTTCTTCTACTTCTGAGTCTCTAGATGGAGACAAGACCATTACCCCATTAGACTAACAGCAGGACGCCATTAGTGGTGAGGGTGATGGCCGCTGGATTTATTGCTCGGCTTGTTCAACTCTTGTTTGTTAAAGCTTTACCGTGCCCTGCCCTAATCCCTGTCGATGTAACCCCAGATAACTCTGCTTTGTTACTTCCACAGCTTTTATACACAAGATACAACACAGGAAGAGAAATTTGACAGGTTCACTAAGTCAACCAGGCAACTATCTACGCTTCATCATCAACTGAGGTCAATAAAAACTGGGATTTTGACACCTGTGTGTCTTTTTATTTGTTAAGCCTACAATTGAGCACAATTAAATCCCTTATATATTCTAAAACTTTCAGCATTTTAGTTGCTGGGGATCCCAACGATACCTGAACCACCCAGTTTTCAATTAACTTCTTTGCAAATGGGGAACCACCCAAAAGTGGTGGGTGGTTCCCCCAAGAATCTTCTAGGTCTAACCTGAGGTCTACCAGTTGCCTGGAAAACCACCAACAGTAGGTACCTGGACCACCTGAACTGGTTAATTTCAACAAGCCCCTTGGTAAATCCCCCCCAGAGTCTACTAGGTCTATCCTGAGGTCTAGTCTAGCAATTGCCTGAAAAACCACCAAAGCTAGGTACCTGAAGCACCTGAAGTGGTTCATTTTGATGATCCCTTTTGCTCATCACCACCCAGAAGGTCTGGGGTTTCCCTTAGAGTCCTCTAGGTCTACTTTGACATCTACCAATTGTTTGGAAAACCACCAATAGTAGGAACCTGAACTGGTTCCTTCCTCTCTAAAGTGGTGTGGATGGTATTCCCTGGTAGGGTCACCCAGAGCCAAGTCTAGACTAAAAGAGGTTCAAAGCATCGTGATGACAGCAGAATTAAGGTCATCTCACCAGCAAGAGGTCAACTGGGAATCAAACCTAGGGGGCATTTGGTGGCTCCGCCATCGTGTAGCAACCCTCAAAAACAAACTACGTAGAGTTCCCACCATGTGGGTCCAACGCCTGTAGGGTTCAGAGCTTGTTGTGGCAAATGATGTTGACACAGACTGGTAAAAACTGTCAGTTTAGGACAAAAAATAGTGACGTATTATGATGAACGATGCAGAAATATAATAAACACCAAACCAAGTGTCTAAAAAGCAATATCTATCACATGAAACACCAACATCAGCCAAAAAAACAGGTTATTGAGAGGAAGAGACTCCAAGGAGGGAAAGTTTGATCTCTGATTTGATATGAGTTGACAACGCTGAATTATTCAGTTGACAAATGAATGGAGATGAGCAACAGTCCAGCCACAGCCGTCGTTATTACTGATCACAGACCGACAGGATATTAAAGTCTCAAAGTCTGAGTCGGACTGAGCCCCCGTACACCGCCGCTACTCCATCTTTGTCACGTGACCGAGCCAGATTTTATCAGAAGATGGGGTTTTTGTGGCTTTGGTGAAGGATTACAAACCGTATCTATCTGTGTGTTTCAACCTTAAATGTCGCCATCATGAAGGGTGAGGGGGTCAAACAACCCTCTAAACGAAGCTATTCCAGGACCAGCACTTCAAACAAAGAAGGGAAACGAGGCATTTCCCAGCATGCACCAGGACAAGGATTCAGTTGTCGAAAAAAATTCGAGATTTAATTACTAAATTAATCAAAACATTCAACTTATTAAGCTAACTTGTCGCTAACTAACTGCTAACAAATAGCGTTAGCTTAGCGATCGCTAGTCGTCACTTTGCTAACGTTTTCCATTCATCCGATAACGGGAGTCTTTTCTGACGGCGACGATGTGAACGTAAACAAATATCTTGTCAGTTTCTAACCCGCGGGTCTGTAGAAGTTTGTTGTCATTCGGTCGTCATGGAGACTCGTCGCATCGTCTTTACGTAGCAGCTAGCGTCGACTTCTGATGACGTGTAACGGTAAAGTAGAGGTGTCTCAAGTTTTCACCCCTCAAAACTAACTGTCCCATGGACGAGATCAGAAAATGTCTAATTTCATTGGTACCGTTGGTGAAAAGACTCATCTTTTTGCTTTTTTACAGTGTAACGTGACGAAACAATGACATTAATGAAAACCTTTCATTATTAATGAAGACTGCAGATTCAGAAGGATGCCCTGCGTCGTGACGGACACGAGTAAATCCAGAACCTTGGCAGGAAAATGATTATTAGCTGATCGTTGGCAAAGATTTAACTATATTAAACCTGGACCTGCGATACGTGATTCAGCTCCAGTTTTAACGCAGTATTACACTGCATTGTTTTACCCTCTGAATCATTTTATTCGCACACAAATTAGAGCAGACTTTCTGAATAATTAATAAGACACATAAATCGTTCTAAATAAACTGAAATATTCTTTTAAATGAATCGTTTTATGCGGGAGAAGCTGACGGCGAAATGTCGGATATATAAAGAAAAGAAACAAAGCTATTCCACTCATGTATCGACTCATTTCATAGAGAGGTTTCTAATGCCGGCATCTGCAGCTCAACGTGGTATTTATTATTAACGACAGCTGGGCAGAGCTCCAAATGCCAAAACCTTCGTTTTTCACAAGCCAGTCGATTCCTCCGAGGCTGTTTTTTTTTTTTTTTTTTGTAAAGTCACAAAGTTTGTAGCTGTGTAAGTATTTCAACACTTCTCCTTTTAGACGTCTTGATGCAGCTTTATTTTCTAGGTCATCAGAGCATCTTAGTGTGAAATCTCCCAATTACGACGTCTCTTTAGTCCTTTCTTACGCTCTTATCTGCTTTTTTAATCAGTGTGAGGCTGATAATTAGTGGTAAAGGAACAGATGCGGGGCCAGATTGGGTCTTGATAGTCGACTGGTTTCACACTTTGTTAGACACAAGCATGCGCGCAGCAGAACGTAGGAGTTACGTAATCTGAGCTACCACGTTACAATTACAACTTCCTGCCCCGGCAATGACTTCAAGACTCTTCCACTTCTTCAGAAGAAGTTCAACTACGACTTCAGGGGTGAAAACATTCCCCTAGTTGCTATATAAAGTACTTCAGTTTATGTGTAGGGACCCTATTCATGCTACTGCTGAAGTGAAGTGATATTTTGAGCTTTATTAGTGGTTAAAAAATGACAATTTAGATACATTTGGCTGATTGCCCCATTTACTTTCATTGTTAGCTAAAACTCGATATTACTTCAACCAATGTAAAATATCACTTGAGTGGATGTTTGACTCGTATTTGTGGGTTCAAATTACTACATACTGTCACTTTAAGATAGTACTGATATTTCTTGGGCCCCTTTTTAAATTTACTGCCCCCATGTGGCAGAAGCAGGGTATTTTCTCTTGACGCTAAATCAATTAGCGGCCATTTTATTTTTAATTTTTGTCGGCTTTTGTCAGGAAACGGTTTATTTTGCTGATAATTCTAATAATGGTCTTTGACTGGTGATTAGCTACAGCCTAAATCTGATCTTTTTCTTTATTTCAACCAACGTAAAATATCTCTTGAGGGATGTTTGACTTGATTATTTATCACTTCTCAGTTTTTCGCTGGTTTGTTGTATTGTGCGAACAGAAACCATAAAGCTCCGAAGCTTGTGGTTTTATTAGCGGTTGGATCCGTGTCGCTCCCTCTGCTAACTGAAATTATTACGTCCACTCTCTGGTTTTCATCACTTATTTACGAAGCCTCGCTGCTGGTGATGAACGACCGCCTGGAAAGTGAAAGTAAAGTTCAGACAAAGACGGAAATAAACTGTTAAACGGTTCAGGTTTTAGTCGGTCGCTCATGTGATTAGTCGTTTGGTGGCGACGGAACAAGGTCACGTGTTCAGTGAAGATGTTTCCAGACGTTTCTTCACCTGAATATGTGGAGTCGCTGTGTAAATGACGGCGTAGCTGCAGCGTCGCGCGGCAGATGTAGGTTACTTTAAGTTATTTATAAGTTACTGAAGCTCTACAGAGCGTCGAGAACAGATGACCACGTTTGTTTCTGACACCTCATTACTCTGCTGGAGCGAAACAGAAACACTGTAGCAGAATAAAATAAAAGCTGAAGCTGCTGCAAATAGTTTAATTAAACTTCATAACGTTAATGGTTGTTACAGGAATTAAATTAAAACATCTGATGTTTATGCTCTAGTGTCTGATTTCATTTCTAATGATGCTTCATCACTCAGAGTTTAACATCGATTGAGCGACAGTAAATAAATGTTTATCTATTTTTTATTTATTAATGCTCAGTTTTTTTGTTCGGTTTTGATTCCACGCTGGTTCATTAGATGATTTTTATTTATAAATTAATATTTATTGTAATAGAATATTTTTTAGTGAATATATGAATATAAATGTATATATATATATATATATATATATATATATATATATATATATTTATATTCATATATTCACTAAAAAATAAAGGTAGAATAAATAAAAAATAAAATAAATATTCAAATGCTACAGCTGCACAAATAAAATAAATATAAATTAAACAAAATAAAAAAAAAATTTAAAAATTAATTAAACGAAATTAATTTAAAATAACATAAATGTTCATATGGTACAGCTGGAAAAAATAGAACAAAGGTAAAGTAAGATAATAAATAAATAAATATGCAATAAGATAAAATAAAAATAAAATAAAAGTTAATGTGAATGTTGTGAATAATGAATGTGAATAATGTTAAATTAAAGCTTAAAATTTAATAAAAAATACAATAGATTTAAAATGAAATAAAATAAATGTTCAAATACTACAGCAAAAAATAAAATAAATAAAAATAAAAATAAATGAAATAACAGGATCCACGATGAGCATTTGTTCATTTTGTATTTTGACCTTAAATCTTCATTTTAACTCATATCATCCTTTAATTTGCTACATTGTCGTAGACCTTATGTTGTTTTTTGTTTTTATATCTCTCAACCAGAGTGAATTTAATTTATTACTTCCTGCAGCGAGTTCAGCTTCTCAGCTGCTTCCATCTTCAAGGTCAGTTGAAGTTTTACAGCGTCAGGAAACACAACGGAACAAAGCAACGTCTAAAAACTAAAATAAAAAAAACAAAAAAACAATCCCACTGGGTTTGAGACGTCAGATAAAAACCCAACAACAAGCGCTGATGTTCATCGTATTTTTAGGAACGACATCACCCCCGAGGAAAAACCTCCGAGTCGTGACGTAGATTCAGCCTGAGAGGGAAAGCTACAGCCTGTGCACTTAGAGACGCGATTAATTATTTATCTCATCTATCTACAGCAGGAAGAAACCTCATGAACGTGGGTTTAGGTACGACACAGTCTCCTGTTTCAGATCAGAGCAGAAATAAGCTGCAATCTGGTCGAATATGAGCGAACGGCTGCTTTTTTTAAAGGACGCAAAGACGAAAGAGTTAGCTTAGCCAGAGCTAATACACAAGTCATGACCTTAACAAACCTGATTATGTGGCTGCTATCTCTTTAAATCAGAGTCCACACGTGATGTAAATTCAATAATGTCCAATCTTCTTCAAAAAATTGGCGCCAAACCTTCATCGGTCGCCATCTTGGCTACTTAACGTTAGCGCTAATGGCGCCACTCGAAGCGTTTGGCATCAAAACTTGATTCCAAACGGTCGCCATCTTGGCTTCACAGTGGAAGGAAGAAGTGTCGGCGCCAATGGCGTCCAACAAAAGTCCGTATCCCAGCAATGGTTGCTGGCTACATAACAGGCTAGCGTTAGCCGTTAGGCTACATTGTTTTCATGTCGCCTATAGAAAAAAAGACGTCCAACTCAGTTTTTAAGTCAGGAACCATCCAAAACGTGGCACAGAATAGCTCTTTGCAGCTACATGTGGCTAATTTTAGCATGCTAACATGCTAACAGTGATGATATCGACGGACGCCATTAAGGTATGTTATTCCCTTCACGTCAGAGGAAGAAAATCTGATCTGCATGCTAACACGCTAACATGCTAACAGTGACAGTATATATGTACCAATGTATAAATATAAAGTAAAAATCAGTCTGATTGACAAAACAAAACCTTTCTCAAAAAAATTTGGCATAAATTAAAAAAAAAAAATCAATTCTAAACAGTTGCCATCTTGGCTAACGTAATGGATGTAGTTAGCCATTAGGCTACGTTATTCTTCGCGTCGCTTGAAGAAAACGTAGACGTAAGCAAAAATCTGGTAATTGCGAAATTGTAGATTGTAGCTAATTTCCACGCGCTAACATGGGTCGACAAATTTGCAGCAATTGAACCTAAAAGCAACGTGACGATCATTTATTATTCTATCTGCTGTAGCCGCTAGCGTAAAGCTCAGCGACGTCGTGTTAACTGGTTGACCCACAAACAAACAAACAAACAAACAAAACAAACAAAAAACTGTTGCTAACGCCTCCGTCCAGTCGGTTTTAGACTGTATCTGGTTTTCTCCTCAGAGTCGACGGCAACAAAAGTCCTCATCCTGTCATACTAGTCTCCAAAAGAAAAGACTAAAAAGACTAAAATGTAATACGAGAAGCGTGTGCATTGATTACATAATGCCGTTGGCAAGCAATCCCTGCTGAACTGGAGCTTTTGGTTGCTTCCTGTTTGTTATTAATAGATCAGTTGCCCTCGTTTACTTTTGCACCTTGTTGAGGAATAAAAAAAAATTCACCAGCTTGGGCGTCACGTATATTTATATAGTCTGATCTATGTTGATCTAGATCTAGAATGGAGGCAAAAAAGTTCTAGAACTTCAAAATAAGACTTTTAAATGTAACATTCAGTATTAACGTTGGTTTTTCTCCATTTTAAATAGCAGTTTTTGCTCATTTTTGACTTGTTTTGGTTCATAAAAACATGAATAATAATACAAATAATAATCATAACTTCTCTTACCAGATTATGAGTGAAATCAAAGTCAACGTCTGGTCCAAACTAGTCGATAAACCGCCTTTGGTATTTGTTCACCGCCTTTTTAATATAACTACAATCAAATGCACACAAAGAGCATCAGTGGACGCTCAGAGACGGGACGACGGGATTAAAGCCGGAGAGGATATCGCTCGCTGCCTCTCAACCCTCCTCTCTCTCTCTTTTTCTCTCTGCAGCACTACTCCCTGCTGCCACCACCCCACCCACCACCAGACCTGATGGTTCGGTCCACCTCTGTGCTGCGGTAGGTGGAGGATCGTGCCATTTGAAGGAGGAAGGAGGGATGGAAAGGGGCATATGGGATGCTGGTGGGAGGGGGATGGAGGGATGGATGGAGGGGTGGAGGGAGGGGCAGATAGATGAGGATGTGGGGTAAAGAGAGTGACAGATGTGTTGAGAGTGGAGACGCTTGATGAGATGCAGCACTTTTTTTTTTTCCTCTCTAACGCTGATGGGAAAAGTCCCTGCAGGTTTACACGTATTAAATATAAATGTGTCCATGCTCAACTCAAGCTAAACCAGTCATTGTTTATACCCCGATTGAAACCAAACCATCACCGTTAAATTCCTATAAAAAACTGAATTAAGCGTATTCAACCATGTTGAATTTTGGTCCTGATAAAACGACGGGTCCTCGTAAAGTCGGTCAGGAAATAAAAACAAACTTCGTAACAAAAATGCAAACAAATTATTACTTTACTTTTAGTGTTAAATAGAGGATAATTAACATGTAACGGCTAAATGCTAATACTTTTCTAAAAAACAGTAATTACTTGTTATTACCATGTATCACCACTAGGGGGCGCAAGAACAAATAAAACCACATAAGACAACAAGGTTAGTGTCTATAAAACCCAGAAAGTTTTATCTAGTTGTTTATTCATCTATCTATTCATTTTTTATCAATAAGTGATGGAGGTGTAGCTACATGCTAACGTTAGCATGTTAGCATGATTAAACAGGACAATCTGCGACAGGAAGTTGAATTCATTTGAAAATGATCAAGTGTCATCATAAAACATTATAATTGAACTGTCAGTCTTATGCTAACGTTAGCATGTTAGCATGATAGACCATATTCTACATTGAACATGATTAAATCAGGACTAACAGGAAGTTGAAGTAATTTGAAAATGAAAGTGAACCTGGCAATTAAAAGATCAGTCTCCTGCTAATGTTAGCATGTAGCTATGTTAGCATGATATAGCATATTTGATTAACCTGATTAAGTCTTGATTAAGTCAGGATAACCCATAACAGGAAGCTGAATTAATTCAAAAATTGAAGCGTTTTACGATTTTTCAAATTATCATAAAAGCATCAGTCTCTTGCTAATGTTAGCATGCTAATATTAGCCTGCAGCTGTGTTAGCACGACACAGCTACTCTCCATCGTATCCTGAACACGACAGTAAGTCGTCCTAAAACCTGTTGTCCTATAACCTTATAATTGAAATATCAGCTGCTAATGTTAGCATGTTAGCATGACGTAGCATATTCTACAATCATCAAATCAGGGTAATTAATAACAGGAAGTTGAATTCATTCTAAAATCTGAAGTGTCATTGATGATTAGAATTTAAAAAATGTCAGTCTCCTGCTAATGTTAGCATGTAGCCAAAAAGTTAAGTGCAGCCGTCGTTTACGCTCCCATAAAACATCTTAATCTAAATCAAAACTTGTGATAAATTTGAAGACGTTTGTTAGCGTTTAGCGTTAGCGACCAAACGTTGACGTTAACGTAATAAACGATTCATCTGACGGGACAAAACAGAAACGTTTCTTTAAGCCACTGAACTGGACATTTGAGGTTAAATTCATAAAAGAATCAAGTTTCTAAAGGAGTCGACTCCTGGCAGCAGAACGAGTCGTAACTTAACGTCACGATGCTTTTGGTTAATTAGTATTTGCTTTTTAAAAAACGTGGACTGTGGAACCGGCGAACGCAGCAGTTTTAAATGAAACTAATTCAATCTGCTGCGTCGTCGCCGTCCAGACGAGACAAGTTAAAAAAAAAAAAAAAAAAAAAAAACTTCTGGCTTCGTGTCAGAAACTAATTTGCAGAATCATCCGTCTGGTTGGAATAAAGACCAAATATCTGAGACGTGATTAACTCTTTAATATCTGACATCAAATAAACATAATCTAACAAATTAAAAAAAATAAAAATGCTGTTTCATTTCTTATATGATTTTTTGGTACATTTATTTTTCAAGATCTTATTTGGAAACATTATTTTTTATTTTCTTATTTATTACCATATATGGTTTTGTTATTTCTTATTTTATATGATTTTTATTTTTTAATTAGTTTATGTTTTATTATTGTTATTTCTTTTTATATTTTTATTTAACAGATTTTTTTATTTCATTTAATATTTTTTTATTATGATTTTTTAAAAATGTATTATATTATTTTTTATTATTTTTGTTATGATTGTTATTATTTTATATCATATGAATTTTTAAAATAATCTTTATAATTTTTATGTTATTATTTTATACAGTTTTACTTTATTATTATTATTAATTATTTTATATACATTTATTATTATTTTATTTTACTATTGTTAATTTTATTTTATTTTTATATTATTTGATCACATTTCTTTTATTGGATCAATGTTTATGTTCATGTTGATAAAACAGAAGTTTAAAATATGACACCGTTGGCAATAAAGGGTTAAATCAGGATAATCCATAACAGGAAGTTGAATTAATTCGAAAATCAAGTGCGACAGAATCATCGGAATCATAATCAAACATTAGAATTAAAACTATCTCATGAAATCAACCAGAAAAGTCCGGACACAACATCTGGATTTAAACATCAAATAAAAGATTTAAAACCAAAAACTCAACATTCAAATCAAACATGGCCGACAAACGTCCTAAATCTTTGGTTGACGTGATCATGTCGGGGTAATAATCCTCCCGCTGCCTCTGGGATTAACCGTCCGTCGCATGTGAAAGTGTTAGTGGTCGTCAATCGTCGAACGTTAGCGGCCACAGATCAAACCATTAGCGTCAGTCTGACGGGGGGCGACGGAGGATTAAAGCTAAATGGACCAAACCAACTGGTGGATCAATGGGCCAACGACATCTGGTGTAGTTGTTTCCATTTTAAACCCAACGTTCGTCCGATGGGTTGGATTCACCGAATGTAGCAACTTAGCAGCTAAAACCACCAACATGACCATTATCTAGCGTTAGCTTAGCATCGTAGCAGCTTCTTTCGGTCATTAACCAACAGTTTGTGTCGTTTCGTTTATTAGATACTAAATAATACAAGAAGTTTTAAAGTTTTTAAAGTTTTAAAGAGACGTTTTATTAAGTCATGTGTCCGTAGTGGTCAATCATCCAATAGGAGCGTTTGCTTTTTTTAAAACTTGTTTATTTATTTATTTATTTTTTAAAGATGTTACGGCCTCATCTCGTCAATTAGGACAATCATTATATTTTATTTTATTATTTTAAATTTTAAAAATTAAAAAAAAAAAATCTTTTATACGTTATACAAATGTTACATTTTATTTTCTTTTTACACATATATAAAATATATAGTTTGGGAAATATATACTTTAAAAAGGTTCAATAACACCAAATTAAAGTTTATATATATATATATAAGTTGTCCAATGGAACCATTTTTATTTATTTTTTATTTATTTTATTTTTTAGTTATAATCACATCTCTAATTATATATTTTAATTTTGTTAATATTGTATATTTTTCAAATATATTACACAAAGTTTAATAAAACATTAGGAAATTAATAAATTAATTTTATCACTATTTATACATCCACAATTTATTTAGAAGCTTTTTGAATTTTTGTTTTTTAAAATTTTATAATTTTTTTTTTATAAAGTTTTGATTTTTGGTAAAATATAGATAGATCATATGACAGATACACTAATATGATTGATTTACTGATTTATTGATTAGCGGTCAATCGTCCAATGAGACCATTTTTATATAATTTTTAAAAAAAATTTTGATCACAGCCACATCTCTAATTACTACAATGGCCTTTTTTTTTTAAATATATGTTTTTTTATTCATTTTAAAAAGTTGAATAAAAACAAACATTTTTATATATTAATTGCATCACTATTTATTTAACTACAACTATTAATCTTTTTTTTTTTTTTTAGCTTTTTTATATTTTATTATAATTTTTTAATCGTTCTTGTTATTTTTAGACCGGACATTATGTTTATTAATTTATTACTTATATTCAACATCATCGATTATATTTTTCATTCAGGTTCTTGTGGTTTATAGTTAAAGTGTCGGGGCTGGGACGACAGTCGGGTCAGTAGCAGCTGAACGTCACATGTTATATTATGCAACAAACTTACAAAGTAAAACACATAATTCATTGATAATTATTTTAGTTATTGAGGTGAAATGAGGATGCAGACGTTACTCACTTGGTTTTTTCTTCTTCTTCTTCTTCAGGGAATCGGAGGGTAAACGGGCAGGATTTCCCTCCGCTCCCTCTCCTTTTTTTCCAGATGATGGAGATCCCAGAGCATCGATGCGGAGAGAATCAAAATAGAGGGAGGGAGGAGGTGTTGGGTTTCTTGATGCAGTCCAGACAAGGTCTGAATACTTATCAGCCTTGTGTGTGTTATCGTGTCACTGGGCGGTGTACGAGTGGCTTCCCAGGAATTATACAAGTACAAACGTCCTCTACATAGCCACATCCATCATTAACACACCTGTGGCTATTAAGAAATCTTCAATAACATCATGTAAATGATGGAAAACACATATAAAGCTGCAGTTTATGTGAATATATACATTATATGAACACATTGGTGCAAAAAACAGATTATTCCAATAATTATTCTCAATAATTTTCAACGTATCTGCATCTTATTGAAAGTTGGGTCCATTCATTTATAGTTTCAACCATTAAAAGCCGAAAGATTTGAAGTGTCACTTCTTGGGAAATCTGCACCAAAGTGGACAAAAGAAACACACTGACCTCTGGTGGTGAAGTTCATCATGGCATCAGACAGGGAAGCAGCAAAAGAACAAAAAAAAAAAAGAAAAAAAAGAGTTGGATATTGACTTTTTTACTTTCACTTTTACTTAAATTTTGATACAAGTTGTTACATCTCCAACTTTTGGTGCAAAAAAAGAAGAAGATGAGTCCATAAAAGGCAAATAAAACTGAAACAAAGAGCCAAAATGGCTGAAAAAATGCCTCCTTTTGCCTAAAATGACAAGTCCAAACTGTCAGCAGGTCAAACATTGCAGCTGCAGATCAGGTCTCGGTCTCTAAAGAAAGTCAGATCCACTTCCTGATGAGTAGAGTGGAAACACCTGAGTTGATCAACCTTAAAGACAAAGACACACCCACATTTCTTCTCTGGTTCTTCTTCCTGTAGAGTTCAGAAGAGTCTTCTACCAACTATCTCTCCTCACCTGATCTCGTTTGAGTCACAAGCATCGACTTTATTCAACTCTGCTTCCTACAACTTCAATACAACTAAAGTTTTGGACCAATAAGATTCAAGTCGACCAAATGACTGTAATGACTCAAAACATCCAGCAGGTGGTGCTACGCAACAAAGTACAGAATCTGATTTATTTTCATTTTTTTTAAGTTCTGGTGTAGAAGTTGTAATGAAACAGGAAGTGAAGTTAATACCTGGAAAATGTTTGATTTGAACAGTAGAAGAAAACAAATGGAAGATGTTTCGATTATTTATCTGTCGAAATTATCTGTTGAAACTTCCTAACTACTTCCAACAAACATTAGAAGAAGAAAAGAAATGGTAGACGTTTCATCTATCTACGGTTTGGACTTTATAACTACTTCCAATAAACAGTAGAAGAAGAATCAGAAGATATTATAATTATCTATCTAAATATGGTTCAAACTTTCAGATTATTGGGATACTACTTCCAATAAATAGTAGAAGAAGAAAACAAACGGATTGCATTTTTATTTGTAGTTTTCATAAATCAAAAAAATGAGCCAACATTTGACTACTCAAATTCTGACACAAAGTCTTTATTTGTTACTTGATCAGTACATAGACAGACAGCTTACCTTGTATACGTATTTATATTTATATATATATATTTATAATATATTTTAAATCGAAACAGTACACATCTGAATGACAAAGCAGTAAAGAGTGTCCTTCCACTTTGGCGAATACAAACGAGCCCGTAGGGAAAAGACTCTCACAATATGAAACAATCCAGATGAGAAATAAAAGAACTTATTGCTCTATACAAATAAATTGTATGTTAATGTTAGTAAGAAGAGGAATAGTAGCAGTACACATGAACCAATATCATTATACCAAGATGAGGTTACACTCTATTTTTTTTCCATTTTAAATATTTTCGTCTACAAAAATGAGAAACTCCGAAGGGAAGAACAGAATTATGTTTATGTTTTTATGTTTATCTTCACAACACAGTAGTGTTTAAGTGTTTGGTTCAGGTTCACTCGCTTACTAAATTAAAAAGTATCTACAAGTGCAAGGAGGACCAACAGGTCTATACAAACTGATCCAGCGCTAGCTTAAACCGCTACCGAACGTCGCTATTTAGACCTTTAAGGAAGTGGTGGGAAAGGGGGTTTAAAAGCACAAACTATAGTGAGGGGGGGGGTGTTCGGAAAAGGATGAGGTTGACGATACTGTACAGCACTTGAGAAAAGGGGACAAAATACATTCAGAGCCCCCCCCACCCCACCCACAACACCTCTTTTAGGCGGAATGAGTAGCAGTAGTGTTGGAAGAAACCGAAACTGAAACCGAAAGTGAAAGATAAAACGCTGCTGAATTCATCAAATAATCTCTCCAACTTCGACAAAATCACATTCTTCAGCGTTCAACATTCAAGATCTCTCTCTGTGTTTTAGTTAAGCTAAGCTAAGCTAAGCCTTCTTTTTTTTTCACTTTAGGACCCCCCGGTGGACAAAAAACACCACAAACACCACTGAAACATTTTCTTTAAAAGTGACTTCAGCTGATAGCCCTTTAGGGTGGCGACTTGGCTTGCCTGTGAGAGCCGGGGCACCTTGTGATTATTTTTTTATTTTATTTATATATATATATATATATATATATATATATATATATATATATATATTTTTTTTTTTTGATGGGAGTTGGGAGCTTGGGGGAGGGGGGGTTGCCCTACATTCCAAACTTGGCGCCTAAATGGCTCCAAAAAAGCCCCGCCCCTTACAGGCCGCCGCAAATGAAGCGCGCACCTCAGCGTTTTGGAAGCTACACCCCCTAATCTGAAAGGGGGTTAAAAGGGTTTTGTTTTTGTTGTTTTTGTTTGTTTATTTGTGTAAAACTGTAGAAGGTGACTATAGTACATGAACCCGGGGAGTTGGTCCAGTATCGTCGCGGACAAGAGCTCACAGCTTCGCTAAATTGTCTAAAACTATGCGGACAAAACACAAAGCGATGGATTCGTCATGAGATTCGTTGATTTGTTCCCTTTCATCGTCAAGCCCGTGCAGCTGTTAGTTTATTTATTTAAACAGATAGTTGGAAATTGCAGGAAATACTTGCAGCTTTGGTATAAACAGACGACGAGAGACGTAGGATTGAGGCTGGACGCTGTAAGGGAAAGACGCTAGTAGAGTTCTTTGGTGGTGACCCCCTAAAAAAAAAATCCTCAAAAAACGAGGGGCTTGTCGGGTCGACCCGGATCTGGTTTGGGTCGGAGGTCGGTGATTGTCGAGTTAGAGACCACATCCATTTTTCTTTTAGTTAGGCCGTGCTCATGCAGAATCCCTTCCTGTCCTCAGAAATGCTAGCAGATGCTAATGCTAATGGATTGGCGTCCATTGGTTTATCCATTTGAACATGGCCTTTGGCTCTAACTTGCTAAATGTAATAAAGTGCTAATGAAAAATGCCCTAATATACACTAGTCCTATGATTGCTTTCACATTCACATGCATATACCTGCACATGTTAATGAGTACTTGTCTATACATATATATATATATATATATATGTATATTCATGTAGTGGATATTATCTAGGAATGTGTGTTCAATATCACATCCCATCCTTGGCAGAAACAATTGTGAGAGTTTGTCGAGTCCAAATTAGAAGATAATCTCCAATATTTTATTCCTTAATTTTGATTTAATTCAATTAAAAATTGTATTTACCTTCGATAAACCAAATTTTGATACGTAAAAAGTAACATTTTGCACTAAAACACTCTTTGATTGCACAGGAACTGATTAAATATTAGCATTTAGCTTGCATATTTATATAATATTTAACGTTATACATAACGATGGTCGGACTCTCGTCGCTCAAGAGTCACAGATTGTCATCTTGCGCAAAATGAAATCAGCAACTTTGGCTATATCGTTTATATCTGTGTTGATAAAAAAGAGCAAAAACAATGGATGCTAATATGCTAAGATGCTAAGCTACCTGGTGGTGTAGTGGCTAGGATCGTAACCAGCGGCCTTGGTTTCATTTCCTGTCTGGTGACGATACGAGTTCGACGTTGTGATTGTGTCACCAAACTCAATGTATTTTATTACAAAAATTACATTTTTATACAACTCGATTTTTAAATATTTTACTTAAAAAAGTATATATGATGGTTATGTAGTCCAGCCAATAAAAAACAACAACTTTAACGCAGAAAATACACGTCCTTCTAGCAGTTTTCAAATGGTATGTTCACCTCTACGCCGACGACACTGCGCTTTTTCTTGCTAATGCTATTTAACAACTTTGAGTAGCTCTAAATCGATGCAGGCTAATGAAGCTAATACGCTAAGCTAAAGGCTACAATTGTGCTGTGTTCTTCTGTCCGTCACAATTCTGGACACGCCCTCTTTCAAATATCACAACATCACACAGAGAGAGATACTTACACCTACACAACAACAACAAAAAACCCCATAAAAGTACCGTTTCCTTCCCACTTTTTTTACTTTCACTTTCATATCACGATAGCTAACCTCTTTAGCTTCTTTATAGCTAATTTTTTAGTGTTTTGTTAAAGTTTTGTCTTTTGGGGTTTTTAGGGGGGGCTGGGAGGTTTTGGAAACACTTAGCAAACACAAGAATGACACTTCAAGAACAAAAAAAATACAATTCATCTTTTCATCTTTTAAGTGCTGGGGTGACTTTAGGGGTCGGGTTTAAAAGGTGTTATAGTCGTAATACATATGATATTTTACAGTGCAGGGAGATGGCGTCGTATCTTTTAGCTTCCGTTGCTTTTTAAAAAATATTTTCGTCATTATCGCCGTACTTCCTGTTACGCTTTCTCCCTTTTCCCTCTTCCCTTTTCTTTTCCTGTCGCTGTATCTCCTCAACAGGAAACCTCCATGGTCTGGGTGACTGCGCCGACTCCCTCGGTGCTGTCGGAGTGGGTACAAGCCCGAGAGCGGGAGCCGTCGATGGAGCTGCCGCTGGTCAGTGACGCCGTCCTGGACCGAGCCAAGCGGGTCATACTGGCGGAGGGCACTAAGACGAAACAAACAAACAAACAAAACAAACAAAAATTAACATTTCGCACAATAAACTGTTAAATCTGTTGATGTTAGAAGGATGTGGGGAGTTCATGCTAATGTAAACAACTAAAAAATATCAGTTTCTGTGACTTTTGGAGCTCAGGTTTTTATTTTTGTTATATAAAATTCTCCGTACATCGTCATCAGCGTTTTTATATTAGTGATGTAATGAACTGCATTAGAAGAAGGGAGGAAATGGGCTGTGAGATGAGATTATTTTGTTATTTGTTAGATTATGAACCCTGAAGCTCTACGTTTTAAAGCTTGTTTTTGAGCGTTTTATGTAACCAAAACTGATGATTTAGTAGCAAACATGCAATAAAATTATTAATTTTCCAGTTTTAGCTAAAGTGAAGTGTGTTCCAGTGGTTCCTTGGTGTCGTAAATTTGTTCTACTTTGGATTATTTCAATTAAATTATCACTGTTAGCTGTTAACGAATCAGAATTATTAGTATTGTAGTTACAGTTCAGTCACTGTTTGAGATATTTTTGGTCTAATTTAACTAGCTTAGCATTGTTAGCTAGTATAGCATGTGTTTTGGTCTAGCTTGGTTAGTTTAGCATATTTTATTTTTGGTCTAAGCTAGCTGGTTTAGTAAATGATGTTTTGTCAATTTTAAAATATAATTTAAATATTTTCATCCCAAGGCTTCCATATAATATTTTATATAATGTAATTTAGGCTTTTTATTCCATATTTTATGGGAATATATATTTGTAATTTATGTTTTTGTCAATTTTAGAAATAAATGTATTATTTTAAATATATAAAATAAATTCAGAACCTCACAACTTTGTATATGATGTATTATATAAATTTTATTTTACATTTTATTAAATTTTCTCGTGTGAATTTTTTATATCCATAAATATAAATAATATGGAAATGTATGTTTTTTTTTTATTAAGTAATTAATTTATTTTTTGTCAATTTTATAAATAAACAAAAACATACTTTTTCTTTCTTTCTTTATTTATTTTAATTTTACTTAAATATAGATTTGTAATTTATGTTTTTCTCAATTTTCGAAATAAATGTAATTTTGAAAATGATAATAATAATAATAATAATAAAACACTGGCACGTGTATCAGGAACTTTAGATTATTTTGCGAACGTTTCGTGACGTAAACGTTTTATTCCTGATGAGTTTAGTCCGGTGGCTTCAGTCAAAGCCGGGTCATGCAAACAGCAGCTGGATGCGATGGTAAAGGCGTGGGGGGGTGGAGGTGGGTGTCAGGGCAAAGCCAGTTTATTTTTCCACATGGGAAAAATTCATTTTGATCAAACACAACAAATAGAAAATCAAAAAAAAGAAATGAATTTTCATCACAGCCCAAATAAATAGTGTATTTATAATTACAATAAAATGAAATTAACATAAAAGTCAAAATGCCGATGTCGTCAAAAGGAGGGGGGGGGGGCAGGCAGCAGTAAGAGGTCAGAGGTGAACGGGGGAGGAGGAGGAGGAGGAAATACCTGGACCTCCACTCAACCTCCGATCCTTCACATAAGCGACTTGAGAGAACGGGGCAACAGGGAGACAGAGGGCAAGATTAACACAAACATCCGCCATCACGTCATCACTGCTTTAATCGACTCATTTTACAGACAAATTCACGCTCTCGCTCGCTGTTGTCACCAGAGACGTGACGGACTTACTGTAGCCCATCCCCTGCAGGAAATACTTGAAGGCTTCCGTCAGTTTTCCGGGCTGAAACAAATAAAAACGGGAAATGAAGAACATGAGCTTTTATTATTTACATTGTGTCGTAAATGAATCAAGAAATTAATAAATGTTGTACCTGTGTGAGCTGAGGGAGTCCACCAGAGTCGGCCATCTACGACGAGAAGAGAGAGTGAGCTGAATGCTAATGCTAATGCTAATGCTAATGCTAAAGAACATGTTTCTTTATTTGTATAATTAAAAAATATGTATTTACATATATTGATATATTTTTATATTATCATTTTAAAATTATTGTTATTATTATGTTCCATTTTATGCCGTTATTTATTATCTATTTGCTAATATTTTATATTTTAACATCTATATAATATTTATAACTATAATATTATTTATGAATATACAGTATTAATGATCTTTTTTATTTATATTATATAAAATTTTGTTTAATAATTTTTCATTCATTTTAAAAATGTTTTTACATTATTTATTTTCTATATTATTTTATTATTATATATATATATATATATATATATATATATATATATATATATATATATACAATAAACATTTTAAATTATATTATATATATTTTTAAGTAGTAATATTTTTTTTATTATTTATTATACAACATAAAAATACAACTGCAACAGCAGGACTTGGCCGAATTGTTTTTATGAATAATATACATATAGAATAATAATATATACAAATAATATATAATATTTGATGATTTTTGGTGTTTTTCAAAAATATTGTCGTCATTTATAAACATAATCATAACTATTAGAATATATATATAATATATTAATAATAAAAAACAATATATAAATATAATAAATATATTTATTGTTATTTTACTCATTTATTTATTTTTAGCTTCAATGTGACTTTACATCGTATTTACATAAACAGCTTCAGGTGAAAGTGTTTGTACCTTGAGGAAGGTTGTGGTGGTCGGATCCAGTTTGGAATTACACTCCACCTGGAAGAATAAAAAATGAATAAAATAAAATAAAAGTCATGGGGGTAAAGAGGAGGAAGTGTGGACGTCTCTGTACGAACAGGCTACATCTGGAGCCACTCTGAGTGTATATATAATTATATATATAAAAATATATATATATATACACACATATGTGTGTGTGACCCAGTTACTGCAGCGAGCCGCAGAGATGAGTCACGTCTGCAGGACGATGGCAGATAAACAACCGAAATGACACATTTTACTGCTCAGACATGATAAAACATAAATATATAAAACTAGATGTAATCACAGCTGTGGTCGTACAGAAGAGGATATAAAATATTACAAACTCCAACTCCAGCTGTCACGTCGCGGATGGGCTGGTGCAGAAGCAGAAAAATAACTGGGCCACTTCAAAACAAAGAGTTAAAGATGTAAAAATGATAAAAGATAAATAAAAACTCACCACTCCTTCCTCGGCCGGAGCGTTGTCTCCTACAACCAGCATCACAGGACACCTACAACGAACAGTTTCCACGTTAAACGTTTCTGTTCACTGGATCTAAACGCTGGTTTTCATTCCACAAGGTTCAACCTTGGCTCCTATATCACTTCTGTGTCTATATATCTTTATTATATATGGCTGTGTCTATAACTTCACTAAAACAAGGTCAAATATCTTGGTCTACGTCTGTTTACTATTTAAATAAACTTGTCTTTGCTTTATACTAAATATATACTATATTAAAATTATTTTTCATTATAGATTAGTATTTATATATATATATATATATTTGCATATATTTATAAATATATATATATATATATATATATATATATATATATATATATATATATATACATATATATATATATATATATATATATATATATATATATATATATTATTATAAAATTATTATATAATTTTTAAATTATATAATTAGAAGAATTTTATATATATGTATATATATATATATATATATATATATATATATATATTATAGAGATTTTTCATATTTTTTATGATTTTTATTATAGTATAGTAGCAAGTAATATATTATATATTAGTAAATATATATTTGTATATAATAATTTATATATAATTTAAGTATCATTTGAAATAATTAATAATATATTATTTATTCATTAATTTTCTTCTTTGATATATTTTTTTTTTTTTATATTTCTTGACATTTTTGATTATTTTGATGTATTTTAAATGATAGCACTGTACATTCTGTCTCCTGAGCTGCTGCCCCCTGCTGGTGAATCATATGACATTTTATTTTAAAGCTTTAGTGATTGAATATTTCTTTTCAAACTGAGTTTTCAGAGTCTTTATCATCATTTCTATTGACTTACTTCAGGGTCTTGGCGTTCAGCACCGTCCCACTTCGATTCATCTCCAGGTCCCTACGACTGAAACAGCAAAAACATTATAAATAATGAGACAAAATCACTAATCTATGTTTATGTTTATGTTTGTGTTTGTCCATTTCCACACCTGTTGTACATGTTCCAGAAGAGCTGCAGGTTGAACTGGTTGATGGTGTTGTTGATCTGTTGTCGGTAGCTCTGCACCAGCTCTGTGTTGTTCATCAGCTCCTCCTGCGCACACGGAAATTGGATTACGACCTTTACAGATTAGATTTATATCTTCCAATAACACATATTTGAGTATCAGAGGTGTCGGTATCCAACTCCTGTGTTTACTTGTTTTTAGGAAGTACCCTGAAAATGGAGAAAACCCAACAGATATGAACATACCTGGCTGAAAAGATGTGGCAGCACGATATCTGGCAGTGTGCTGGTCAAACCTGACAACTGATGGAAAAGACAAATACATTATTATTGTAAGAAAACATGAGGAAAGTCTAGGATTTTGCAGATTTTACATGTGTATATTTGCACCTTGGTGGCAGCCCAGTCGATCCATCCTTTACCGTTGGGGTCAATGTTGAGAAGAACCAAACCTTCCACCAGATCGGGGAAGATCAACTGAAAGCAAAAGACACACAAACTATTTATAAAGAGTTTGTGATATATTTCTCAACTTAGAAGTAGAAATCTTGCAGTATTTTTAACTAGGGGAGTCAAAAATTGACTTACGGCAAATTTGGCCAAAACGTAAGCGCCGGCACCCACTCCGATTCCAACGATGCTCTTGAATCTAAAAAATATCAGTCATGCGTTAGATGTTGGGAATTTCAGAAGATATTTTGAATACTGCTGGCAGGCCAGATTCAGATTCACATTCTGAGAAGAACATATGAGAAATTTGTAATTTTAAAGCAAAGAGAACTGACCCAAAGTGCTGCACCACAGTTGGCAACATCCCGGCCAATTGGTCCATAGTTGGGTACTGGTACCTGTAGAAGGAAATGACAGGAATACTTCTTTAAATAAATTGTGAACACTTAAACACCTTATTACTATTGTATTTTTTGTCTATATATATATGTAAATATACCCTTGTGGCATCTGGGAAGCTCCGACCTGTTGTCCCGGGGCATCGATGTGACAAACCACAAAGTGCTTGGTGATCTCCTGCATGTCCTCATTGTTGAAGAAGTTGTTGAAGCAAAGCTTGTCTGATGGAAATAAATGGTGGAGATGGTAGATACAGAGTGTTAGAGGGAAAGAGGAAGGAAGGAAGAAAAGGGCAACACAAGGATCACATTATATATGGACCCCACTCTGAGAGAGGATTAAAAGCCATCTGTGCCATCGAGGATGAGATCCGATATGTCAAAAAACCTTGTTTACTTCCATTTTTAACAGAAAATTACACTGGAAAAACTGGTAGTTAAGGTTGTGGAATTCTCATGGTTTTGTTTCGATTGGACAAAGGTTGTGGATTATACACTGAACACCAAAAATGGTGGACGACTATCTCATGTTTGTCTACAACTCTATGAGTCCAATGATACAACACTTGGTCTGCGCCTAGCGCTAGGTTCCATCTTGAGTCAGGTGTGGTCTAATCTTTAATTTAAAGTATTATTTTCTAGCGGCACAAATAGGAAGTAGGTACCACTTGATCACAGAAGGATGTTGGACTCAAGTTTCGTTTGAACTTGGTTGACGTGAAGGACAAATGACACTAATTTGATGCTGTAAAGGCTGGAACGGTTAAGGAAGATTTAGTTTTAAGGTGGTATGAATATATCATTTTGTGGCACCAACGGCTACAGAAGAACTTTTCCAACAGTATCAATTTGGTTTTGTAGAATTATTTGGAGAAGATGTTTGACATTTCTCACATTTTCAAGCAACAATCTGACAAAAAAGTGTGGAAATCTTTAGATCGTAGTAGAATCTTTTCTTCTACTGTTTATTGGAAGTAGTATCCTAGACAGAGATAAATAAATACACATCTGTCCGACTAAGGCACAGGAAGTAAATCAAGTTGTGTAGTAACTGGAAGGTCGGTGGTTCGATTCCCGTCTCCTCCAGTTGAGGTGTTTTAGTTGAACCCCAAACGTATCAGTGGAGGCGCTTGCTGAATGGGTGAACTACTTTTACTGGTCATCAGAAGGCTATATATAGTCTATTTATAGATGTCAACTCTCTGTTTTGCTGTCCTACTTTCAGCCCGTCTGCGTCAGACTCCAACATTGTTTCCTCCTTGGGGCTAACGACCCGGCAGTTTTAATCAAATGGACCATTTGTTGACGCTGCGATCAGGGTTAGAGATGAAAAAAAAAAGGGCGCTGGACTGTGAAGGTGACTGTTTAATCTAAGCCACAGTTGTTGTTGTTGTTTTTTTTTTTTTTTAAAAAATGCAACCTAAAGATAGAGGAGACGACTTTCTCACAGGTTCCCGTGGGGTTTAGCTAAATCACAGGCCAATTTACAGTCAGCGTTACTGACTCTTTGACCTACTTTCTCTTTCTGAACCAATCTTATTTCCTTTTTTTTTTCCCCAAGCTTCCACCCTGTATTATCTAAATATTTAAATATCTTTACGCAAATTTTTAGAAATATATCAGAATTTTTGATTTCTATAAACCAGCAGACAGCAGAGCCATGAATCAGCCCTGTCCCATCTCCACCCGTAAAAATGCAGCGCTGCAGTGTTTCTGGCTCCGCCCCCTCCTCCCTCTGCAGGACGGGGATGTTTTTCTGACCTACATTTCATCGATTCCTCTCACGTTCACTTTTTTTTTTTCTTCTTTTTTGCCTCCACATCCTCCTCATCATCATCTCCTCCTCACTTCTAGATCCAGCGCCGCCATGAAAGCCTGTTTGGCTCTTGATCTATTTTCCTTCATTGTTTTTATTCTATTTTCGGTTCATCCTGTCTTCGACACGACGGTTTATATCATTATCTCTCCCTTGATTGAATCACTCTCCACTCAGGATGGATGAAGCGCTGGCACATGTCGACTTGACTCACCGTCGTCGTTTCATTCATTTCAACACCTCGGACTTTTTCTGATATGAGAATATGAGTCGCTACGTAGAAAATGTATCTGTTCGTTTGCTGAAGGAGTCGTCGTTTCATAAATATATAAGAACTTCTACGACCTCAACCTCCACTCAACAAAATATATAAAAGATAGATGAGAGAACGATGGAGGTTTAACAGTAACAGATGGAGAATGATTATATACATATAGTATAGTAGTAGATATATAGTATAGTATAGATATATAGTATAGTTTTAGATATAGGGCATAGTTTATATATATAGTATAGTTTTATATATATACTTATAGATATGTAGTATAGTTGTATATATATAGTATAGTTTTAGATCTATAGTCTAACACCAGATATATGTCTTGTGACATGGGTAATGTTATATGATGATAATGTATGTAAATGATGAAATGTAAAACTCTGTTTTCAGAATCTCTTTTTAACGAAGCGTACAGATGTGAGTCAGACTCGTGATATAAAGTGTTAACTAAGTAAAGTCTGGTGCTTCCTGGATGCCAATTATCACCTCCTGAAGGTGTAGAAACAGTCCAGACACACGCTGATTATATTTATATATTTATATATATATATACTTACGGTTCAGTCCCACGTCGTGATAGGTGAGGATGGCAGGCTTGTTTCCTTTAGGCGCCCCGCGGATCACGACGTGGAGCATCCCGTACGGGGTCTCGATGTCATGTTCCTGTGAAAACACCAAAAACAAAACTCACAATCAAGTCCAGAGAAGGAGACCACACTGATTCAACATCTCTTCATTAATTCAAACGAGTCCAAAAACATCACCGCAACAAGATAAACTACTGCAAACTACTATAATATACTGATAAACTACTGCAGGCCAACATAAATAACTAAAACTATATATCAAGAAACGTAGTAGAAGTAGAAGATATATAATATGGAAGAAGATATATATACAAGTATATATACATATATATGTATATGTGTATATATAGTAGTTTAGTAGTAGGTATATAATATAGTATAAGTTATTTTAGTATTTTTTCTACACTCTCTCTCTCTCTCTCTCTCTCTCTCTCTCTCTCTCTCTCTATATATATATATATATATATATATATATATATATATATATATATATATATACACACACAGTGTATATATATATATAGTATAGAAAAAATATATTGTATAGTGTAAGATATATAGTATAGTAGAAGATATATATATATATATATATATATATATATATATGTGTGTGTGTGTGTGTGTGTGTGTGTGTGTATATATGTATAGTAGAAGGTATATAAAATATATAATATAGTTATATATGTATAAGTTATATAGTAGAGGATATATACTACAACACTATATATGTAGTATTAGATATATATTATTGCCACAGATATTGACTTTTAATTTGAAATGTTTCTACATTTTCAAACAGAACAAACTTCCAAATGTTTCTAGATTAATTTCAGCAGTTTGATCATATCTGACATTTCTACACGTCTTCCCAGATTCATCTCGTTCTGACCCACATTTTGTCGTATCCGCTGTTCAGAACCAAAGCCAAACTCAAAATGGAGGAAGGAGAGATATGTGTTATTTTGAGCTGCGTAACGTAGGCGGTCCATCACACACACACAAACACAAGTGTTGTTGGATTTTATTCTGTCTGCTGTTTTTCCCACATAATCCCGACACAGTCGCGCCGTCTCAACAGCTGTCGGGATTTAATCCAAACAGATTAACACTTTCTACCATTTCACCGTCGAACGTAAGTTGATAATTCGAGCCACTTAGTCTACGTCTGGGTTTGTGTCCAATTTCCCTGAAACACGTGTACGTCTTTGACCTTCAGACTCTGATGGACATAATGAAAAAAAAAACACTAAAATGTCTCCCTACTACTATTACTTAAAAATAAAGTATGATGATTTCTAATTCCTCCAAAAAAAAAAAAAATCCATTTTAGTCATTTCAGAAAAGAAAAACAAAAAAAATTCCAAAAAATTTCATTTCAAGGTGACCAAAATGGTTGATGTTGATGCTGCAGGATTAACACACATTTACACACAAATTTGCACACGTACATGAAAACGTACCAGCTTGTTTATCAGCGACGGTGCTAAGTGATAAGTGTGTCAGTGGGGCACGATCGCAATTACAATCGCAGACGGACGTTTTGCGATTTTTTGACCCAGATTTTTTTTGTTGTTGTTGTCGTCGTTGTTGCACAAATTAACACATTTGCAGCCATTTATTTTCTTTAAAAAAACAATAAATAAAACATTAAAATAGATGCACAAAGATAGTTTTTTTTTTTATATATAATCTCAAATCCATCTTTGCAACTCACCCCGTCCCAGCACTCAGGCATGGCTCCACAATCAATGAGTTGATTAGAAGAAGAAGAAGAAGACAAACAACAACAACCAGACCTCTCCTGTTTTAAAGGACTAGGTCCTGGTGAGTGTTCACTTTCAGATGCAGACCGATTCAGCGGATGCCGCAGGCTGCTGCAGTGTCTTTGTATTCTCATATTCTCACCCCCTCCCCTTTCCTCCACCCACCTCCCCTCATGCTCTATAGGCAGCACAATAAGGAGGGGGTGGGGCAGGGTGGAGGCGATTGGTTCGCATCGTTGCATCTTCTTCCAGGTTGGTCAACGCTCATGTCTGTCATTACTGCCCGTCTGTCTCTCCCCGTTTCTGTCTCTCATCAGCACCACTGCTCTAGTTTCCATGTGCTGTCTCGCCTCTGTTTTCCTCAACAAAATAAAAAAATAAAGGCGTTTTCATAAATTAGCTGTATAAAATTACGGTAAAAAAAAAAAAAAAAACGGAAGCCAGGCCTCGATTTTTGCAACGCGTCCTTCACTTGTTAGAGAAATGAGGGGAAAAAAAAGCATCACTTACATTTCAAACTAGAAAAAAATGTTGCTAATTTCACACAAATAATGTGTCCAGAATTTACATCTAATGCCAAAATCGTTACGGAGCCAAATTTTGGGAATTTTTTTTCTTTGGAAGGATGTATCCAGCTGAAAAGTGAAAAAACAAGGTTGTTGGATGTTTTCTCTATTTTCAAATAGATGCTTTTTTAACTTTCTGTCAAACTATAGTGTCCTTGTCACGCAGATGTAGGTAGACAGTTGAGTCCTGGTCTGACCCAGATAGCAAAAGAATCATTATGGGGCCAAATTTGGGGCAAATTTGGTGAAGGTTTGGAAGGATGTATGGGCCCCTATATGGCCCAAATTAATGGTGCAAAAGAAAAAAAAAACAAACACAAGGAGGCCAAAACTAACCCCAAAACATAAACATAACTGCTTCCGAAAAGAGTCCGAAATCCACCACAGTCAAGCCAAAAGCCTTTACCTTGTTTACCTTTACCTTTTTAAGTATTGTGGTAAAACATAACTATGACATAGTCAAACCAAAGACAGACCTTCACCCTGCTTCCTCTGAGACTAAATGAATCCAAAAAATGTCAAATGTTTGCCAGACTACAGCCTGAATCTTTGCTATCACCTATTCAGAAATTGGCGGTGTGACACTCCACATCAATACTGATTAACGTGGAAAAAGCTGTTGTGTCTTTATTAGCTACGTGTCACCAACCCATCCATCAGTTTTATAGAGTGGCCTTTAGGGGTCAAACAGAGGGTTGGAGTCAATGTCAGCTGACATTGAGAGGCAGGGTACAACCCACACTGGTCACCGGTTCATCATCATCAAGACAAACAGCTACTCGCAGTCAAAACCACATTCAAACGGACCAATTAACAACCGACAGGCTTGTTTCTTTGATTTGACCACTGTGCCACCATTCACTATCGTTTAACCTCATAGGTTTAAGTATTCGCTGCTTCACAGGAGAATTGGTCTTTATGCAGCATTTGAATAAACCGTATGAGCCCAACGGTCACCGAGCTGACAGGTTTGATAAATGACAGGGAGCAGCACTTCCTCCGCTTCAGTGACTCTTTATATGATGAAATGACGCGCAACCCGGCAGCTGAAGAAAGAAAAATCAAAGCAAATCCACTTATAATTATGATGCTACACATACATGGTGTAATTCCACAACAGCCGATGATACCTATGAGGGGATTCTTTCAAATTTAGATTTAAAGCTGAAGTGATCAGATTTTGACAATATTCAAATGTAAAAGGTCCATTGTGACGTAATGAGACATGTTTTGACTCTTTGAATGTGATATCTGACGACTTGCTTAAGCAAATGTCTTCAAATTTTGCAAAAAACTTATCCTCAGACTCAAAGATGCAGCTGAGGACAGCGAAATTAAACCAAATTTGCTTTAACTCCACAACAATCGATGATACCTATGAGGGAATTCTTTAAAATTTGCACTTAAGGCTAAACTGATTAGGTTTTGGACAACAATATTGAAATGTGAAAGGTTCATTGTGACTTAATAAGACACGTTTTAGCACAAAGGCTTTCTCAGACTCAAAAGTTCGGCATGAAAACAGAGAAATCAAAGAGGAAGCTGCCGTAACTCCACAACAATCGATGATACCTGTGAGGTAACCCTTTGAAATTGGACTTTAATTTGGACTTAAAGTTGAACTGATTAGGTTTTGGACAACAACATTCATGTGTAAGTGTCTTCAGACTTAAAAATTCAGCCGAGGTCAAAGAAATGAAAGCAAAGTTGCCGTAACTCCACAACAATCGATGATACCTATGAGCAAATTCTTTCAAATTTGGACTTTTAAATGTTGAATTTGGTCAACAACATTCAAATGTAAAAGGTCATTGTGACTTTATAAGACATAGTTTGTCTCTTTTGTGGTATCTCAAGACTGTGAGCGAATGCACAAAAATTTTAACCAAATATCTCAAATAATATATATTTTTGTGGTCGGAAGTCAAACAACTCATCACATGTTTTTTGGCCATAACTTGTAAACTCAAGCATTAGGTTTTAATTCTGGTTTGATCTTTAAGGATATGAAAATTAAATTCTCCTAGAAGTCAAGAATTGTACCTGGGAAAAAAAATAATAAAATAAAAGATCGTACTTGACGAGGACTACTGTAGGATGTGGAGTGTACGTGCGTACTGACATGACTGCGATGGAGCCTGAGTGTGCGATCATGCTGACTGCAGTGCGCACACTTTTACCAGCACACATACACCCTTTCCTTGCTCTGTTTGTCATTCAGCAGCTCAACCCCTTTGTCCCGTCTCTTCGATCCCACCTCACCCCCTTTTCTCTCCCGCTATCCCCTCATCTCTTCTCTTTCCCCCATGTCGACCACCCCCCCTCTCTTTCCTGTCGACAGAGCGCTCATCTCGCTGACTCAACTCACTTTCGCTTTCCCCTTCCTCTCGCTTTCTCGCTTTGCCCCCTTTTTCTTTCACACAGGGGATTAACACTATCTGCTTGCTTTAAACATACAATCTCTACTAGCGAACATCCACCGCAAGTCAACGAACTGACAGTTATTTAAAAGGTATTTATGTTTTTATTTTCACCTCGCAGACAATTATGTAATGGGTTTTTAGCTCATTCTGCTGTTAAGTTGCTATTTCTAGCTTGTTAAATATTATAAATGCGGTGCCATAACACCCTGCTGTCAATCAGATAAATATATATATATATGTGCTCACACTGTTCGCCTGAATATCATCCCATTAAAACTAGAAATCAACTCCAAACTTTAGTTTTTTTTTTTTTTTTTAGGTGAACTGGCTTCCTGGAGTTCGTTAATTGCTGTTAAAGATAAACACCTAGAGTCTTACAATCTTGTTTGTGTGACTCGAACCAATCAGGTGTGATTATGTACCTTCATTCCTTTAACAGCAGCGTAATTGCTCAAATTAAGGCCGTAATCAAGTAATCGACAAAATAGTGAGCGTGGGTACGCTTTGCTTTCATATGCAAATGCTAATGTGGAGAATTAGATGTTAAATTGCAAATGGGAGAACTTAAGTTCCTATAATATGCAAACTCTAGCGTACAATGGATTCAACCTTCCAGTCAACATATTATCTATTATCATCATAATAGACCAAAGGCAGGTCTGTTGTTGTCTAGAAATGATGCAACTGGTACCACAACTATCTCCCAGTCTACGAGGACCAACACAAATGCCATAAATCCTCTAAAAGTTGCTTTGAGACTTGCTTTCTTCCAGCAGTTCTCCCCATCAGGGTACCCTGATGGTGGCTTGGACCCTGTCAAACTCAAGTAGTCGAGATACTCAAGACTACTTCTGAATTGGTAAAGTTGTTCAAAAGTTGCATTGCCAACAATCCAAGACCTCAACTGAGCTGAACATGTTCACTTTACAGATGTAGCTGAAGATGTTTTACCTTCTTCCAAGAGTCTGATGGAGAGTTGTCAACTCTTAGAGTTTACTATCTGTTGATAGACACCAGAGATCTAGTGTTCAAAGGTCTAAAGGTGCTTGTTAGGGAGTTTGGGTAGTTTTGATATTGGACGTTAATGTGCTAACAGTATCCTGAGTCAACAAACATCAACTTCCTGTGTTCATCAAACTTGGTAACACACTGAGACAAAGACTAGTTAATAAGGTAGTTGATGTAGTCCGATGCAAGGAGGACTACAAGGACCTTATATTAGGAAAACCAAACAAATCCTGGACAAATACAGATGAACAAACTCCTCAGACCTGGACTCAGCTGTTCACCAACATCTGAAGGACAAGGAACGAATCCTTTGAAGAATCAGATGGACACATCTTGGACAGAGAAAATTTAAGGTTTGACAGGAAGTAACTATCCCATTTCCTGTCTTCCACCTACAACAGTGTCCTCTAATCATTTACCAGAAGACTTTTCAGTTTATCTGTGTGGACACTTAACCTCAGGTAAAATCAACAACTGTTGTCACAATAAACAGGAAACATATCTGGGATGGTCCAGTCTTTGTCTGAGTGTGTTACCAGGTTTGAAGGTCACAGGAAGTTGACACTTGCTGAAGATCCTCCTGAGAATTCAGGATTCTGTTAGCACCTTAACATCCACCGTCAAAACCACCTAACACCTTTGAACACTAGATCTCTGGTGTCCACCCACAGAAGATAAACTCTGAGTCCACCACTACATTAGGACTGTTAGACATTAGAGTCTTGGATGAAGGTGAAACGTCTTCAGGAAGATGATTGAAGCAGTTTATAGAAAAACTGATCATCCTCAACCCAAACATTCACTGTCAAAACTACCTGAACTCTCTAAGGACTGAGGGTTCTCTACTGAACTACTGAACCTAAACTGCCTAACAAGTGTTGTTAATCCACCTTTGAACAATTGAGTCCACCACAGTCCATCAGAACTGAAGAAGACTCTTGGTTTAAGGTGAAACATCTTCAAGAATCTACAGAAAGTTGATGTCCGTTGAAAAATTGATCATCCTGAAAACGCGACCCAAATGTTCACTTTTAAAACTACCTGAACTCTTTAAGGACTGAGGTAAATCCACCTTTGAACACGAGAGTCCAGCACTTTCTACCAGAAAAGAAGAAGACTCTTGGATGAAGCTGAAACATCTTCAACGATCTTCAGGAAGTTGATAATTGTTGAGAATCTTCCTGAGAACTCAGGGTAGTGTTAAAACCCACCGTCAAAACTACCTAAACCACCTAACAAGTGTTATAATTTGAGTCCACCACTTTCAATCAGAACTGAAGAAGACTCTTAGACGAAGGTGAAACGTCTTCAACGATCTATAACCGTCCACTTTCTTTAGATTCTTTACTTTGGATGAATGAGAATCAGTTCATCAACACCAGAAAACACAAAACCAGTGTGACTTTTCACCACATTTTTAACAAATCTTGCAAATCTTTTCTAGCATTCTGCCGGTGTCACAGACCGAGGTAACGCCTCCGTCTTAAAGAACTTATCATCACCGTTATATTTAGACTTGTGAAATCACAAGATCTTCTGGTTTTTAGTCTTATTTTTCATTTAACTGAGCGAGATAGAAGAACAGAACGACTCGTACCTTCCAGTCCCCGATTGGCATCAGCTGTTCGCAGCTTTCCTGCACACAAAGACGGGAAGAAATGAATTAAAAACAAAACAAAAAACAAGACAAAGAGTAAGAAGTCATATAAACTGACACACTTCTTCACACAAGGGAGCATCCACTGTCGGAGCTGAAGGACACGAGACTCACAGAAGAGCAGCCCAAGCTGTTACACTGTAAGGTCCAAACAACACGAAAAACAACACACCAAAACACCCAGAAGCACCTCAGCAGTACGACGTATCATGTTGGACATGATACGAACATACACGCAAATGTATGTTATATATAAAACGTTAAGCACAACTGGCTCCGTTTAGTTGTTAACTGCATTTAAAGTCGTACTCCAACAATTTCAGTTTCTGCGACCGCTTTGGGTCGGAGTTGACGCTGAAAACTACGGGAAAACTCCCATAATGCAACGCGAAAACCAATGCGGCGAATGTCACCGTCAGCGTGGTCGACGTAAATCTCTTGTCACGCCCTGATGACATCACCGTGACATCATCAGGGGTCAACATTGTTGGAGTTCTCCTTTAAAAACATGGAGCTGAATGAATTTCCAGCAACTTGAACACGTCGCTACGACTGATAAATACAACGGTCGGTTGTATCCAGTGTATCTCAGTCTTTTTGTTTTTTTGTTTTTTTTGACTAAAGTGCATGTGGGGAACTTGGTAGAAATCAGCAGTAAAAAGAACAAGTGAAGAGGAAGGATGGTGAGTTAATACAGGATGAGAGAGAGTTCAGCATCCACATCCACCGGAGAGTAAATCACCTCGACGTCGACGCCGAAAATCATCGTTTAATTAACGTTTAATTTGAACCTTCAGTCTTATTCTACGGCAGGAATCATAATGTACGTCCAGTTTATAAAACAATACATTGGAAACAAAGAGTTAAAGACGAGTCACTGCTGGAAAACTGGAGTTTTCTGACCAATTGGTTCCGAAATTATACTTTTTTCTTTTCACAGATTGGAAAATTATTCATAATTAAGGAAAGTGAATTTTATTAATTTCATTAATATTTTTCTGTTTTATTTATTTATTTGTCTTTTATTTTATTTATCATTGTAATTATTTCGTTTTTATTTAATATATTTATTTATATTTTATTTATGTATTTATTTATTTATCTTATCATTATTAATTATTTGTATTATTTACTGTTCATCTAATATAATTATTTACATTAACATTTAATTATTATTATTTTTGTTTTATATTTTTTTACCTGTGTATTTAAATTTAGTTTTCTTGTTTATCTACAAATTTTCTGGTTTTAATTTTTATTATTTTATTTTATTTTAAATTTTTCTTATTATTTTTCTTATTTTTAAAACTTTTTTAAATTTATTTTATTTACTTGCCTATTTATTTATATTTTATTTATTATCAATTCAACTATGAATATTTTTATTTTTTATTTATTCATATATTTTTTCAAATTTCATTTATATATATATTGTTTCACATTTCTCTGTATAAATTTGATCAAAAATTTTGACGTCGGACAAAATATTTACATAAAATATTTGCAGTCGAGGTGTTTTGACTCCTGGATGAATATGATCCTGACTCTGTTCCAGATGAGATGCGTTGAAATAAAACAGGTTTTGTTTCTTATTTAAAAAAAAAAAAAAATATCCGTAACATTTCATGGTTCGTTGTTCTAAACCTGTTTTCTTTCATCACATGTCGCCGGTGAACTCATTCCTGCTCTGTTGTCTTTAAAAAAAAAAAGCCGAGAGCAAAGCAGGAACATCTGGACTCGGAAACGAAACCGACAAAATCAACATCGAGGACATGCACATCGGGTTAGACGCCGTCAAAGTTTCACACGTTTCACACGTTTCACACGTCTTCCTGGATAAAAACATGCACAACTCAGGATTCTGAAAGAAAACATGGAGGGTTAAAGATGGATATGTTTCATACCGAAGAGGTTAAGGATTCAAGGATTAAAGGTAAGAAGTTGTAGGAAGTCGTTTTGTTTTTGTTTTGTTTTTTGTTATAAGAAGTGAAAACAGACTCCAGAGTCACATCAGAGGGAAAACGTCTAAAGAGAAAGAAAAGAAGTGAAACCAACAGGAACTGAAGCTTCTCGATGGAAACTTTCAATATGAATAAAAACTGATAGTTTTCTACTGCGATGGAAAGAAACATGTGAAACTTCAGTCCCTGTTGTTTCCTGTAGAGTCGTTGTTGTTGTTGTTGTTGTTGAATCTGTCAGTGACGTCCAGTGATTCGCTCCGACCAGCAGGTGTCACTCTTTCTTCAAACTGAACGAGGAGCTCCACTCAGAGGGAAGGGGACGGATT
This sequence comes from Polydactylus sextarius, assembly GCA_016801845.1. NCBI lineage: Eukaryota > Metazoa > Chordata > Actinopteri > Polynemidae > Polydactylus > Polydactylus sextarius. The sequence continues at coordinate 20,571,614 of CM028931.1, forward strand.
TATATCTATATCTATCTATATATCTATATCTATATCTATGTGACTACTTCCAATAAATAGTAGAAGAAGAAAAGAAATGGAGGATGTTTAAATTATCTATCTGACAACGTTATTTTTATCTAATCTATACATATGAGAAACTACATGTATGTATATATACGTGTGTAAGTATATAAAGAAGAATTCTT